>JABMCL010001734.1:1527500-1530000 GCA_018857735.1 Alviniconcha marisindica
TCCGCGACGGTCTTGGACCGTGTGAAAACTTTTCTGGAACTTCGTTACTGTGTTATTCCCGAGGAGTAGCCAAGCCAACAGCCGTCAAACTTTTTGGGGGGTCGGGTGGGTTTGGCCGGTGGTGGGTGGGAGAGAGTTTGGAAAAGTTTGTCAGCTGTGTGTAGGGGTGATGTAGAATGAGAAGTGTTTGTTGGTTGCCGGTGCGGCTGCTTCACCCGACCACTCGAGAGCCATGGAGGGATACTTGTGGATATTTGTGTGGCTGCTCTTCGCCCATCTAGGATTGTGCCAAGTTAGCCGGTCGACAAACTCGGGTAAGATGCGGTTTTTTTTTTTTTTTTTAAACATATTTTTTATGTCAGGTTTGTCACTGTGTGTGTGTGTGTGTGTGTGTGTGTGTGTGTTGTGTGTGTGTGTGCGCGCGCGCGCGTGTACGTGTGTGTGTGTTGTGTGTGTGTGTGTGTGTGTGTGTGTGTGTGTGTGTGTGTGTATGTGTGTGTGTGTGTGTGTGGAGAGAGGAGAGAGAGAGAGAGAGAGAGAGAGAGAGAGAGAGAGGAGACAGAGACAGAGACAGAGAGACAGAGAGAGAGAGACAGAGAGGGTGTGTGCGTGAGTGTGTGTGTGTGTGTGTGTGTGTGTGTGTGTGTGTGTGTGTGTGTGTGTGTGTGTGGAGAGAGAGAGAGAGAGAGAGAGAGAGAGAGAGAGAGAGAGAGAGAGAGAGAGAGAGAGAGATTGTGTAGATTGTCAGCAATCGTGTTAAATTAATGCTATAATAATTTACTTAATTTTGAACTGAAGTAGTCTAATGCCGTGCAGCCCCACTTCTGTGGAGACTAAATGTCAACGCCAGTCGTGTTGTCCGAACAATCACCCATGACTGAGAGTGTGCATGTGAATTGCGAAAGCCGAACAAACGCCTACTACAATACTACTGCTACAGATCGTCTTCAGTACAATACAACTATACTTTATTAATCCTTAAAAATGAAATGAGTTGTGTGCCTTTGACAAATCAGTAATAAACAAGTAAATAATAAAAGAAAAACGGGGAAAAAGTAAGTAAATACTATATAGTTTCACTCACTTGATTAGAATAAGACTTCATAAAATCAGGTAGATAAAACGTAAGGAAGAAAATACACAGCTGCGCTCACAATGGTGGGCAAGCAAACGTGTGCCCACAGCTGCCTTGAACTTGAGGATAACTGGTGCACCGAGCCTGTCAGTGTCCATGTACAGACAACGCTGAACTTAATCCACGAGTTTCTCCCCCATTAATTTCCTCTCCTCTCTTCTCCTCTCCTCTGAATCACCAGCAGTCTCGCTCCAACGTCTGAAGCTAAAAGTTGTGCCTTAATTGACGTAGGCTATTATTTATATATACAGTATTATATAGAAATATAGGGTTAAACCAGGGATAGGAACCGGTGTTGGGCTGGGGAAGTGGAGGGGGAGGGGGGGGGGGTGTTGTGGGGGAGGGGGGGGGGGGGGGCAGGGAGGGAGGGGGGCAAAGTTTTACGGTGAAGCTAAATTTAGCGGGAATCAGTCGGTGTGTTGGGCCCATCAGCATCTGGGGCGTACGCAGCGTACCCCTGTCTGCGTGACGCCGTGCGCACAGCTAGGCTGTACGCGCCAAGCAACGGTGTGCAAGCTGCCAGCCTCCCATCCCAGTCTCAGTCACCGTGGAAGCCGCCACCAGTGCCAAAACCGTTAAAAACCGAAGTGCACATGTATACATATATATTATACAGAGCTAGCCTATCGGGGAGTCTCCCTCGGGAAAACTATGGTTCGATCCCGTTTAGGGAACAAACGGCCAGCGCTGGTCATGGGTGGAAATTAGAGATACAGCGGATGGCTGCATGGCTGCTTCTAGTTGCTGATGCATGGGCTTTTAAGCGTATCACTGAGGGGCATTTTTGCCCCCCCCTTTTTTTTCTCTCGTTCCATTACCCCCCCTCCCCCCACCCCCCACCCACCCTCTTTTTATTTTTTCTTCTTCTTTTTTCTCTCCTGTCTGTATGCTTAAATCGGAAAGTTACAGATCTATGAGTTTTTGTTCCCCTGTCAGCAGTCTTTTTCTTCCTCTCCTTATGTGTAGCCTATTGGCATGTAGATTAGCAGGAACAGACTGTAAGAATAGGCAACTGCCTCAAATCGACGTGACTTGACCCTCTCTTACGAGTCTACTTGAGGGCCGTTGACACTGAACCGCCGTACCAATGGTGGCCGGGATCCAATGGCTTCCAGCCGGTACAACACAGTAAGACTACTGTCTGGTATATATATTCATATATATATATATATATATATATATATATATATATATATATTCTGTGCAGACTTTGTGCTTGAATGTTCCTTTCACGGGATTTGTATGACCCAAGCAAATGTCTTTTCTATGGGACAATAGAGCATTATAGTCCGAATGTATTTGCCCCATATATATATATATATATGTATTTGTGATCTTCGGGCTCGGCTGCTTCTTTATTTGTAA
>JABMCL010001734.1:1540000-1557500 GCA_018857735.1 Alviniconcha marisindica
CAGTACTAAGCCGTGCCATCGAAATCTCCCTCTCAGTCTCCCTTCTCTCTGTCTCTCTCTCGCTTCTCGTTTTCCCTCATATGTCAACATTTCCCCAATGCCTCTTTCTCCGGCTTGCTTCTCCTTCCCCTTCGTTTTTTCCCCCCCCATCCCGGCACACATACTCTCTTTTTCTCCCTTTGTCCGCCTCGTCTTTTGTTCCCCTCTTTCCCTCCCTCTCTCTCCTTTCTCTCCGCCCTTTCCTTCTTTCTCCATTCCTTTTCCCCTCTCTCTCTCTCCCACCCACTCCCCTCTCCTTTTCCCTTTCTCTCTACCTCTCTTTCTCCTGTCTTTTTTTCCCCCCTATTTCTATCGTCTCTAAAACTCCCCCTCCTTCGCCCTCCCCTCTCTCTCTCTCTCTCTCTCCTTTTTCTCTCTCTCTCTCTCTCTCTCCCTCCCTTTCTTCCTGCCCCTCCCCGCTCTTCCACGCTCCTCTTTCTCTTCTCCTCCTCCTCCTCATCTCTCTCTCTCTCTCATCCTCCTCTCGCTTCTTTTCCCCCCTCCTCTTCTTTCCTCCCCTTCCCCCTTTATTCCTTTTTCCCTCTCCGCTCCTTCACTCTTTCTTGTTTATCTTCCTTTTACTCTTCGTCTCTCCCTCTTCACTCTCTCTACATTCCCTCTCTCTCCCTTCTCTATACCCGTCCTCTATCTCCCGCTCTCCCTCCCCTCTCTTTTTTCTCTCTGTCATCTCCCCTCTCTCTCTCTCCCCTTCTCTCTCCCTCCTCTCCCCCCCTCCCCCATCTCTCCCCCCTCACCTCTCTCCGTTCCCTCCCTCTCCCCTTTTCTATACCAGTCCTCTATCTCCTATCCCCCCCTCTTTTTCTCTCCTCTTCTCCCCCCCCCCTCCTCTCCCCCCCCTCTCCCCCCCTCCCCATCCTCCCTCCTCAATTTTCTCCATTCCCTCTGTCTCCCTTCTCTATCCCCATCCTCTGCCTCCGCTCTCCCCTCTTTTTCTATCCGTCCTCCCCCCTCTCTCCCTTCTCTCTCTCCTCCCCCCCCTCTCTTTCCCTCCTCAATCTCTCCCCCATTCCCTCTCTCTCCCTTCTCTATCCCCGTCCTTTATCTCCCGCTCTCTCCCTTTTTCTTCTTCTTCTCTCTCTCTCCCCCCTCTCTCTCCCCTTCTATCTCCTTCCTGTCTCTCCCTCATCTCCCCCTCCCCCATCTCTCCCTCCTCTCTCTCTCTCCATTCTCTCTCTCTCCCTTCTCTATCCCAGTCCTCTATCTCCCGCTCTCTCCCCTTTCTTCTTCTCTCTCCTCTCCCCCCCCTCTCTCCCCTTCTATCTCCCTGCTATCTCTCCCTCATCTCCCCCATCCCCCATCTCTCCCGCCTCACTCTCTCTCCATTCTCTCTCTCTCCCATCTCTATCCCCGTCCTCTATCTCTCGCTCTCTCCCCCTCTCTACAGATGATGATGAAAATCACATTTTGAACCGTCCAATATCAGAGGCCGAAGTGTTGCTTGCACTTAGGAAGATCAAACTTAGAAAGGCTCCGGGACCTGACGGAATAAAGGGAGATTATAAGGTATTCTGGTAACCAGGTTGTCCACTTCTTTGTAAAATTCTTTAATACTTTGTTTGACAAGGGAATATTTCCAGACGGGTGGAGGAGTCTATAGTTATACCGTTGTTTAAAAAAGGAGACATGAATAACCCTAATAACTATAGAGGTATCTCACTATGTGCACAAGCAGTAAACTTTATAGTACAATTATTAATAACAGACTACGGGAATGGGTTGAACAAAATAATATTACTGGGGAGTATCAAGCCGGGTTCAAAAGAGGATATTCTACAATTGACCATATGTTTACTCTATTGGCATGTGTTCAGAAGCAGTTTGCTGCGAACCGAAAACTCTATGTTGCTTTTATTTATTTCGAAAAGGCGTTTGATTCTATTAATAGAAATTTGTTATGGCCTATTTTGTTAAAGAATGGTATCAAAGGAAAGCTATTTAGATGTATTAAAAGTATGTATAGTAATGTGAAAGCTCGTGTCAGATGTGGAGATAAACTTACAGATTATGTGAATTGTACTGCCGGAGTGAAACAGGGAGATGTGTGTAGCCCGATCCTTTTCTCTCTGTTCATAAATGAGTTAGCATTACAAGTGATTGACAAAGGGAGACACGGTACATGCTTTATGATCGATGCTTTTGAATTATTTATACTGATATTGGCTGATGACGTAATTTTGATGTCCGAAACTGTGGTAGTTGAATAGTCTACAGCATGCTGCTTCTGAGCTTGAACTGAAAGTTAATATGAATAAGAGTAATATAATTGTTTTCGAAAAGGTGGTTATTTAGGTGCTAGAGAACGGTGGATATATGATGGTGTTGTTATGCCAGCTGTGAATGTGTACAAATATCTTGGCATTTACTTCACTACAAGACTGTCTTTTGTTTCTGCTTGTAGAGACTTAGCAAGTAGAGCCAAGAATGCATTGGTATGTGTTTTGCAAAAAGCTATATTTGCTTAATAACAATTCATTAGAAGTGTTTTTGAAGCTCTTTGATGCCCAAGTGCAACCAATCGCACAGTATGGGTCTGAGTTATGGGGTCTTGATAAAGCGGCGATACATATTGAAAAAGTTCATTTGTACGCGCTGAAAAGATTTTTAGGGGTAGATATGAAAACACCAAATGACCTTGTGTATGGTGAGACAGACAGGTTTCCAATTACGTTGAACTCCGCCGTCAGATGTATTCGCTATTGGTTGAAGCTTACATGTATGGGTGAAGACAGATTGCCGCATAAAGCATATATGATGTTATACAATTTAGATGCCAGGGGTAAGAGAAACTGGGTATCAAATGTTAGAATGCAATTGTTTCAATATGGCTTTGGATTTGTATGGATGAATCAAGGTGTGGGAAGAGTGAATGAGTTTATACGCGTTTTTTTCGTGAAAGACTGATTGACTGTAGATGGCAGGATTGGGAAGATCATGTTCAAACTAGTGACAGATTTGTATGTACAGAAGTTTTAATAGCATTTCGCATTGTACCAAAACTTTTTGAATAGGGAAAGGGACATTTGAAACGTATCATGACAAAATTTAGATTTGGTGTATCCGAGCTCTCGTACATTTTTAAATGGGTATAGGAGCCCATGTTGAAAAAAAATTTAAAATGTCCATTATGCGGAGAAGCTAAGGAAGATAAGGTTCACTTTGTTCTATGTTGCCCTATGCTGGATGACATTAGAAAGCAGTTTTTTCCCCCCAAGTTCTGTAAACATCCTTCCCTTTTTTAGGCTTAGTTTGCTGCGGGCCCTTCAACCAACCAGGAAATTGTCAATTTTTCTGTATAAGGCTTTCAAGATTAGGGTACTGTTACTACATAGTACTAATGAACCCGTTGTAGTTAATAGTTGTCACTTATACGATGCAAAACTAAACTTTTTTTTATATGGCTTTGTATCAAACTGTATGTGCACCCCTTCATGAAGGGCCATGGCCTTTATATGAATAAAACATCAATCAATCAATCAATCAATCTCCCTCTTTTCTCTCGCTCTCTCTCCCCCCCCCCCTCTCCCTCCTATCCTCTCTCCCCCCTATCTTCCTCCCCGTCTCCGTTTCTTGCCCCCCTCCTTTCTTCTCCTCGTGTCTATCCTTCCTTCCTCTCCCTCCTCCCCATCCCGTCAAATAGGAACTTTTACAATACGATTGTTTTGATCGCTTTCATACTGGGGGTGGTACACATACATACATTTGGTGTGACAAAAGGGGATTGGAACAGAACTTGATGCAGCTGCATGTAGCTATAGCTCTTTAACCTTTAGCGCTCAGAACTCCACCTCACCGGCCGATCCCTGCTCGGACCCGCCATTATCCCCGTTCATCAAGCGAGCGGACAGAGAGAAGCCCCCCCCCCCCCCCCCCCCCCCCGCCCCCCGCCGGTCAACACTGGAAAGCGAGAGGCCCAGGGGGGTGTCGCGTTTCCTCGCTTTTGTAGAGCTCTGGTACAGTTGCTTCAGTTTCGCGGTCGTTACTGTCCTCACAAGAGTTTATTTACTCCCCGCCCGGGGCCCACACAACAAACACACACACACACACACACACACACCACACACACACACACACTCGCCGACACCACGCACGCACGCACTGCCCCCCCCCCACACACAAACCCCCACACACACACAAAACACACGCGCCAAAACACACCCCACCTCTCCCCTCTGCCTCCTCACACACTAACAACATACCCCCCCCCTCTTTACCCCCCCCTCCACGTACACACACACACACACACACACACACACACACCACACTCACAGTGATATGCACACAGTCTGATACAGACAGTGATACACCCGCGCTGGGGGAGAGAGAGAGAGAGGGGGGGAGAGGGGGGGGCCCGGGGAGAAAAGAGAGGGGGAGGGGGGCCGGGGAGAGAAGAGGGAAAAAGAGGGGGTGGGGGGGGGGAGGAAGAAGAAGAAGAGAGAAAAGAGAGAGAAGACAGACAGACAGACAGACAGACCCGACACAGAAGCGAAAGTTTCAACCCTCTTTTCAACCCCCCCCCCCCCCCTCCGCCGCTCGTGGAACGCACATGTGGGACAACATGCATGATAAACAGACTTAAAAATCAGTGTGGCAAGGCGCTCACACAAGAAAAGAACACTCGTTACATTTCACCCAAGACTGATTTGAACGGGTGTGACACCGCAGCAAGATCTCTGATGTCTTGAGTCACCCGCCTCGACACGGCCCAGCGAAAAAAGGCGCACGGGTGATCAACTTCCCCCTTCTTTGTCCGCCGCTCCTAAAACGTTCCGCACACGGTCGAAACTTGATCGACCGCGGCGCTTCGAGCAACTCCGCTCATGAATGCTTCATGAACAGTTCTGTTTCGCCTTTTTCTTCAACTGTTGCTTTACGTCCACAGAGACCATAAGGACTATTAGGGAGGGGAGCCCAGGACGGCCACCTCGACTTTCACACAGCTCCTGAGATATACGACTGTTCACCTTTTTCATGAATGCTTCATGAACAGAACCTGTTTATCTTCTTGAAATGTTGCTTTACGTCCACAGAGACTAACTATAGGGACTATTAGGGACGGGAGCCCAGGAGTTTCACACAGGACTGAGCTCTCTCTGATCACCTTTTCTTTCATGGTGCTTTACGTCCACAGAAACCGTATGGAATTTTAAGGACGAGAGAAGAATGGGATAGGGAACTAAAGCCTAGGCCTACAGTGGTAAACTTAATCTACAACTATATTCCAGCGTCACTTCTTTACGCTTGCACATCTGGTTTGATACTTTAAAAAAAAAAAAAAAAAAGAGAGAGAGAGAGAGAGAGGTAAATAATTTGGTGTTTTACGCCCAATCAACGCTCATGGTTTTATATATATATATATATATATATATATATATATATATATATATGTTTATTATTGTGTGTGTGTGTGTGTGTGTGTGTGTGTGTGTGTGTGTGTGTGTGTGATGTGGTAGTGAGTGAGTGAAAGAGGAGGAGAGAGAGAGAGAGAGAGAGAGAGAGAGAGAGAGAGAGAGAGAGAGAGAGTGTGTGTGTGTGTGAGTGAAGAGAGAGAGAGAGAGAGAGAGAGAGAGAGAGAGAGAGAGAGAGAGAGAGAGAGAGAGAAGGGTAGTCCTGAACCCCTGGACCTCCCCCCACCTCAGGTCGGGCTCTGAATACGCCCCTGTGAGCCAACCAGCCAGCCGATGCTGCGAGTTAACCTCAGCTGCTTGCTCCCTGGCCTGGCAATAGTCCTCCCCCGCCTCGTGTGCCAAGCTCTTAAGTTTGGCGGACAAGGCGAATCGGGGTTGGATGGACAGTCCAGTGGGTTACTTACCGAACTGTGATGACCTGCTTCCTAATTACAGGTGGCCGCCTGTCGGTCCCGCAGGTTACCACACATGTCTGCCTCTGCTTTGGTGCTGCTGTGCTGTGTCGTGTCGTGTCGTGTCCTGTCTCCCGTGTTTGTGTACCAGACTGGCTGCGAGTCTTCAGTCCATGTGAAATCCGTGACACTGTTCTGATGTTTGTTTCGGGGGTGGGGAGGGCGGAGGGGGGAGGGGAGTGGTTAGGCGGTTGACACGCTTAGGTCAAGGACGGTCACATTGTGTTTTTTAAATCTGTGGACAGATAGCACAATCCTTCAGCATGTCGGATCCTGGATTTACAATAAAAGCGAACAAGGCTACAGATACACATGTCTGTGTAGCCTATTTCAAAACGAGAAACCACACATTTACATCTTTGAAACAGGTCAAGGGCAGTCATTGTCAAGGTCAAGGACAGTCACACCTTCGATTGTGTGGACAGCTGGCGCCGTCATTTAGCACGACGAGTCCTGGATTTACAATGAAACAAACAACAAAGTCACAAATCTATACACAGTATGTGTATTTCAAACACGCAACCACACACTTACATCATACAAACATGTATACACACATTAACAACTGTGAAAGAGATTACATTATAGCCGGTGAAACAAAGAGATTTAAAGTCCATTCGATGATTTGGTGAATGTTATTTGTTTAGCATTTCTCTCAAATACGAGGGAGATTGATTGAATGATTAAACTTCATTGATCAGTTACACCCAGTCAACCATTAAGCCGCTTATCAGGAGAGAGAGAGAGAGAGAGAGAGAGAGAGAGAGAGAGAGAGAGAGAGAGAGAGAGAGAGAGAATGATAGCCTGCTTCTGAGACCGTCGGAACCATTTAACACCAAACTGGCCCTGAAATGGGGCGGAGGGGGTGTGGGGGTTAGAGAGAGAGAGAGAGGGGTGGGGAGAGAGAGAGAGAGAGAGAGAGAGAGAGAGAGAGAGAGAGAGAGAGAGAGAGAGTAAATTATAGCCGCTTGGCAGACCGTCGGAACTGTTTTTAACACCAAACTGTCCCTAAAGAGACATAGCCTGCTGGCATGGACCAAATGTCAGTAAGAGTTGGGAAGAGAGTGGGAGAGCCTTTGTCCATCGCTGCATAAATAACAATGATGACACCTTTATCCACAGCAGGGCAAAGTTTCTGCATGCATGACAGTAGAGTCCACAAACATTCCTGATATATATAATAATAATAAAGTCCACGAGGCGAAACAAGGAATTGATCTCTCTCTCACTCTCTGTCTCTGTCTGTGTGTGTGTGTGTGTCTCTCTCTCTCTGTCTCTGTCTCTCTGTGTCTCTATGTCTCTCTCTGTCTCTGTCTGTCTCTCTTTCTTGAAAAACAACAACCTATCTTCTTTCCTTTTTTATATTCCATGATGGAGGTGTTGCGTTTTTGTGCCGACAAAATGCTAATGCTATTAGCGGAATGTGCTGTTTCTTACAAAGGCCTGACCCCCTCCTGCCCCTGTAAATCAATGCCAATTTAATCTGTTTATTGCGACATAAAGTTTTAGTTTGTTGATGCGTTGAGCCCAGTCAACCACACCAGGGTTATTATGTAATATCAGTGCTAATCGACACACACTGAAACAAAGGGAAGGAATAATTCAAAAGTGGGCGAGAGCGATGAACGGAAATAATGAATACCCGTCGCCCACCTCTCTCTCTCTGTGTCTGTCTCTGTCTCTGTCTCTGTCTCTGTCTGTCTGTCTGTCTGTCTCTCTGTGTGTGACTCTCTCCTCACAGACGCTTACAAGTCATTATAATTATAGGAACCGATGTTTGGTGAATTGTGTGATGTAGCCACTGAGCTCTGTCCCTCTGTCTGTCTGTCTCCTCACAGACACTAGCAAGTCATTATAATTATAGGAACCGCTGTTTGATGAATTGTGTGATGCAGCCACTGAGCTCTGTCCCCCTCTCTGTCTGTCTCCTCACAGACACTAGCACGTCATTATAATTATAGGAACCACTGTTTGATGAATTGTGTGATGCAGCCACTGAGCTCTCTGTCCCGCTCTCTGTCTCCTCACAGACATTAGCAAGTCATTATAATTATAGGAACCACTGTTTGATGAATTGTGTGATGCAGCCACTGAGCTCTCTGTCCCGCTCTCTGTCTGTTTCCTCACAGACACTAGCAAGTCATTATAATTATAGGAACCACTGTTTGATCAATTGTGTGATGCAGCCACTGAGCTCTCTGTCCCGCTCTCTGTCTGTTTCCTCACAGACACTAGCAAGTCATTATAATTATAGGAACCGCTGTTTGATGAATTGTGTGATGCAGCCACTGAGCTCTCTGTCCCGCTCTCTGTCTCCTCACAGACATTAGCAAGTCATTATAATTATAGGAACCACTGTTTGATGAATTGTGTGATGCAGCCACTGAGCTTTGTCCCCTCTCTGTCTGTCTCCTCACAGACACTAGCACGTCATTATAATTATAGGAACCACTGTTTGATGAATTGTGTGATGCAGCCACTGAGAGCTCTGTCCCTCTGTCTGTCTCTCTGATCATAGAGGCTTGCAGATCATGAGGAACCGCTGTTTGGTGTGTGATGCAATCACTGCGCTCTGTCCCTCTCCTCATAGACGCTTGCAAGTGATTATAATTACAGGAACCGATGTTCGGTGAATTGTGTGATGCAATCATTGAGCTCTGTCCCTCTCTCTGTCTGTCTCCTCATAGACGCTTGCAAGTTATTATAATTATAGGAACCGATGTTTGGTGAATTGTGTGATGCAGCCACTGAGCTCAGTGGATGCAACCAACACCTCGTTGTTCGCCTGATAATCTCTCCTGGCGCCTCTGCGCTAGGCAGCTTTCAGTGGGGCGGCGTCTTGAGCACCAACAACAATCGGTCTACGTCTTTGTGTGGACAGAACGATTCCAGATGTCGGACTAGCGCTAGGCATGGCGCTGCAGGAGGTTTCAACGAAGGCTGCAGAGAGAGAGAGAGAGAGAGAGAGAGAGAGAGGGACTTTGGTTGTATTTTCGTATAATTTACAGGAGGGAGAGAGAGAGAGAGAGAGGGGAGAGAGAGAGAGAGAGAGAGAGAGAGAGACTTTGGTTGTATTTCGTTAATTTACAGGAGAGAGAGGAGAGAGAGAGAGAGAGAGAGAGAGAGAGAGAGAGAGGAGAAGAGAGAGGACTTTGGTTGTTTAGATTCAGAGAGAGAGAGAGAGAGAGAGAGAGAGAGAGAGAGAGAGAGAGACTTTAGGTTGATTTTCGTATAATTTACAAGAGAGAGAGAGAGGGGGGGGTTTGGTTTGTTTTTCGTATAATTTAAGGAGAGAGAGAGAGAGAGAGAGAAGAGAGAGAGGGGAGAGAGAGAGAGAGAGAGAGAGAGAGTTTGGTTATATTTTCGTATAATTTGCAGGAGAGAGAGAGAGAGAGAGAGAGAGAGAGAGAGAGAGAGAGAGAGAGAGAGAGAGAGAGAGAGCATTTGGTTCTATTTTCGTATAATTTACAGTGGTGGCAGAGAGAACCTAAAAACGCAAAAGTGTTATATAACGTAAACCAATATTGAGACGAAATAAATATAAACATCAATTATATCCCCCCCCCCCCCCACACACACACACCTCGTTTTTTTCTCCCTCCCTCCTCTCTTTCTCTTTAATCCAGAGACTAATCTGATACAGAATGCCTAAAACAACTGAGATGGTCTCAAAAAAACATCGCAGGCTCCCTTAATTGGTTTTGGATCTTGACACCTGACAGTCTCGCATTTCAATTACTGTGACGCCGTTATTACTGGCGATTTTCACCCCGCTTGGTATCTGATCATCGTTGACAACTTCAGCTCTTGCTCTTTTGCCTTGTTTTGCGAGGGCCTGATCGTATTCGGTCGCTACAAAATGTTGCCGTTTCAGCTTCTACTTTAAACGAATGTCTTTTTTTCTTTCTTTTTTTTTTATCTAAAAAAAGGAAAAGAGCAGTTTTTGTTGTTGTTTTGTTTTGCACACTTTGTTTTTGTTGCCCGAAAATTTGGACTTCTATTCACAACTTTTTCATGTACCGTGTGTCGATGCGTGGACGATGCGTTGTTTGTCCTTGTCTGATGGATTTTAGCGGTGTTGCACGGAGTTGTTTCACGCATTCTCGCTTGACAGTTTTTCCGGATGTATCGCTCATGAAACCGGAAGACTCGTTGAACCCGCCATTCTATATTCAGTGTCATGGGTCAGGAAATGTGTCAGTACTGCGCATGATTACTTCGACTAGCACAAGGAAGCGTGTAATTATGCAGGTGACCTGTTGTCCGTTCTGGGCATGCACACGTGTGCAGCTTGCAGCGTATTGGTGTGAGGAGAAACGTCCGCAGGTTTGCTGACAGTGTTGTGTACCGCCATCTGCCTGTGTGTGCCTGCAGCTGTAGCCGCGTGTCTTCAGCAAGGAGGCATGGCTACACACATGTACACACGCACGCACGCATACACACACATACACACAGATGCGCAGACGCACGCACACACACACGCACACCACGCACACTGCCACACACACACACACACACCCCCACACACAAAACACACACAACACACACCGTATATTTTTTATAAAATATATATATATATATTTATATAAAATATATATTATTTTATATATATACTTAATATTGGTGACCGGTTGTTCGTTGCACGTGCAGCTGGTAGTGTTGTTACCTGTCAGGAGGAGGAACGGATTGCGTTGTGTATTGAACTGTGAGCCAGCTTTACACAAACTTTACAAATGTTTAAATTGTGATTTTGCGTTTCGGCCTGTATGGAGACACAGCGAATACATACATACATGTGCAATTCAACCTGGGGTAACCCTGTGCGATTCGAGACGGGACGTAGAAATCTAAGAATTATTTAACTAACTAAATAAATAGATAACGTCTGCTGGCTTGTAGTTTTGTAGACTTGTAGTATTGCGGCGGCTTTCTGTACCTGCAGCTGTAGCTGCGTGTCTTGAGCAAGATCGAGGCACCTGTAGGTGACCGGTTGGTTGCTCGTTCGGCGTGCACGTGCTGGCTGTTTTTTTTTTGTACCGCAGGGTCAGAAGAAGAACATCTGGGGGCTTACCGCAGTGCGCAGGCTGTTGTTGCCTCTGTCAGAGATTCTTTTCCCTTTCCGAATGGGACATCTTTGCCTCTACCTGCAGCTGCGGTCGCGTGTGGCACAAGAGGCACAATATTAAAAGGAAGTGACAGCTGGCAGTGTACCGGCGTGAAGAGGAACGTCTGCAGGCTTGTTGCAGTGTGTCGGGGTTTGCCTGTAGACCATCGGTAATAAATAGAACGTGACTACAGTCTTTGCAAAAGTTTAAACCAGACATGATTTCAAGCCTTTTTTTTATGATGCTATGACATCAGATTATTTAATTTCATGTTTGTATTGCATCATCCAATTTGGGTTAAGGAAGAATATAAGCAAAAAAAGAGGACTTTTAGAGAGCATGTGACAGAAAAAACCAAAAAAAACCCCAGAAACAACAACAGCAACAACAACAACAACACACACATACAAACAACAACAAAAACAAACAAACAAACAACAACAACAACAAAACAACCAGTCTTTTAGATGTCATCACTCTTCAAATTGTGTTGTATTATGCTTTTGGTGATATAAACTTATATAATTTGGTAGGAAGGCTAAAAAATCACGGTTTTGTCAAATTTATTAAAACAATTATGTCTGGTCTTACACTTTTACAAATGGCTGTGCTACTTTGGCTCGTGAGGGATTCTCCCGTTCAGTCCAGTTTAGAGTAAGTAAGTAAACATGGTGCTTAACCTCCACAGAAACCGTACGGCTTATTAGGGACGGGGAGAAGGGGGGGAAGAGGGTATGGAGGTGGGGGGAGAGGGAGATTATATACCTATCGCTACACTGTCACCACCAGAATGACTTCTGCATTAAGATGGGCAGCGATGAGAACCATTTTAATGTTTCAGTAGGAAGTGATGGACAAAGTCACAAGACAGTGTCCACAAACCACAACCTTTTTGAAGAGAAAGGAGAGCCGAAGCGGTATCGAACCGAGGTCCTTCCCGCTTACCAACCTAACGCCTTACCGCTAGGCCAAACCGGCTCACGTCCAGTTTAGACTGACTGACTGAACCTTTATAGTTCAGTCAACCCAGTCAACCGTGAAGGTCATATAATAATAATAACAGGATTTCTACAGCGCCCATCTAACGCACATATGGGCCAGGGCGAAGCACAAGTCATCCAATCGCAGTCTAAAACAGAACGAGGCCCAGAGCGCCCGTGCAGAATCAACAGACAATCAGGGAGTTATTTAGAGCTCGACAGACGTCAAGCAAACACAACAGCAGAGACTTGAGTCGCCCATGGTAACCCTCACCTGGCATGCGAGTAAATACAAGGTACATAATAAACTCGCCCACCAGAGGCGCAGCCTCGCATGCCGTGTGAGAGTTATCGTTGGCGACTCAGTTGGTCTTTGTTGCAATATTGTGTTCGTGTGCGACGCGCGTATGTGTGTGTGTGTGTGTGTGTGTGTGTGTGTGTGTGTGTGTGTGTGTGTGTGTGTGTGTGTGTTCTTTGTGTGTGTGTGTGTGTGCGCGCGCGTGTGTGTGTGTTCTTTGTGTGTGTGTGTGTGTGTGTGTGTGTGTGTGTGTGTGTGTGTGTGTGTGTGTGTGTGTTTGTTCTTTGTGTGTGTGTTTGTTCTTTGTGTGTGTGTGTCTGTTCGTTGTGTGTGATGTGTGTGTGTGTGTGGTGTGTGTGTTGTGTGGTGTGTGTGTGTGTGGTGTGTGTGTGTGTGTTTTTCTTTTGTGTGTGTTTGTTCTTGTGGTGTGTGTGTGTGTGTGTGTGTGTGTGTGTGTGTGTGTGTGTGTGTATGCGTGCCACTGGAGATCGGAAAAAACAACAAAAAACACTGAAAGGGAGTATCAATAGAGACAAATGATGGGGGATGGGGGAAGAAGAAGCGAGAGAGAGAGAGAGAGAGAGGGTTGCGTGCAGTTTAGAATTTGTGGAAGGACGTTCGAGTCCTGCTCACGCAATGGTGCAGGAAGGCCTCACGTGCTGTCCGGTGCGGTATGGATCGTGACCATAAAACCAACCCGCTACCGGAACCTCCCAGCTCGAAATTAGTCACTGCCACAGACAATAAGCCTTTGTCCTCCTGATCTCATGACGCGATATTCGCATGAATATAAAACCGAGCACTTTCCTCTGTGATGCAGTGATACGATCAGGTACACAGACACACGGACACAGACACAGACACGCACACACACGCCGCAAATCACACACACACACACACACACACACACACACACACACACACACACACACACAGATACGCCACGCGGATACGCCGCCGCGCACACACACACACAACAACAACACACACACACACACACACACACACACACACACACACACACACACACACACACACACACACACACACACACACACAGAAATTTCTGTTTCTTTTACTGGCGGTGAGGAAGCTAATAGTTACAAAACACCTTTAAAAAAATAAAAAAATAAAATGAATCTTCCTTTGTTCATCTTTTTAAGTTAACAATCTTTTGCCCCCCCCCCCCCCCCCCCCCCCCCCCCCCCCCACTTCGCCCCAGCTTCCTTTTGCACTGGAAAAATAAATTCACGTGCACTGATGCTTGATCTAAGCTCATGTAACATTACAGGCGGCCAACCCCGTCTCTGCACTCTTACTCGGTAATAGGATCTCGTCATGTGAATCGAAGGAGCAGCCGAAGTTAAAGCTCCTACAGCGGAGGGCAGACGTTTCGTTTTAAAAATCAACACTGTGTAAAATAAATTGCACCATTTTCAGGAACGATTCCTGCAGGATGGATAAGTAGCCTACCTTAGCCCAGCTTACTTTTGGCTCTGACTGGTCCTACGCAGTTGACTTGACGACACTGCACCTCTCTCTGTGACTCCCACTGTTCTCTGACTGCATCTCTCTCTCTCTCTCTCTCTCTCTCTCTCTTCTCTTTTCTTGTCTTTTTCCTCTCTTTTCCCGGGACTCCCACTGTTCTCTGACTGATCTTCCCTCCCGGTGATTCTCTTCCCTTTTCCCCTGTATGCATTTTTCCTCTGAAATACTCCCACTTTTCTCTGACTGCATCTCTCTCTCTCTGCTCCCCTGTTCTCTGCCTGCATCTCCCCTCTCTCTCTCTGCCCTCCCACTGTTCTCTGCATCTCTCTCTGTGTGACTCCCACTGTTCTCTGCTGCATCTCTCTCTCTCTCTCCCCTTCTCTCTCTCTCTCTGGACTCCCACGTTTTTCTGACTAACTCTCTCTCTGTGCCCCCATTTTTTTTCCCCTGACTGCATTTTTCTCTGACTCCCCTTTTTCTTTTGCCTGCATCTCTCTCTCTCTCTCTCTGTGACTCCCACTGTTCTCTGACTGCATCTCTCTCTCTCTGTGACTCCCAGTGTTCTCTGACTGCATCTTTCTCTCTCTGACTCCCACTGTTCTCTGGCTGTATCTCTCTCTCTGTGACTCCCACTGTTCTCTGACTGCATCTCTCTCTCTCTCTGACTCCCACTGTTCTCTGACTGCTCTCTCTCTCTCTGACTCCCACTGTTCTCTGACTGCATCTCTCTCTCTCTCTCTGACTCCCACTATTCTGTGACTGCAACTCTCTCTCTCTCTCTCTGTGACTCCCACTGTTCTCTGACTGCATCTCTCTCTCTCTCTCTCTCTTTTCTCTCTCTCTCTCTCTCTCTTTTGCCTCCCCCCCCACTGTTCTCTGACTGCACCTCTCTCTCTCTCGGTCTCTCTGACTGCATCTCTCTCTCTCTCTCTGATATAACGGTCATGGCTGACTGGGCGTTAAGAAACAATTATTCCCACCTCTCTGACCCCTTTCTCCCTACTCTCTTTCCTCCCACTTCGTCCCCACTCTCTCCCTCCCAGCCCTCCTCTCACAGACTTTGGTTGCACCCAGCGAACAAGGGCAATCGATCCGAGTTTCCCGGTGGAAGGAAATAAACCTCTGCCGCCCCTCCCCACGAGCGAGGGACTCTGGCCGATAGTGTGTGGATTACAGTTTATGGGCGATGAATTGTTAATTTGGACCCTCCTGTACGCCACGGAGGCTGGCCGATGATGAGGCTGTTCTGTCCATGGTGTGTGATGGGCACAGGCACAGACACACGCACGCACGGACACAGACACAGACAGACAAATACCAACACACACACACACACACACACACACACACACACACACCACACACACACACACACACAACACACACACACACACACACACACCGTACGGGCGCGCGCACTACACACCAACAAGAAACACACACACACACACACACACACACACACACACACACACACACACACACTACACACACACACACACACACCACACACACACATCACATTCACCACACACACACACACACACACACACACACACACACACACTCACAGAGACACACACACACTCATAGAAACACACACACACACACACACACACACACACACACACACACACACCACACACACACACAGAGAAACACACACACACACACACAACACACACACACACACACACACACACACACACACACGCACACACGCACGCACGCACACACACACGCACGCACACACGAACGCACACGCCCCCCCACACGCCCAGCCCCCCCCCCCCCCCCCCCAACGACACATCAGTCCGCATAGTCTTTTGTTTCGGTGAAGGTGAATGTAGGTAACTCCCTCCCCTACTCCCCTTTTCCAGGGACATGGATGGTCACAGGTGGAACCCTCCCAGATCCATTCACCTTCGTTTTTGGTTTTTGTCCCTCCCCCCCCCCCCCCCCCCCCCCCAACCCCCCTTTCCAAATCCTCTTCATACTAAAAAACAGAAAAAACCCAGAAAAAACACACAGAAGCAGTGGCCCGTATGGGCCCTCGGAATAAAATAGGTCACCCAGCTCGTAATAGTCCCAAGCTATTGAAGCAGGTTCCCGTGGTGAGTGCCTACGGAATGTAAATAGGTACCGAAACATCTGTTATTGTGCATTGACAGACAGATAGATGTTCGGTTTTTAACGTTGTGAGACAAACTTGCACTTGTGACTTGTGTTTTCAACTTGTGCAAAAGAATTCTGAATGTGTGATTCGTTCTGAGGTGACCCTATGCGCTCGCCGGGACGTTAAAATCCAAGGACAAAACTAACGAACTATTTAACCCTTGCGGCTGCACGATGCCCTGCTTATAACTTAACTAGGTCAGTCTGTCACGGGACTTCAGGGTGTAGGGAGGGATTGGGGGAGGGCGGGCGGAGAGAGGGTGGGAGGGAGAGCGATTCCTTTGTCAACCCAGCACAAAAACCTGCTTGTCGCCTGCGTGGTACGTGCACAATGGGCAATGGCGAAAGCAGGGCTAGCAATGCTTCACGCTTCGTTGCCCCACTTTCACTTCGGGCACGTGCGACGCGAGATTAGGGCACGGTCGTCGCGCGTCCTCACCTCACCAATCAATGGACACGTCAGCGCACACAGTGCCACCTTACCAACGAACCGTTTTATCTGGGGGGATGGGGAATCAGAGGGGAGGGGGCGTCGGGGTCCGGTCTGTGACAAGGATTGATGATTATTACACTTACGGACCTGAAACTGACTTCCAGCGGGTACGCATACTCCTAGTCCTCAAGCCTTTCTTTCCTCGTTTCTGCCCGTCTTTCTTTGGCGATCTGTTATTTTCCATGGGCTGCGTTCTCCTCGCGATTCAGTCGGGATCAGCGAACCTGGCTGGCCCCAAGCAAGTCTGTAACGAACACTTGTTTCCGCGTGGTGTTCTGCTCGTTTGAAATGGAGAAGAAGAGAAAAATGTTTCCTCCTGTTCTGCTTTAAAAGATGATTGAAAGAAACAAAGGATGGGGAGTAACGGGAGGAAAATAGAAAGATTTTGCAAAGAGAGAGAGAGAGAGAGAGAGAGAGAGAGAGAGAGAGAGAGAGAGGTGGGGTGGGGGTATACTTTGATAAGCGTTATTCTTTGTACCGTGACGAAGTTTGTTCCTTGTACTTTAACAAGTTGTATGCCGTTCACTTTGATAAGCATTATTTCGTGTACTTTTGTCAAAGGTTGTTCCTTGTACTTTGATAAGCGTCATTCCATATTATACATTCCCAAGCAGTATGGCGTTTGCTTTGGTAAGTATTATTCGGTATACTTTAACAAAGCTTTGACACTTTCTCAATCTGTACGCCGTGTACTCTGGCAAGCAGTATTCCGTGTACGTTGACAAGGTTTGTTTTGCCGTGTACTTTGGCAAGCAGTATTCCATGTACATTGACAAGGTTTGTTTTACCGTGTACTCTGGCAAGCAGTATTCCGTGTACGTTGACAAGGTTTGTTTTGTCGTGTACTTTGGCAAGCAGTATTCTGTGTACATTAACAAGGTTTGTTTTACTGTGTACTCTGGCAAGCAGTATTCCGTGTACGTTGACAAGGTTTGTTCTCTCTGTTCGTTCTTGAAGGCACAAAGCAAGGATTTGCCTGTAACAGAAGTCGACAACGTAACACTCTTAGACCGTGGTCTGAGAATTCCACCTTCTTTTAATGGC
>JABMCL010001734.1:1565000-1572500 GCA_018857735.1 Alviniconcha marisindica
CTCAAAATCAGTGTGTGGCTGCCGCGTCTCACGAGCTCCGTGCAGCTGCAAGCTGTTGCCATTCTGATCCTCATCCAAACCCCTCCCCCATCCCCCCCCCCCCCCCACGCACCACCCCACCCACCCACCCACGCATCAACCCAGCCACCCAGCCACCCACGCACCAACCCTGAAAAATAACATAAAAATAACAAGAACAACAACCAAACAAATCAACAGGTTTTGCACGTCAAAGTGGAGGAGATAAATAGTAAATTTAGGGGCTGAACGTTTTGGGGGATGTTTACATGACGTGTATGCCCAGAGAGGGAAACTGGGCATGAAAATAATGTTCTTTCCCACAGAGAGAGAGAGAGGTGGGTGGGGGTAGGGGGTGGAGGCGGGAGGGTGTTGTGTTCCCCTGAAAATTGGCACCCGTTTTGTGTTGTCCTATTAAAATCAGTGTTCTTTTTAACCTTTTATCTGTTTCGATCTCATTCTTCCTCTTTTACAGTATGACATAAACATTATTTTGGACAGCCAAGAAAGAACATTCGCCATAATCATTTTCATACTTTAGCTTACCTTTAAAGTTCAATGCGACCATGCAACTTCAAGTACTTTAAAAGGTTCCCATAAAAATGTGCTTTTTCTTCCTTTGTTCCTGCTATTTACGTGGAACGCGTCTTCTAAATAAGAGAGAGATAAAAGCCTGAGTGCTATAAAGTACAAGCTAACCAGAAAAAGAACCGGAACAATAAAGGCTATCCAGTTTTAGCAAACCTTTCTACCGTACGTGCACGCCCGCGTATTGGGACTGCGGTGTTTGTTTCAAGAAGGTGGCGGCACTGCAGGGGTCGATGCAAAGTGAATGCTACTCACTACTGCTACTACTACTAGGCAGAGCGTTAATGCGTTGACCACATGGCGCGTTGTTAATAAGTCATAAACGTTGCGCCATGTTGCGGCCCGGCCATCTCTTCTTCTGTGGCGCAACCGGGTGCTGAACGTGTTGTGGAGGGAGAACCTGAGAGACACAGGGAATCAATTAAGGACTGATGCGAAGTGCCAGAAACTAGCAGGCAGTTGTCCGACATGAATGATAGACGAACTCAGATTGTTCTCCATCGCTTGCTCCATTGTTGTTCTCGTCCGCGGCCCTGGTTGCCGGTGCTTGTTCATCCACGAGCTTTGTTCGCTGCCTAGCTGTCTGCTGAAGATACCCGTTCATCGACGAGCATTGTTGGTTACTTCAGCTGATGGTATTACTCGAGACCGTCTATTTGGACTGATTGGGTGTATTTGATCTGTTTAATCTCTCAAAGCCTACACGGCATACATTATTCACGTAAAAGAGTGAATCATTTTCACGTGCAAAGCCGCTCAGTGGTAAAATGAATCAGCCACGTGGCAGCCTCCGGGAGGAAGTAAATGCTTCATCAGTTTCATGACTTCTTCCATTCTCGCGGAAGCAAGACATCAAGTTGATGAAGGCGTGAATAGTTCCATGGCATGATCTACTGCCGCAGAAGCAACACGGCAAAGTGATGAAGGTGTGAACACATCCCTGTCATGATCCACTCCCCCAGAAGCAACACGGCAAAGGCTCAAAGTGATGAAGGTGTGAACACATCCCTGTCACGATCCATTTCCCCAGAAGCAACACGGTAAAGTGATGAAGGTGTGAACACATCCCTGTCATGATCCACTCCCCAGAAAAGAACACATCAAAGTGATGAAAGTGTGAACACATTGATCCTTGACATGATCCACTCCCCCAGAAGCAGTACATCAAAGTGATGAAGATGTGAACACATCCCTGCCGTGATCCACTCCCTAGGAGTACACACCGAAGAGATGATGAAGTTGGGAACACATGGATCCTTAGACACCATCGTCTCTCTCGCTCTTCCACAGAAGCGACACACCCGGATGATTGGAAGGTGTGGATGAAAGCCCTGACACGTAGCCTGCCCTTTTGCCACGGAAGCGACACGGCTGAGTGATGAGGGTGTTAGTGAAGTCCCGGAAGGTAGTATGAGAGGCAAGAAGACCTATCTGTTTTTCTCGGAGGCTGGAAGGGACGGGGGGTGGGAAGGGGGGGGGAGGGTGGAGGATGCTGTGTTTATTAACGCCCAGGCAGCGAGCGGCATAAGTGGCATGATGGCGCAATACGATTCATCAGATCAGAAGTAGAAATCGTATTCATTTGTCAGGAAAGGAGGCTATGTAATTGAAGAGGGTGGGGTGGGGGTCCGAATGACGCTAAAATAATGAACTGCTAAAGCAAAAATTAGAAGAGCACAATTGACCTATCGCCACCGCCTGACTTTCAGATGGAAAATTAAGTGTCATTTATTTGTCAGGACAGAAGGCAAGGTAATGGAACAAGACCGGGAGGGGGTGGGATGGTTGGGAGGAATGGGGAGGTGGGGGTGGGGTGGGGGGTGGGGGGTCTGAATGACGCCAAATGAACTGCCATGGGAAAATTTAGAAGAGCACAATTGAGATCTCGCCACCCCCTGAGTGACACTAGATGAGTTTTAGCCTGTCAGTGTCTGCGTACAGACACACCTCCTTAGACAAACCCCCGGGCTGACCGAGTACCACTGTACTGGATGCAATTAAAATACCTACCCGTGCTGTTTTCGTGTACGTGTCCCGTACCCCTATCCCCCCGTCCCCCCTGCACACACACACACACACACACACACAATCACACATGCACGCACGCACGCACGCGCGCGCGCACGCACGCACGCACGCACGCACACACACACACACACACACACAGAGCGCGCGCGCACGCGGACACAATGAAGAGGATTCTTCCAGTTCTTTTCGTTCGCCTTGCCTGATAGCAAAGCCCGTCAATTTGATTGCACTCGGAGACCAGCGGTGGCGGTGAAGTTGGTCGTCTTTTGCCGGTCACCTCTTCCTGGTCCCTCACAGCTTGCTCTGCATGAAGTGCTGGCGCTTAGTTCTGTCTAGATTGACGGTGAGAGTTTCCCTCGACCAGCTCTCAGCCACAGATTCTATTATAGGTCTGTGGCTCTCAACACTACAGATCGTCTACCATCTCTCTCAGCACTTCTGAAGGGGTCTGTGGCTTTGGTCTATAAATACACACGGGCAATGATTTGTAGAACGACAGCTCAAGCAACTCCACACATTACTCCACATATTATATATTAGAAATCTAAATCAATAATAATAATAATATCCAGTATATAATATATCCCTTTGCCGTACAACTTGAGGAATGTTAAGAGGAAACTGAAGAATGTCAGGCATCAGTGAACGTTTTACTTGTCTTTGAGTATCTGACCTCGCATCGGTTAGACTTCGGGTGTGTTTTAAGTTGCTGTCAAAGGAATAAACATCCTTAAATCCATTTGTGATCGTCAGATCCAAAACAAAGAGTTGGGCCTTATTTTCACCCTCTTCCGGCCAGAAGAAGTTCGTTCAGTGTAGCTTTACGTCCACTGAGACCGTGCGAACTACAACAGTATTAGGGACTTGAGCCCAGGACGTCCACCTCGACTTTCACACAGCTCCAGAACTCAGTACCACAGGTGGTGTTCAAGTTCAGTGTTGCTTTCGTCCACAGAGACTGTAAGGACTATTAGGGACGGGGAGTCCAGGACGTCCACCTCGACTTTCACACACACAGCTCCTGCCTGAGCTCTGCCAGAAGATGATGATGATGAAGTGGAGCTTCATGTCCTCGGATGTTGGTTGACATGTTAGGGACAAACTGTGACCAATGTCGAAGCACGGTTCAGTGTTGCTTTATGTCCACAGAAACTGTAAGGCTCATGAGGACTGAAAGTCCAGGACGGCCACCTCGACTTTCACACAGCTCCTGAACTCTGCCAGAAGAAGAGCGGCTTTGTCCATATTAAGCAGCAGCAAGCGTGATAGGGCCCGAGGTCACGGCTGGGCTGGCAGCAATCTAGACTGGCTCGTATCTCCCAAAGATTGTCTGGTGCTTGCTATCTGGACGAGTGATTTAAGGAGGCTGAGGGTGGGGGTGGTAACGACGCTCCCCGAGCCCCGCACCTGCTATCGGTGCCTGCATGACGTAGACGGAAACTGCCGTGCCGTGCCGCCCGTGCGCGCAGCCCTGTTGGTGGTAATAGCGAAAACTCCTTGGTAATAGGCTGTGTGGGATGAAGTAAGCCGGGGAAACATTCGATACTACAACTCGGGCTCCTGGTGCATGCTTGGAAAGAAGCTTCAGGGGCTGGGGCGGGGGGTGGGGTTGGGGTTGGGGGGGGGGGGGGGGGGGCGGAAGGAGTAACCCAACAACATCAAGTTGTGCAGAGTTACGTGTTTCGCCTGCTGTCCCGTACCGGGATGACTGCATGATGAAATATCTACATTTCTCACTGGGTTTCCTCTGTGTGTGTGTGTGTGTGATTGTGTGTGTACGTGCTAAGAGGAGGGGGGGGGGGGGGGGGGGGGGGGAAGAGAAGGAAATTGGGTTTTTAATGCCCAGTCAACCACGACAGTTATCTCAGACAGAGAGAGAGAGAGGGGGTGGGGGGGAATGTGGTTGCCTGATCTTCAATATGGATACAGGTTTCAGGCCAGAGCCTAAACTTACAATCTGTCCATGCGACAAAAACTACAAGACATGCTAAGTATGCTTATACACGAGAGAGAGAGAGAGAGAGAGAGAGAGAGAGAGAGAGAGAGAGAGAGAGAGAGAGAGAGAGAGCGCATCACGCACCAATCAGCGATGACTAACATGCCCCTTTTCACCACTGTCTACAGTTGGTTGCTCCTATTCCGTTCGTGCACCGAACGAAAACCTGACAGTTATCTGTCAGTTTTGGAGCCTATGATGTGACCCACTGTGGCAGAGGCGAAAGGACGGCAGTCAGTGAAGCTGTGTGTGAAGCGTGGCACGATTTGAGACGTTGGATTTCTCATTGATTCCTAATATTCAATGCCCAGCCGATCGCAAAGGTCATGTCAGCGCGAAACACAACTCATCAACTCACTTGAAGCGAAAGCCGGATTTGGTACGCGATTCGTTGGAGGACACGCACAGCACCAGTCGCTCATTTCGATCCTGTGGTTGGCAAACCAGACGGTATAATTAGCATGGTCTAGGTGTTCATTTCCTGACTCCTGCGGCGACAAAACGACAGCAGTTCAAGGACCTGGTGGGTTCTTCATGACAGTCACGACGTTCTCTCCCTCAGACAGTCTGTGTCAGTAGACATAATTACGGGCTTCTCCCTCAGACAGTCTGTGTCAGTAGACATAATTACGGGCTTTTTTTCTTCTTTCTGAACTCAGTTTGGATTCTGAACGTTTCTATGCTATGAGAAGGTGTAACGATGAGGTGTAGAGACGTTTTACCTTCTTATTTTTTTATTTCTCAGTGAAATAAATTCTTGACCTGAACTTGTTCGATTTAAATGTCGCCTGCGTATGACTAACCTGCCTCCCCCCCCCCTCCCCCTTCCCCCCCTTTTTTTTTTTATAAGAATAAAACAGTACATCATATAATAATAATAATAATAGCTCTACACAGTGCACATCGCAGCTGGAGGTATGTGAGTGTCGGAAATGACAGTATTACCGCTGATAATTATTGTTGTTGCAGCATTCTGGCGGTAATTACTGAAGCTGCAAACACTGCATTGATTAAAGTTCGCTCAGCAGTCTTAGGATTTCATTCAACAGCTTCTATAATAAGATGACTCAGCTCGGCTATTTTCACCAAAGATTTTCCACTTTCGAAAAAGAGTCTTTGTTTTGACACAGTCTCTCGCTGAGCTCGACACTGGAAGTCATCAAACGGTTTCCTGTCATAACTCGTGGGAGAGAGAGGAAACGGATCAGCCCCGCTCTGTTTTCCCTAAATACGCCATGATGGAAAATGATAACTGCAGACCTCTTTATCGGGCCGGTCGGCCTCGGCATCACAATGGTGTCTGTGTTTGCCTCTCACAGTTGCTGCTGTTCTCCCTGGCATTTGCAGAATGCCACTTTCTGCAATTAGGCGTCAGAAATGGGGTCATTTGCCCTAAACAGCCGCCCATGTTTGGGTCTGTTGCATTTTTCGTACTGGCGAACGGGAAGGTTGTGTATTGGGTGGTGTATGTTTTGATGTACACCTCATTGGGGTGTTTCGTAGCCGGATTGTCCGTCACACGCACAGACGGAATTGAGTTCCTCTTTCTGTGATGAACGATGCACTTTATTTAACATCTCATATCCGTATGTGGAAAATGACACTGTTGTCGTCGCCCCCCCCCCACCTCCCCCCACCCCATCCTTTGCAGTTTTATTGATTGATTGCTTGGTTGTTTGACACCTCTCCTCCGTCCTCCGTCCCCCCCCCCCCCCCACCCCCCGCCAGTCTATAGGCTTGTTGTAAACATACTCCAAACACATCGATTTAAATTGTTATAAAACAAACAAAATATATACCACAAAACAACAACAATTAAAACAACAGTACCTCCCCCCACTGCGACTGAAAAACAAATAACAAAAACAACAACAACAATGTTTTCAGTACAAAATACTTGAAACTCTCGAGAAGGACAGCTTTTCGTTTCATCTGTTTCATTCGTTAACACTAATTGTAAAATGTATTGAGCATTGCAACGGGGGGGGGGAGGGGGGGGGGGGGGGGGGGGGGGGGGGGAAGGAAGGAGTTAAGTGTCGTATCCACTAAACCACCCTTGCTGTACAACAGCAGGCGCACAGCTCGCAGCTGGAAGTATGTGAGTGTCGGAAATGACATGGCCTTATACGATTTGAATGTGTCATATCTCTCCAGTATGTATGGAAGCCCTAGGGGTATCCATTATTTGTCTGTGTCCGATATATCTGATAGCTAGGGCACCGGAGGTTTGCTGCTGCCCTCCATGTCCTCCACTCCGTCTCGAGAAAGTGTGCAGAACTCAACGAAAAACAAAAAGAAAGGGCTGAATGAGGTGGGGCGGAGAGTGTGAAGGGGGCGGGGGGAGAAGAGGAAGAAGAAAAATAAAAACAAAGATAGAAAGGAAAAGCCATCTCTCTCTCTCTCTCTCTCTCTCTCTCTTCTCTCTCTCTCTCTCTCTCTCTCTCTCCTTGTGTAATAAAGTCTTATCTTATCTGTCTGTCTGTCTGTCTCTCGTTTCCTCGCTCGCTCGCTCCCCCCCCTCTCTCTGCCCTTCCCCATCTGTCTGTCTGTCTCTGTCTCTCTGTCTCTGTCTCTCTGTCTGTCTGTCTGTCTCTCTGTCTCTGTCTCTCTCTGTCTCTCTGTCTCTGTCTCTCTCTCTCTCTCTTTCTCTCCAGAGAGAGCACACAAAACGTTGATAACGAAAAAGTCCCCTATCTCTCTGCCTGCTTCCTTTTCCGCTGTCTGTCTGTTTCGCTCTGTCAGCTTTGGCTCACTGCATGTAGACAGAAAGCCGTTGTCCATAAAATGAAACCGTCCATCTGCTCATCTTTTCGCTTGCACTTCCTCGCACTGAAGTGCCTTTTCAGTCAATGAATAATGCAAACCCGTGG
>JABMCL010001734.1:1580000-1582500 GCA_018857735.1 Alviniconcha marisindica
GGGGTGGTGGTGGTTGTGGTTGGAGCGTTCCCAAGCTGAACACTGAGGGTCACCCGGTATATGTATGCAATTGTACATTGACAAAATGCATTCATTAGGGTGAGAGGATTGCGTATGTGACCTTTTTATTTTAATTTCTATTGTTTTATTACTCCGCACACCTGGGCAGCCACACTACCGTGTTGAGGGGATGTATTTCCATAATATATTTGGAGGGTGGATTCCGTTATACAAGGAGCTTGTCACGACTGAAGGTATTCCCTACATAACTATGAAACGTATAACAACATTTTAGGGTAGCCTTTGTGTTTCTGCTGACGTCAGCGTGTTGTGACCATTGAACGTAATGGCTGTGATACAGCGGAGAGGATCGCTATGATAAACAACACTGAGGATCGTTGTGATAAGCGGGACTGAGTATCGTTGTAATAAGGACTGAGGATCGTTGTGATAAGGACTGAGTATCGTTGTGATCAGGACTGAGGATAGTTGTGATAAGCGGGACTGAGTATCGTTGTGATAAGGACTGAGGATTGTTGTGATAAGGACTGAGTATCGTTGTGATAAGCGGGACTGAGTATTGTTATGATAAGGACTGAGTATTGTTGTGATAAGGACTGAGTATCGTTGTGATAAGGACTGAGGATCGTTGTGATAAGCGGGACTGAGTATCGTTGTGATAAGGACTGAGGATCGTTGTGATAAGGACTGAGTATTGCTGTGATAAGGACTGAGTATTGTTGTGATAAGGACTGAGTATCGTTGTGATAAGGACTGAGGATCGTTGTGATAAGCGGGACTGAGTATCGTTGTGATAAGGACTGAGGATCGTGGTGATAAGCAGAACTGAGTATCGTTGTAATAAGGACTGAGGATCGTGGTGATAAGCAGGACTGAGTATCGTTGTGATAAGGACTGAGTATCGTGGTGATAAGCAGGACTGAGTATTGTTATGATAAGGACTGAGGATAGTTGTGATAAGCAGGACCGGGTATCGTTGTGACAAGGACTGAGGATCGTTGTGAAAAGCAGGACTGGTTGTGGTGATAAGCAGGACTGATGATCAGTGACAGCTATGAGAAGCAGGTTTGAGGATCGCCGTCATGAGAGGATTGAGAGTCGTTGTGATAATCAGAACTAAAGTTCGAGGATCGCTGTAAAAAGCAGGATTTAGGATCGCTGTAAAAAGCAGGATTTAGGATCGCTGTAATAAGCAGGGTTGAGGATCGCTGTGTTAAGCAGGGCTGAGGATCACTGTAATAAACAGGACTGAGAACTGTGCTAATCAGGACTGAGTATCGTTGTGATAAATAAGAAGGACTGAAGATTGTTGCGGTAAACTCGCATGAGGATCGTTGTGGTAAGCAGGTTGTTGTTTTTTAAATCACAGTACAACACAGAAATGTGCTGCCAGTTGTTGATATCCGTTAACACTTTATTTTTAGCGTTAATTGTGAACAAGCACTTCAGTACATGGTAACGGGCAGGAGTCCCAGAAGTGATGACACGCAAGCCAATACGCGATTAGCCGGTGTCTAGTGCTTGTTGCAGAAACCGACTAATTTTAGGCAAAGTTGTCAAAATGAACATTTTTGGCTGGCATACGTATAACAAACACTCTTTTTAGACCATTGTACTGAAAATATTGAACCAGCCAGCCACACAAACTCCTTGGCTCTGAGAGGAGAGCAAACAAGTTCTGGCACCGTCTGCAAATAGGATGTCACGCAGCGACACGCATTCTTTGCCTAGCAAAAAAAAAAGAAAAAAAAGTGGGGTGGGAGGGGAGGGGGGGGGGGGCGAGGGGTGGGTGGGGGGGGGGGGGGGGGGGGGGAGAACTGAAAAAAGGTCAACACCCTGCTGATATTTACCTCTGACCTCTGGTGACCTTTGCCGCTGGGCATGCGCAGAGTCTTCCGCGTCTTGCGGCACGTGCTTCCCGCTGTCGGCAGAGAGGAGCGTGTCGCCGGAAAATGTTACGCGTCGGGCAGAGAGCATCGGATCTCATCGAGTCAATTACTTATCATGCACCGTGCAGACAAAGCGCTCCTCGAAGTGTTATCACGGGAGCCGCTTTGGCCCAGCGGTACCGCGTTGTAAGGCTGTTCAAGCAGAAGGACCTACAGGTTCGATTCCACTTCGGTTGTCCTCTCTCTTCAAAAATTGTCCCCTGATATAACCGCACTGGTTGACTGGGCGTAAAACACCAATTTACTCACTTACGTACTCAAAAGTTGTGGTTTATGGACACTTACACCCTTGTGATTTTCCTCCCCTCAGTTAGCGAAACATTGAAATGACTTGCTTATACCGCTGCCCGTCTTAATGCTGGAAGCATTCTGGAGGTGACAGATTAGGTATATTTAATTATTTATATAGTCCTCTTTTTCCCGCCCCACCCTTTTTTCAGGATCTCAGTTCCCGCCAGTACCTCTGTGGCTGACTCAAATTTATTATGAAGACCACACCATCCCACGAAACGATAACTCTGCTGTATGTC
>JABMCL010001734.1:1587500-1607500 GCA_018857735.1 Alviniconcha marisindica
TCATTTTCTGTTTCTGTCCCTGACGTGGGTTAAAATTGTAAATTTCACCAGTAATATAGATGAACGAACACTTTATCTAAATAAGAACAGTTGACAGGACACGAAAAGTAAATGGTTTAGCTCTCCATCTATTTTTTTAAATCATTTTTCACCGTGTTTAACTGTTTGGTTAAGTGTCGTTTTGTTGCTTAATAAAAAAAGGGATGACCCCGAAAATTCGCATGTTGTTTTGTCCAAATAAACAAAACGTTCTTTTGAACCTTTTATATGTTTGGATCTAGTTCATGGATTTTAACGACACCCAGTCCGAATATATTGAAATCGCCGGTATCACATACATATTAGAGTGAAAAACGATCTGCCTCTGATGGGAGTCGAACCTTCGATCTTCAGCTCTGGTCAGAACGAGCGCGGCTAGCTCTAACCCGCTGAGCTACCGGTCACCACCTCTGCTTTCACTGCACCCACGTTGATAGACGGAGCGCACATTCTGCGTGGCCTTCCACTCTTAATCAATGACACTGCATCATGCAATTTGCCCCAGTGCACCTGAAACCTATCTGAAAACAGGCTTGACATTGTCTGCTGTCCATCCGTGAGGTCGCCTCGTCTTGGTCGTGCCACTGAAACCTGAAGAAGGAAGAGGGGGGGGGGGGGGGGGGGGGGTGGGGGGGGGGGGGGGGGGGGGGTCGGGGAGGGGGGGTGGTAGTCGGAGTTTCAGGCAAGAGTCACTTACAAAACAGCCAATCGCAAGCGACAGGCGGCTAATGAGAAACGTGACTGCTACCCGCGTCCTTACACGTCCTACATGTTCGGATTGAGCCGGCTGCGACCTCGGCACATGAGTATGTCGAGATCTTAAGTTCCTGAGTCTCGTCTTAACGTTCGATATCACACAAGGACATTGTCAAGTCTAACCTTGACATATAAAAAGTCTCTCTCTCTCCCTTTGTGTGTGTGTGTGTGTGTGTGTGTGTGTGTGTGTGTGTGTGTGTGTGTGTCTCTCTCTCTTCTCTTGTGTGTGTGTGGTGTGTGTGTGTGTGTGTGTGTGTGTGTGTGTGTGTGTGGCATGTTTCGTTACATTTCATGTAACGGGCAGATATTGCTGGTAGTAGGCGAAGCATGCAACGCTATATTCCGACCCGCTACAGGCTTGAAAAGAGAGAATCTGTAGTAGCTCTGGGCTGGTTCTCTGCAGTGGGGACAACAGTGTGTGTATCACCGGCACCCCACAGCGGGGTGTAGCCTAGTAACGCCAACCCACACAAACGGCAGATGCTTATTTTGTTCCAAAGTCTGAGGTCACAGAACAGCCGTCCTCCGCAATAACCCACGGAAGCCAGAACGAGCTCACTAAAAATAAACATTTTCCCTGCCTGTGCAGTCTGGGAAAACCAAATGGCTCGCTTCCGGAACAATCTTGGCTGTTCGCCAAAGACACTTCGTCATGGGGCGTGTTTTTGGAAGAGAAGGCCAGGTGGTTTGATGAAATAGGCACGTAAATAAAGACTCGATTCAGCTGTGTAGCCCGAATTTATTACATCATTGTGTACTGGTGAATGGCTTTCGGGTATAATTTGGTAGTCCTCATGTTGACTGGTTCGAATGATACAATCTCTATATAACCCGAATCAACTACCATACCCCCAAAGCTACAACAACAAAACCAAAACAAGACAAAACAAAAACAAAAAAAGAAGAAGAAGAAGAAGAAGAAGAAGAACAACACACACACACACACACACACACACACACACACACACACACACACACACACACACACACACACACACACACACACACACACAAATAAACAACAAAACAAACAAATAAAAACCACAAACAGACAAACAAGCAACAACAAAAAGCACCACCAAAACACCAAACAAAAAACAGCCAACGTCACTTCCACCACCACTGTAACCAGCGACATCAAGACAGACAAAGAAACCAACAACAAGAACGACCAACCAACCATACACACAAAAATAAGCAAATAAATCGTGCGAACAACATTACCCCCCCACCCCCAACCACCAACAAACAAACACACAAAAACCAGTTACAATAACAACAAAACGCCTTCAAAACGACGCGTCACTTCGTGACGCTATGCAGACCAGGACTTTGTAATCCAGTTCTAATCAACTTCAAAAAGACAACGTTAACTAATTAAAATAAGAGCGAGCCAGTAGAGCTGCTGTGGCGACAGAGCTCAGGTCTCATCAGTCAGCTTTGTCCTTGCACCCAATCAACAATGTTTTTTGGCGTAGTGGTACAACCACACGATTGTGTGTGTGTGTGTGTGTGTGTGTGTGTGTGTGTGTGTGTGTGTGTGTGTGTGTGGAGGAGAGAGTGGAGAGAGAGAGAGAGAGAGAGAGAGAGAGAGAGAGAGAGAGAGAGAGGAGGAGAGAGAGAGAGAGAGAGTACATGCTTGTGTGTGCGTGGTGTGTTGTGTGTGTGGTGTGTGTGTGTGTGTGTGTGTGTGTGGTGTGTGAGAGAGAGAGAGAGAGAGAGAGAGAGAAGAGAGAGAGAGAGAGAGAGAGAGAGAGAGAGGAGAGAGTACGTTGTTGTGTGTGCGTGGTGTGTGTGTGTGTGTGTGTGTGTGTGTGTGTGTGTGTGTGTGTGTGTGTGTGTGAGAGAGAGAGAGAGAGAGAGAGAGAGAGAGAGAGAGAGAGAGAGAGAGAGAGAGAGAGAGAGAGTACGTGTTTGTGTCTGCGTGGTGTGTGTGTGTGTGTGCGTGTGCGTGCGTGCACGTGCGCGCGGGGCCGAAAAAACAAAACAAAAAACAAGCAAAACAAGATGGCAAGGGACACCCAGCAGTAGTTCTGCACGCGCACCCACCAGCCGTTCCTTGTTTTTTTTCTTCGTTTTTTGTTGGGTGGGTACAGTTTAATGAGAACTCGGCACGGACCGCAGGGCCGCTGGCACCTTTCCTTGCTGGAGGTGCTGTAGACCAATGGAGGGACGGTGAGTAAATCTGCCGGAATTGGTTTCTGCCGTAATAAAAGCCTAGTTCCTCAGGCGTCGCCAGGACCGTCGTGGTGGTGGTGGTTGTAGTGGTGGTTGGTATTGGGAGAGCCGGGGTCGCTGCATTGCCACTCAAGCAAAGAATCTATACAGGTTGACTCTTGGGATGATGGTGGTGTGTGTGCATGCTGCTAGCGCTGGTGGCTCGATCCGTTGATTACCGGCCTGATGCGTTAAGCTCGGGGATATTTTAACGGCCAGTCAACCGTGGAGGTGCTGTTAGAGCGAGCTGCGGTATGAGGCTATCAAATAAACTTTGAAAAGCCAAAAAATCAATATGGTTGATGGATTGCTGTTCCATATTTAACGCTCAGTTGACCATGTAGATGCTTGCTGTCATTGTGTCAGGGTGAACTGAAGTGCGGTATGAAGCTATAAAAATAAATCTTTAACATCAGTGGGTAGATGGATTGCGACTCGATATTTAACGCCCAGTTAACCATGTAGGTGCTGTCAGGGTGAAGCTATAAAAATAAATCTTGAAAATCATTCGGTAGATGCATTGCAACTCGATATTTAACGCCCAGTTAACCTTGTAGGGGCCGTTCTGGCGAAGTGCTGTGTGAAGCTATAAAAAATAAACCTTGAAAATCAGTGGGTAGATGGACTGCGACTCGATATTTAACGCCTAGTTAACCATGTAGATGCTGTCCTGGCGAAGTGCGGTATGAAGCTATAAAAATAAATCTTGAATATCAGTGGGTAGATGCATTGCGACTCGATATTTAACACCCAGTTAACCACGTAGATGCTGTCAGCGCGAAATGCTGTGCGAATCTATAAAAAAATCAACCTTGAAAATCAGTGGGTAGATGGATTGCGTCTCGATATTTAACGCCCAGTTAACCATGTAGATGCTGTCTTGGCGAAGTGCGGTATGAAGCTATAAAAATAAACCTTCAAAATCAATGGGTAGATGGATTGCGACTCGATATTTAACACCCTGTCAACTGCAGAGGTCATGTCAGGACGAAACACAAGTTATTAGAGCAGTGGTAACATTCAGATCGATTGTACTTTGTTACATCATATTATTTTATACTCCATACTTCAATCCACCGCGAAGTTCGTATAAAGCGAAACACAGTTTATCGACTCACAAGGGAAGGTCTGTCTCTTACCTTTTGCTTTTGAAGAGGATTGGAGAGAAAATGAAGTTGAATGAACTGGGAATGCAGAGATTAGGGAGACGCAATTCCCGGCAGAAGGCGTAGCTTGCACGGCTATTCTGATTGGTTCAACTCCGCCAAAACTCAACCAACAGGGGAGTTAATCCGCGCTCGAAAGACGTCACACAAACACGGCATCAAAGACCTGACCCGCCTAAGGTAACTCTCACCTGACATGCGAGTAAGTACAAGGTACAGAAACTCCACCAGCGGTACATCCAGGTTAGAGTTACATTGAGGATGACATCTGCTGGAGTTTATGTACCTTATGAGGATGTACTTCTGGTGGATCGCCCTGCTATGAACCGCACTGGTTGACTGGGCGTAAAACACCAAGTTACTTACTTACTTACCTCTGGTGGAGTTTATGCACCTTGTGTAAAATTTACTGGCATGCCATGTGAAAGTCACCGTAGGCGATCAAGTCATTGTTACTGTGTTCTGAACGCTAATTAACTCCCTTGAGTGTGGATTCTGCACGACCGCTCTGGGCCTCGTTCTATTTCAGACTGTGCCAGTCTATTTCAGACCAAGCATAAAAGTGGGAACCTTTGACAGCTCCGGCCCCGTCCCTAATAAGCCTTACGGTTTCTGTGGACGTTAAGCACCATGTTTACAGCTCCGGGTTCTCACCAGGTTTCTGGGTCCGTTTCGCTCTGATATAACCGTTATGGCTGGCTGGGTGTAAACATTTCCTTCTTTCCTTCCTTCTGGGTCCATCATGAGCAATGGACAATGGCAGCGGCGTCAATAGGAAGAGAGCAAGCCAACTTTCGCCGCTTGCAAAATTTGTACGCCACTTTTTAATTTGCATGAAAAATGAATCACACTTTTAAAAAAAACAAAAAAACAAAAAAAAAAAAACACTTGTGAATCAGTAAAAACTGCATTTCTCGGATCGATCGACCTTCGCGGCTGAGTTGGTTTTAAATACAACATAACTGACTGTGATTTAGGTGAATGGATGCAACTTGATAAAACTGCTTTTCTCGGATTGACCTTCGCGGTTTATTTGGTATTTGTGATTTGGGTGAATGGATGGAACTTGATAACACTGCTTTTCTCAGATCGACCTTCGCGGTAGAGCTGGTCTTAAATACAACATAACTGACTGTGATTTGGGTGAATGGATGAAACGTGATTTGGGTGAATGGATGAAACTTCATAAAACTGTGCTTTTCTCGGATCGACCTTCAGTACAACATAATTGACTATGATTTGGGTGAATGGATGAAACTTGATAAAACTGTGCTTTTCTCGGATCGACCTTGAATATAACATAACTGACTATGATTTGGGTGAATGGATGAAAGAAATACCGCTTTTGGGCACTGACGAGGGTTATAGATATGAAGTGCTCTGTAAGTCGCATTTTGTTCAACACATTAATGATAACGTCGCTCACATGGACACGACGCGTGTCGCTCTGGAACCGCGATTTTCATCAATACGTGGCCTCAGCATCCGCCGCGGCTAACGCCTCAGGTAAATTTCCTCCGACTAATCAGTGGAGTCAGGTTGGCCCGATGCGGTCAGTTTGATCGTCAACCGTGGCTCATTTATTCAAAACGGCAGTTGGCTCTTAGTGAGGACATGGCCGATTGCACAGATTGGTGTTTTGTGCGTGTCTCCAGGGCGGGGATCGATAGTGCCCCCGAAGACACGGTGTTGCCGTCTACCTTATCAAAGAGACGTACATGTTGTAGGGGTGTAAATGAGTGCAGCGGGTTACGAAGGTCCCGGGTACGTTCGTTCTCTGTCCTAGGCACGGTGGATCGAGGCACGCTTGGGTGGATGGACGGGTGGATGGGTGGGTGGTCGGGATGTTGTGATCGATGGGTTCGTTCCTAAGTACTCAATCAGCGAAGTCATCTGCTTGGACTATCGATCGGTCAGCTCTGTCTTGGCAAACCGTGAGGCTTGGAACACGCGCACGCACCCACCCGCCCAGTCCCCACCACCACCACCATCACCTCCTCGCAACAGGAGAAAACTAAACACGACGATGACTGCAAGTCAGTTCTTGGATTTGAACGTCCCGTCAACCGCTCAGGGTCCTCTCCGATCAGGACGAAAGATGACTGCAAGGATCTGTTAGCAACCTACCCCCCCCCCCCACCCCTCCCCCACTCCCCCCTCCGCTCCTCACCCTCCACCCCCTAAACACACACACACGCACCGCATGCACGCACAGACGCACGCACAGCACAGACACACACAGCACACACACACAACACGACACACAACACGACACACACAACACACACACACACACACACACACACACAACACACACACACACACACAGCACACACACACACAACACACCACACACACCACACACACATACACACACACACACACACACACACACACAAACACCACACACACACACACACACAAAAACACACACACAAACAAACAAAAACACCCCCCCCAAACAACAACAACAACAGAAACAAAACAACAACTATGAACAAACGATTCCTTCTTGCACAAGCTTCTCGCCCGTCACTACACCCGACTGTGCCTGGGCTGTGTGTGTTCATGCCAGGCACGACTCGCACACTGCTCTGGTTCGGTGCGCGCGGCACCGCGTGTTGGTATTGACTTGGTCCGAGTGTGAGATTCGTTTCGCGGCGAGTTGTCCCGAAAGCGGTACTGGCGGGGACCGATACTACCCTGGAGGATTGGGGATCGAGCTACACTGTTACCACCGGAATGATTGTGCATTGAGATGGGCAGCTGTGCCATCGTTGTATTTGAGATGGGCAGCTTGCTATGTTGTGTTTGTATTGAGATGAGCAACCATGTGTTTGTATTGAGATGGGCTGCTAGCTATGTTGTGTTTGTATTGAGATGGGCTGCTAGCTATGTTGTGTTTGTATTGAGATGGGCAGCTATGTCGTCTTTGTGTTGAGATGGGCAGCTGTGTTGTCTTTGTACTAAAATGAGCAGCCATGTCTTTGTATTGAGATGGGCAGCTAACTATGTTGTCTTTGTATTGAGATGGGCAGCTAGCTATGTTGTCTTTGTTATTGAGATGGGCAGCTAGCTATGTTGTCTTTGTATTGAGATGGGCAGCTAGCTATGTTGTCTTTGTGTTGAGATGGGAAGCTAGCTATGTTGTTTTTGTATTGAGATAGGCAGCTACCTATGTTGTCTGTGTACTGAGATGGGCATCTACCTATGTTGTCTGTGTGCTGAGATGGGCAGCTAGCTATGTCGACTTTGTATTGAGATGGGCAGCTATGTCGTCTTTGTATTGAGATGGGCAGCTAGGTACGCCATCTTTGTGTTGAGATGGGCAGCTATGCCATCTTTGTATTGAGATGGGCAGCTATGTCATCTTTGTACCGAAATGGGCAGCTTTGTATTGAGATGGGTAGCTATGTCGTCTTTGTATTGAGAATGGCAGCTATATAATTATATGTCATCTTTGTGCAAGCTGTTTGATTAATTATCATGGAGGACAGATTATATCACTACTAACTAGTGTCCATTAACCACAACTGTGCTTTGGGTCTAACATTTTGACTAATGCTCTTTTTCAGGAAAGAGTTAATTGCTTTGTATGAATGCTTTGAAACAAGTTTGTGATAGGCAGGTAAAATCGGGCCACTAACAAAACATTGAACAGGATAAAAAAGCAACAACACACAAACAACACACACACACACACACACCACACACACACACACACACACACACACACACAGAGAGAGAGAGAGAGAGAGAGAGAGAGAGAGAGAGAGAGAGAGAGAGAGAGAGAGAGAGAGAGAGCCAAAAGAAAAGAAAAAGAAGAAAACAACACACACACCAAACAAACAACAACAAAAACAGCAGAGAGACATTTTGTGCATTGCAGTAAAACAAAAAAACAAAAACAAAACAAAAAACAAAAAACTGTCGCCTGTTTGTGCCCTGAAACCAGCGCTGTCATCATAGAGTACGTACACTTCTCACTTTTGTCTAGCGCGGTTACCTCAGAAGCAATTACACTTTCACGCTTCCACTCCATCCCTCCCGTTAACTTCCGAGAAGGCACACCGAAACTCTTGCCTCTCCGCCCTATAATCAATGCCCCTTTCCCAATTAAGCAATAAATCCGGAGCACCACCGGGCTCCCATGTCAGTAATAGCTGGCCGGGAAACAGAAAGCCAACGATCGACCAGAAAGCTCTTGATTGAAAAACGATCTCGTTCGACATTCTGGTGCCGGACAAGCTGGCAATTGTGTCACCCGAACGAGTCGCTCGTGCGCCTCAGCTCCCCGTACGTGTCTGTCTGTCTGTCTTGTGAGGAACGGGATAGCGTGTATTTGGCGGGGGTCACCATGCTGCTAGCCGCACTTTATCGACGGGCTGAAAGTGGGTGTCGCGTGAGAAGTAATGACGAACCACAGAAATCGGGACGTAGCTTGGCTACAGCGTCCGAAGAAACTGTTTCAGGTTGTTGTTTTATTGTTGTTGTTGTTGTTGTTATTTATTGTTTGTTATTGTTGTTGTTGTTGTTGTTTAGTGGTTATGATGTTACGGTGTGACGAGTAGTTTTATAACTGAATGAATGAAAATTTATGTTTTACGGTGTAACGATTAGGTGACGATTAACTGAATGAATGAAAATTTCTATGTAGCGCATAAAAACTTCCACACAAAACCATGCGTGTTCACAGCGCGAGCTATAATTATATCAGCGACGATGTTGATGATCAGTTTTTGTTTTCATTACGAGAGGATGTATCTCTGGTGGAGTTAAGGTACCCATTTACTCGTATGCCAGGTGAGAATTACCATAGGCGACTCAGGTCTTTGTTGTTGTGTTTGTGTGGCGCCTTTTGATCGCTGATTAACTTCCTTATTGTTGATATTAAAAAAAGATGAAGTTTTGACGGCTTAAGTCGCGGTATGCGCATCCCACCCCCAAACAACAACAGCAACAACAACAACAAAAAAGAGAGAGAGAGAAGAAAAAACAACAACAAAAAACCGCGAGGCTCTTTTGTCGCCTGCAAAGTTAGTTTTTGTTGCTGCAATGGATTGACGAGGGCGAAAGTAAAGTAAAGCCGTGTCTGAGGCCACAAATTAATGTCCACTCTGTCGTCTCACACGTGCACTCTCTAATTGTGACAGCACCCTCGAATGATGGATGCGGTCGTGTTGGCGCCGGGACACTGGCTGATTGGATTTGATGGCGTGTTTGGGAGACGGGCTGATTGCAACGTCGTGACAGGGTAGCAGTGAAAAGTGTTGTCTGTCAGCTCTTACGTCCTGTTATTCAACAAGAAACATTCCCATTTCCTTAAGAGCGGGGATGTACTTTTGTGGTTGTGCGAAGACGGATGTCTTGAACCTTCGATTTTCGAAACTATAACTATAAAAATCCCACCACCTCTTTTTATGCGTCCGCCTTTTAGAATTTTGTGCTGCTATGTCTTCTTCTCCGTTGATGGAGAAACTCAGGCGCGTGAGCACGCACACACACACACACACACACACGCATACGCGCACGCACCACACACACACACACACACACACACACACACACACACACACACACACACACACACGCACGCACGCACGCACACACGCACGCACACGCACGCACGCTTGCACCTATGAAATTATGTGGTTTTGTTGTAAGTTTTAGTTTATAGTGATACATGTACCCTTTCTTTTCTTCACGCTTTTCCCATTCTCATGCACATCTACCCTACACCGAGCACAGTCTGCACGGCTGTGACTATGCCATCCCCTTCACACTTAGTCAATTTGATAGTGACAACAGTTACAAAACAAAGTGTAAGTTCGTCGGTTTTGTTGCAGTCGGTCTCCAACCAGTCTGTGGGGTGCATGAACAAACTGAAACCACCCACCAATCAGTCTGCTGTGAAATACGAGCATGGCCGCAGTCGATCAGTCTTTGGTATACAAACAAATACTGAGAGCACCCAATCATTCTAATTTGAAATGCGAGTATACGCAACTGTGAATGATATAAATGAGGGTTGGTGAGGCTTGCAGACAGACGTTGAGAGAGCTAGGTGACCTGTTGTCAAGGCACTGATACACGAGCCGTTTCAGCCGTATTGTTGGGGAGGACAGTTCGAACCTGGTCGCAAACGGATCGCGTGTCAGCAAAACCGTACGGCTGACAGGGCTGAGCGCTTCGGTTTCACCCTGTCCGTTCCTAATACAGTTTGCTATATTCCAAATGATTGAACTGCATCCGCCAGCCAATGAGCGCCCGCCTGTTGGACAGAAGCGAAGGCGAAAGGCCAGAGGTCACAAGGGATGGTTATAGTTAGTTGTTGCTTTGAGCGCAGTCATGCAGCCACATAGGGTTATATCAGGGCTAACGAAGGACACAGTTACTTAGTTAGTTGGTGCTTTGAGCCCTGTCAGCCACATAGGGTTATATCAGGGCTAACGAAGGACACAGTTACTTAGTTAGTTGGTGCTTTGAGCCCTGTCAGCCACATAGGGTTATATCAGGGCTAACGAAGGACACAGTTACTTAGTTAGTTGGTGCTTTGAACCCTGTCAGCCACATAGGGTTATATCAGGGCTAACGAAGGACACAGTTACTTAGTTAGTTGGTGCTTTGAGCCCTGTCAGCCACATAGGGTTATATCAGGGCTAACGAAGGACACAGTTACTTAGTTAGTTGGTGCTTTGAGCCCTGTCAGCCACATAGGGTTATATCAGGGCTAACGAAGGACAAGTTACTTAGTTGGTGCTTTGAGCCCTGTCAGCCACATAGGGTTATATCAGGGCTAACGAAGGACACAGTTACTTAGTTAGTTGGTGCTTTGAGCCCTGTCAGCCACATAGGGTTATATCAGGGCTAACGAAGGACACAGTTATTAGTTGGTGCTTTGAGCCCTGTCAGCCACATAGGGTTATATCAGGGCTAACGAAGGACACAGTTACTTAGTTAGTTGGTGCTTTGAGCCCTGTCAGCCACATAGGGTTATATCAGGGCTAACGAAGTACACAGTTAGTTAGTTGATGATGATCACTTTTATATAGCGCTGTTCTCCGCTCTCGAGCAGACTCACTGCGCTCGCATGTGATTCTACATGAGTGACTAGCATTTAATAGCGCGTTTTTGAATATCCACCGAAGTGGTGTACTTACAACACTGGCATGGCTGGTACCACGTGAAACTTGCCTTCTCGGCACAAGTTCTGTGCACACCATACAACCATGCACCATGCCACTTCCTGCAAAGCCACATACGTAAGTTGTATGCGTGTTTAGCCGTAACCTGCCACCAGCACTTTTGGCAGAATGACCGGGATCTTTTACGTGCTACTGCGGTAACACGGGGGTGGAACAGGATACCGAAATAAGAGTAAGCACAGAAAGTTGACCATGGAGAAGAAAATTCTCCCGCCGCTCTCCTGCAGGGATTCGAACCCGCGACCGTTCAATCACGAATCCGGTGCTCTAACCACTGAGCTATTCCCCCGCTCCCCCGCTAGTTGGTGCTCTGATCCCTGTCAGCCACAAAGGGTTATATCAGGGCTAACCAAGGACACGGTTAGTTGGTGCTTTCAACCCTATCAACCACATAGGTTACAGCAGGGCTAACAAGGGATGGTGACTCTCGTGTGGCAAGGTTGAATACATCGACCTTCCCCTTGCTTTATTTAACCAAGCCAAGTCAAGTCGTTTATTTCAGAAACCCCAGTGGGGGTACATGAAAGAACATCAATGAAAGAACATCTGGTAAGAGACGGCAGTAAACGTAAAATACAAATACATACAACAAAAAGAAACAAACAGCAACAACAACAACAACAACAAAAAATCGTACGCATTTCCCAAAACAACGAGAAACCAAAGAAAAGATCATCAACCAAAACAAGAGCTACAGTTTCGGCTGTACCGTGTAGCAGCCAGTAAGTACATTAATTTTATGGCGAACGGGACGACGGCATTGCGTTCGAACGGTCTTCCTCATCCGTGCGGCCGAAACGGCTCGTGTGTCTGCGCCTTTAGGAGACGGGAATATTCGGACGGCGGCTGCCGGCATTACGGGTGAGGGAAATTATACATGGGACAATAACTCATCAATCTCTCGCCACTCGCCGTTTAATCGGAATCATTTCCTCGGCTCGGGTTGCACGAGTGGCAGCTCCAGGAAGTCATTTGCTTCTTTGAAGTTGACATTTCTAGGTGTTCTCTCTCTTCTCTCTCTCTCTCTCTCTCTCTCTCTCTCTGTGGCTATACTGCAATAATTTGCATAGGTTGTGTGTGTGTGTGTGTGTGTGTGTGTGTGTGTGTGTGTGTGTGTGTGTGTGTGTGATCGTTGTTGTTTAGCAAGGGCAGGTGCTTCTGCCGAAAATCGTATCCTTTATCAATCAATCACCACCATCCCCACCTCTGTGTGTGTGTCTCTGCCTCTCTGTCTCTGTCTCTCAGTGTCTCTCTGTTTGTCTGTCTCTGTCTGTCTCACTCTATGTTTGTCTGTCTGTCTCTCTCTCTCTCTCACGTACACACGTACGAACGCACGCACACACCCATCCAGCTACCCACACCCACAGTGACTCTGTCTTTTGTCACGACGCTGAGTGTCGTTTCTGTTAGTGTCTGTTCCTGCCTGCCCCCCCCCCCCCCCCCCTCTCTGTGCGTGTGTAGGAGTCTCTCCAGGGTCCCTTCCAGAGATTCGTATGCTTATCTTTTGATTCAAGACATACCAGTTGTCTCCATTTCCCTGGACAGTCCGCTCTCATTTCTTTTCTCTCCGGTTGTGCGAATGGCCGTACCTATGGCCAAACACTAAGTCCTCTCTGTGTTTGTCTGCTTCCTTGGCTGTTTTATACACCCATCACGAAGTTTAAAACTGAGCTTATTAACTAGGTGGGGGGGGGGGGGGGGGGGGGGGGGGGGGTATATATATTTGAATCGCCATGTCCGTGTGTCCGTGTGCCCTGACTTTGTTCAGAATATATATTTATATCTTCTAAACCGTTACACTTTTTGTAAATTCTAAACGTGTGGTGTCGCGAGCAGCATCCTTTGGATTAAGAAAGAAACTGTCATTCGCTAGCACAACAACGCAACACATGACAATTTAGTTTGATCACCATATTATTTGTCCCCAGTCAGTCAGTCAGTGGCTGTGTTCTGTGGCTAGAGGTTGGAAGGCAGCGTGGGAGGGGGTGTTGAGGTTGGAATGTGGTGATGTGGGTGGGGTGTATACCCCCCCCCCCCACACACCCCGTCCCCACCCTGCCCAAGCTACAAAGGTTAACATCCTGCCTCACTCAGTGTTACACACCCAACACCGTTGCTCACGCTTTTTCCTAAGATTCTTTTTGTTCTCACCGTTGACACGTGTTCTGCACGTGCAACAGGTCTCAAACCCGGCCGCTTTAAGACTCGGTGACACACAGAGAGGGAGGAAGCACGTGATACCCACTACACCCACTCAGCTTGTTTCCTGTCAGTTCCAGCCTGAGCTCTGTGACCCACTCCGGAACTGTTAGTCTGTGGACAAGTTCATAGCATTTTGTAGAAGGTCGACTCGGGGAAACACACACTTTGTTGTTGTTGTTGCAAGGTTTCGCCGTCTGTAAATATAAGCTTTGTTTTTTTGGACCAGCCTGTCTCCTGTTCTTAAACGAACAGGCCATTTCAAAAACCAGGGTTTCATCGAAAAAGGCCGGATTTTTCCCCAAGAGGTAAAGAAGGTCAAAATAACAACTTATAAATTCGAGGATGTTGTTTGAAAATGCTGTGCTGGTTTTATGTTTAATTTAGAAACCTCTTCGGTTAGCGCCTCGGCGGTCGAAAACACTGAAATGTCACAGCTGGGCTACTGGTGACTATAAAGTTTGATCTTGTTCCCGCAACTTTCGGGCGCGATTTCAGAGGATCGGTACGTGCAACACAAGCGGGCTAGTATGGCGGCTTACTTGCGTCAAAGACCAAATTAGTAGTTATGGGCAATTAATACTAATTATGTGCACATAATTACATATAATTTGCGTGTAATTACTAATTTTAATTTGACTCATACAGTTAACGGCTTACTTGCGTCGAAAGCACGTAATTAGTAATTGTATGCACGTTATTAGTCATTATACATGTTCACATAATTGCTAATCACTAATTACTAATTATGTGCCTTTCGTGCTAGTTCCAGTGGCTTACTTGCGTCAAAAGTACATTCTTTCAGTTATGTCCACATAAGTATTAATTATGCTGAAACGACGTAAGTGGGCATGTGCGGGCTTACTAGTACTTCCTTTTTCTTTGTGATTTCTTTTTGACCGGTGCAACACGAACCGACTCTCCTGTCGCCAAGTTTACTAGCCGACGCGTACAATGAATATGACATCACGTTTTTGTTTCCCGTTCCGGCTGGAATGGCCGTTACTGTCTTGGCCTTTGGTGCAGTCAGCTACTCCTGAAGACCTGAAGAGGGGAAGGAACGGAGACTCACGTGAACACGCCAACAGGGTCAACGACATTTAAATCAAACTTTTTTTTTTTCTTTTTTTTTTTTGAGAGAGAGAGAGAGGGGACAGGGGGAGGGGGCGGGGGTGGAGAGAGAAAAAACTATGACTCATGAGAAACCCGACAGTCATCACCACTCAGAAAAGAAAGACACACACACGCACATACACACACACACACGCACGCACACGCACGCACGCACGCGCGCACGCACGCACACACACACGCACGCACGCACGCACACACACACACGCACGCACGCACGCACACACACACACGCACGCACGCACGCACACGCACGCACGCAACCCCCCCCCCACCCCCACAAAACAAAACACACACACACACACACACGCACACAAGCAGAGGAAATGTAAAGGGGGGGCCGGGGGGGAGGGTGCGAATCCCTACGCTTCGTTAGGCTGTCCGCCCCACCCCACCCACCCCTTTTTTTTTTACGTTTCTTTTCTCCATTGGCTGCAAAGAAGCCGACTGAAAGGAATGCACCCCATTCCCACCCACCTCCCTCTTCCTCCCGCACCCCTCCACTCAGTGGGGATGCTCCTCCTTTCAGTGGGGCGGCAACAGCGTTCATTTGACAGCATCAAGTGGTGTTTGACTTGGAAATCGCAGCACAACGGGTTTGTTCAGCTGGCGGACGGCGTGGTGCACGTGCCGCTGGCTTCGCTGGCTGATCGAAGACTTGTGCTGTTGGAGTGTGGCGCGCGCCCTTTCATCGGCTGCCCCTCCGTGTGCTCGGCGGGCTTGGAGAGCAGGAGGGCGGAACGTTCAGTTCGTCGTTCACTTCCTGTCTCTCTCCGTCCGTCAGTTTTGGTTTGTTTTTTGTTTGTCCGTCCTTGCGTTTGGAAAATCTGTAAAAACATCGGTAGTGTGTGTGTGTGTGTGTGTGTGTGTGTGTGTGTGTGTGTGTGAGTGAGAGAGAGAGGGAGTGTGTGTGTGTGTGTGTGTGTGTGTGTGTGTGTGTGTGTGTGTGAGAGAGAGAGAGAGAGAGAGAGAGAGAGAGAGAGAGAGAGAGAGAGAGAATGTGTGTGCGTATTTCTGATGCAGTACATTGAGAAACGGACTTACTAATAACGGTCAGTTCTACAGCGCTGTATCACCGACATGGATGAACACGCCACGCTTTAACACACTCGTCAAAATGCACTCACGTATGCACACACGCACTTCTACACACACACACGCGCGCGCATACACAATGTACACACACACGCGTGCATACACACACAGGAACACACACACGCACACACATACACCCACCCACACACGCGCACAGCCACACGCACACACACACACACACACACACACACACACACACACACACACACACACACACACACAGCCTTCCAAGACATACCAATCCCACCCTCCCCTAGCCACCCCCCTCCCACCCTCTCCGTGTTGACAGAACGTTAGCAGCCTCCACCCTTGCCATAATAAATATGTATGATACCTAGGGTCGATTAGTGTGACCTCGGGCGGAAATATCCACCTTGAAGTTCACCAGCCTTTTCCTGCAGCAGGAACTGATTGCCACCTCATTTTGGTCTCCATCAACGCTGGACAGTAATTATATTTAAATTGCGGGATAAATAGTATTATTACTATTGCCATTAGTTTTTTTCCCCCTCTCAGCCAACGCCAGCTCGAATCTAGGATAATGTCATCACCACTTGACTACGTACCGCTATTGTGGTGGCAGGACATAACCTTTCCCTATACGCCAGAGGTCTTAGGCTTAGGTACCCGTCATCGACAGGGGATGAGTGGGGTGGGGGTGAGGTAATGCCGATGGTCGATATATACATTATAAACATGATGGTTAAAAGAAGAAAAAAGAAGAAAAAAGAAGAAGAATTGAGACCGTAGAGCGAAGAGTTGGTTACATACACACACAGTTCCCACCCACCCCTCTCTCTCCCCTCACACAAAACACACACACACACACACACACACGCACGCACGCGCACACACTCTGTCTGTCTGTCTGTCACACACACACACACACACACACACACACACACACACACACACACACACACACACACACACACGCACGCACGCACGCACGCACGCACACACACTCTGTCTCTGTCTATCTGTCTGTCTGTCTGTCTGTCTGTCTGTCTCTCTCTCTCTCACACAGACACACACACACACGCACTACAAGCACATGCATTACTGGTGATGGATGGGTTGAAAAGAGAGAGAAAAAAGAAAACGACTAATCAGTATGCAGAAGAGAATGATATTGGAGAGAGAGAGAGAGAGAGAGAGAGAGAGAGAGAGAGAGAGAGAGAGAGAGAGAGAGAGAGAGAACATGTGCAGTTTCCAAACTGGCTTTGGGAACACTTAGAGGGACTCGGAGTAGGCAGAAGTAGGCTAACCAGAAAGGCTTTGAGTGGAGAGTGAGAGCGAGAGAAAACTGCAGTGCCCGGAACTGAGAATGCTCCGTGCACGGTACGCAATTCTCGTTGGATAAATAGGAAGGAAGGAAAAAGTAAATATAGGCCAGGAAGTGACGTTGAGCAGCCTTACTACATACAGCCCTCAGTCCTGCATGCAAGGCTTAGGCCACAGGAGTCTGCAGGAAATAACATTATCGTTCTTGTTTGATAGTTAGATAGTTAGTTCTTGGGGGCTCTTCACGTCCCGTCAACCGCACAGGGTCACCCCAAGACGAACCAGACATCCATAAATCTGAAACAGAACGCGGCCTGGAGCGCTCGTGCAGAATTAGCGCACAAGGGAGTTAATTCGCGCTCGAAACACGCAACACAAGTACAACAACAAAGACCTGAGTCGCCTACGGTAACTCTCACCTGGCATGCGTGTAAATACAAGTAACATAAGCTCCACCAGCGGTACATCCTCAAGAGGTCCCTCAGAGATCCAGAGGATGTACCTCTAGTGGAGTTTAATATGTACCTTGTATTTACGCGCATGCCAGGTGAGAGTTACCGTAGGCGACTCAGGTCTCTGTTGTTGTATTTGTGTTGCGTGTTTCGAGCGTTAATTAACTCCCTTGTTTGTTGATTCCACACATTCATAGTTCTGTAAACCTACTCCATACCAGGTGAAAAAACAAGTGTGCCAGTTCTGCTCATTGTGTTATATAACAGTTCTTGTGTGCTTGCCGCCTCTCCCTTGTTACTGTTCGCCCTGAAATAACCGTACTGGCTGACTGGGCCTAAAACATCAAATTACTTACCCGTGTTACCATTCGCCCTGAAATAACCGTACTGGTTGACTGGGCGTAACAAACCCAAGCTACTACTACTACTACTACTACTACTACTACTACTACTACTACTACTACTACCACCCTTGTTACTGTTGCTTCGGAAGAAAAAAAAGACCCTGTGAAAGTTGGCGGAACGGAAAAATCTGAGAACTCCGTGTTAATTAGCTACGTGACTGAGCAGCGTGGGAAGTGTGGACTGTGGACCAGCCAACTTGCTCACACACATCGACCGCAGCATCCCTGAAGGCTCTCCAGATCACATCCACATCCCCACCGCTGGAGATTCCAGGAGTGCGGTGAGCCAGTGCGCACAGCTGGTCAATGGACTGACTTCAGTTGGAATCCGCTTCAACCCTCCTCCGGCTTTAACAATGTGTGGTTTATGGATACAGGTCTGGGGAACTGGTGCCTCACAGTTATTACTACTACTAGTAATGATAACACTCATTTTGATTAGCGCAGATTCTTTAATAAAAAGCTCTGAGAGCTGTGCAAACAAAAAAAACAAAAAACAAAAACAAAAAACAAAAAAGAAGAAAGAAAAAAAGAAAAAAGGATGTAAGTAGGCGGAGTGGGTTTATTTGTGTAAACAAAAATCAGACAAGACATACATAATTACATATTGAGTGATACATATATATTGAGTACTAACTCACTGAAACACACACACACACACACACACACACACGCACACACGCACGCACGCACACGCACGCACGCGCGCACGCACGCACGCACGCACACACACACACACACCACACACACACACACACACACACACTGAAACAACACATTAACACAACATGTCAATATTTATGTCATGTCACCATCACTTACACACCAAATGACATGTGAAACATTAAGATAACCGGTTCACGCCGCTGCCCATGTCAACACGGGATCATTTTTAAGGTTGTGATGCTTTGGCGTTTGGTACAGCTACGCCCCTTCTTCCCTATCTTCTACAGCTACGCCCCTTCTTCCCTATCTTCTACAGCTACGCACCTTCTTCCCTGTCTTCTACAGCTACGCCCCTTCTTCCCTATCTTCTACAGCTACGCCCCTTCTTCCCTATCTTCTACAGCTACGCACCTTCTTCCCTGTCTTCTACAGCTACGCCCCTTCTTCCCTATCTTCTACAGCTACGCACCTTCTTCCCTGTCTTGTACAGCTACCCTCCTTCTTCTCTGTCTTCTACAGCTACGTTCCTTATTCACCTGCTGACGGGACTTCTGTCTTCCCAGTGCATTCAACTTCATTTCCTCCCAGTCTCTTCAGACGTAAAGCGACACGTGGCTCACAAACAATGGCTGAGACTGAGCTCATCCGTGACATGCCCTGATGTGATCTCGGTCAACTGGACTAGTGTATTAAAGACCAAGTATATATATATATATTCCATCACTTGAGTCACCTGAAGAATCCCAGTAATCGGCTGTGCGTGGTCGTAAAAAGCGTGGGTCCTCCCATCTGCAGCGGTGCCAGAAATCGACCTATCTTATCGACTGGAACGTGGTCCCCTCCTGGCAGCAAGCAGCAAGCAGACTGGAGGCCAGTAGACTGCCTCAGCGCCTCCCCTACACCCTTCCCCCCCCCATTACACCCCCCCCCACCCCCGATCCCTCCCACATCACCGCCTGTCCCACCTCGACTGACCCCCATGTTTGGAGCACTAAGTGTTTCTGATGCCGGCGGCAAGCTGTTGACGGAGCTAGTGTTGTTACAGTGCGTGGCCGAAGTCTTGGGCCGATTGACGGGTTGGTTGTTTTCACACGTGGCGGAAATCTTCGGTTAATTTGACTGCCGGTTTGTGGTCAAGGCGTGCTCTGCCAGTTTGTCTTCTGTGTAAACAGTTTATTGATTTTACACCACTTGAACTGTTTTTCCACCATCACCACCACCACCACCACCCAACCCCCCTCCCCCAAAAAACAACAGCAACAACAACAAAAACAACAACAACAATAACAGATTTTTTTTAAAATTGAGGTTATGCACTGTAACAGTGAATCGAACATGCGCTTATGATTTTGCCAGATGATACCAGAACTGATGATCTTAACCCGA
>JABMCL010001734.1:1615000-1637500 GCA_018857735.1 Alviniconcha marisindica
TATGTGTGTATGTGTGTGTGTGTGGGGGGGGGGGGGCATTTGTGTGTATGTGCGTGCGTGTGTGTGTGCGTGTGTGTGTGTGCGCGTGCGTGCGTGCGTGAGTGTGCGTGCGTGCGAGCGTGTGTGCGTGTGTATGTGCGTGCGTGCGTGCGTGCGTGCGTGTGTGTGTGTGTGTGTGTGTGTAGTCTTCGTATACGTACGAGCAAAGACTTTCCGCTACGGTGACGGTGGGGGGAGGGGAGGAAGGGGTGTCTGGGGGTGGGGTGGGGGGGGGGGGTGTGTGGTGTGGTGGGGGGCGTGGGACGATCTTTGGTTTACATAAGATCGTGCTCAGCACAGTTTTAGTCGCAGTTTACGTAGTGCTGTTCTTGTTGCAACTCAGCAATAAATACTCTGTGTGTGTGTGTATTCTCTGTATTATAATTATACGAACAAAGACTTTTCCCTACGGAGGGGAAAGTCTTTGCAAGGTTTAGGTAAGATTGTGCTCAGCACAGGTTCAGTCGCATTTTACGGAGTACTGCTCTTGTTGCAACTGTTCTTGTTGTTCTTGTTGTAACACGCGTGCGTATGTGTAGTCTCTGTATAATGTACTACGAGCAGGAGGAAGTCTTTGGTACGGAGAGAGAGAGATTGATTGATTGATTGATTGATTAAACTTTATTTCTCAATGGTGAAGATATTAGCACAAAGGCCGACTCACATATCTGCCGTTGCTACAGTACTATGGCAGCAAGAGAGAGAGAGAGAGAGAGAGAGAGAGAGAGAGAGAGAGAGAGAGAGAGAGAGAGAGAGAGAGAGAACTCGAACTCGAAAACTTTATTTTACAAGGATTGTAGTTTAGGTTCAGTCAAAACCTGTCTAACAACTAGTCCTTGCTAAGCTACTGATGAATAGATATCAAATACAGGCTAGAGAGAGAGAGAGAGAGAGAGAGAGAGAGAGAGAGAGAGAGAGAGAGAGAGAGAGAGAGAGAGAACTCGAAAACTTTATTTTACAAGGATTGTAGTTTAGGTTCAGTCAAAAACCTGTCTAACAACTAGTCCTTGCTAAGCTACTGATGAATCGAATAGATATCAAATTACAGGCGAGAAAGAGAGAGAGAGAGAGAGAGAGAGAGAGAGAGAGAGAGAGAGAGAGAGAGAGAGAGAGAGAGAGAGGATAAAAATGCGCGCAGAGCAGCGAAAACGCAGTCACAGAATCCTGAGGCCAACACTGCACGCTTGTTTCGTAATTGTATGCGGACATCTGACAGTATCAAGTTTTGCAACACGTGCAATCTCAGCGGATGTCTGGGTCACGGGCAAAGCAGGCCACGAGGCATCAGGGGAGGGAATCCAATAATTTCAAATAAGATGTATCCACGATTACGTAATGGTTCGGCTTACCATCGCAACCTGTTCAATTGACGTTCACTGCTCTTGTCCAGCTGAGGAATCCGTGAAACCGGAGAGGACATGCGCTCGACTCTCCCCCCCTCCCCCCCCCCCCCCCCCCCGTCCCCCCTCCCTCCCGGCGCCACGGAACACCTTCCACTATGTCGCCAAAGCGTTCACCAAGGCCTTTTTCCGCCGAAGTTACGTCGTAAGTCTTGACGTGCAAGGTCTTGGCGAAGCAGAAGACAAATGACCGCACGGTGCATCTGATTGGCTAGTCAGTTCATGACGTGATGGGGTCGTCGGCCATTGTTTAGAAGAGTGTCGATATTGGGGGGAAATGGACGAAGAAACTGCCGCCGCTGAGGATAACATTAATGGTTTTATTGCGCAGTGGGAACATCAGCGGATGCTGCAAGACCCAGCAGCAAGAAAAGAAATATATGAAGGGATAATTATGCCTCTGCTGCACATAGAGCTCAAGAGCTGTGTGAAAGTGGAGGTGGCCGTCCCGGGCTCCGCGTCCCTAATCGTCCGCACGGTCTCTGTGGACGTAAAGCAACATTGAACTTGGACCCTGTAGTGTACGGGCAGAGCTCAGGAGCTGTGTGAAAGTACGAGGTGGACGTCCTGGGCTCCCCGTCCCTAATAGTCCGCACGGTCTCTGTGGACGTAAAGTAACGCTGAAACTCGAACTGCGGCACATCGCCGTGTATTTGAGCTTTGAAAGCCCCGCTGTTTTAACATTTAGAACCTAAGTGACTGCAGACCATCATATCCGCCATGCCAAGTGGATGGGCTAAGTCGGAGAAGCTATAGTATTAAACCCGGCCTTTAGGAAGGCAGCCACTGTAAGCCGTCTCCTACGGAAACAAGGTGGGTAGAGGTTTCTTCACGGCGGAGAATTAGCAAAGACCTTCCCTTACATTGCCCTACGGATTTGGAAGGGGAAGAAGGTCTTTGGAATTAGGCAGTATGTTAACTTTGTACAAGATGAGCCCGTCTGTGGCTCAGCCTACCAATCTCACCCTGCCTTCGTCTGCAGCTGTCCATTTCACGTCAGACGACTGTCTCCCCCTGCCCCCCCCCCCCCCCACACACACACACACACACACACAGAGGACCCTCCATATAATCAACACGGGGAGTCGTCGTGATTGCATGTCGCGCTGCGGCTTCATTTAAATGTCTCCACTGCCACTGACCATCCATCACGTGCGAGCAAGTAGCGCGTGCACTCATTAAATATTCATGGGAAAGGTCAGAGCGAGCCCTGGGAAGGACCAGATCTCTAACGTTGCGTAACAGGGACACCAAAAGTGACGTTGTCAAAATTGGCAATGAAGTTTTTTGTCTCTCTGATTACTGGCCCGCGTTTAATTTTGCCTCAGCTCTCAGGCGATAGTGTCACTTGGGAGCGGGTCGGGCGTGACAATCAGATTGGCTTTTGTGGCGAGGCTCTTTTTTCCTCTGCCGGGAAGAGAGCATGAGACGAGAACGTTTATGCTGCTTCTGTGCCCTACTGCCGTTTTGAGTTCTTCTGTTTCCAATATATGCCTTTCGTTTTCTTGAAATCGTCCGTGTTGTGTTGGCCTCCGCCCCCCCCCCCCCCCCCTCTCTTCGCCGATTCTGGTGCGTCTTTCTTTATTGGTCTTTTATATATAAATATTCTTCCGTGTCTTGCTTGTACTTGTTATGCTCTGTTTTGTATTGTTGGTCTTTCCCCCATCTTCCGTGTCTTAATGATGGCCTTCCGTCTTCTGTGTTTTACTGGCCTTTCATGTTCTTGTGTGTCTTACGTCACAAGTCTAGGTGTGCAAGGTCTTGGCGAAGCAGAATACAAATGACCGCACGGTGCATCTGGTTGGCTAGTCAGTTTATGACGTGGCCGGGTCGTCGGCCATTGTTTAGAAGGGAGGGGGGGTGGGGTGGGGGGGGGTGGGGGGGAGGGGGAATGGACGAAGAAACTGCCACCGCTGTTTTATGTTCTTGTGTGTCTTATTGGCCTTTGACGAAAAGTATAACAATGTTATGTCTCGCCACCCACGACAGAGCAGACAAGCTAAAGCAAGTTAGATTTACGTACCCGCTTGCAAACAGACAAAAGTGACCAACCGACCAGCCAATGGACCAACAACCATGCGGACCTAGAAGCGTTAGTGAAGTTGAAGACACACTAACTTTTCCCAGCGTCGATGCCAAGGAAGTTGTCCGCTTCGTCTTGAAAAGTAAACCACTGGCACATTTCAGGACTATGGGCTCTGAGACTGCAGCCCCTCGCGGTATGCCGAATTCGCATCTGTGGCGCCAATAGATCAGCGAAAAGGAGAGTGAAGTCAGGCCATTTGCCCCCATCTCAGATTTATTCCTGGCTCCTCTGGGTTCCTTTGTCTCCCGGGGCTTGGCAGTGCCGTCCTTCCCACGAGCCTCCCTCCCTCCCTCCCTCCCTCATCCGTCTGTCTCTGGCGTGTCTTTGTCTTTCTCCTCCGTACGGGTCTTCGCCCTGATATAATAATAATAATGGATACTTAGAGCGCCTAACCCGCACAGGCCCTAAGCGCTTACGTATTCTGGAAATCTACATGTTTTCAAGAGTCAAGAGCCAAACATATAAAAGATTCAAAAGAACGCTATTTGTTAGGACAAAACAACCTGGAAATTATCAAGCTACAAAACGACACTTAAACAACAGTTGAACGGTGAAAGACGATGAAAAATGAAACAAAAAAGCTCAACACTGTTTAGCTTTCCATCTCATTTTTCATCGTTTTCTCCGTTTAACTGTTGTTTCATTGTTTAATTTCTATCTCATTTTTTATCGTCTTTCACCGTTTATCTGTTACAAGTTCAAGTGCCGTTTTGTAGCTTGATAAAGGGGATTACCCTGACAATTTGCAGGTTGCTTTGTCCTAATAAATAGCGTTCTTTTGAACCTTTTATGTGTCTGGATCTTGTTTTAGAACGCTAGCAGTCATTCTTGTTTCAGGTTTATTTTTCAAGATTCAGTGGATGCAAAACGCACGCACTCACGCACGCACGCACGCACATTTACAGAGTCGTATATCAGGGCAAGGGGCTAAAGAGACGTTTCTTGAAAAGAGAAAAGTTTTTAAGGAAGATTTAAAGGAACTGACACAGGCAGAATGACTGACAGAAACAGGGTGTTGGTTCCAGACAGCTGGAGCCTGGTAAGAGAAAGAGCGCTGCATGACCATATTACTGTCATTGACTGTGTTCCTCTGTGTGTGCGTGTGTGTGTGTGTGTGTGTGTGTGTGTGTGTGTGTGTGTGTGTGTGTGTGTGTGTGTGTGTGTGTGTGTGTGTGTGTGTGTGTGTGTGTGTGTGTGCGGCCTGTGCCTAGACCCACCTGCCTATGTTCGTGTATCTCTGTCTCTTTCGGCATGTCTGCCTCGCTTCGTCTTTTTGTTCCTCTGTCTCTGTGTCGCTGTGTGTTTGTCTCAGTCTGTGATTGTGTCGGTTGTCTGTTTACCTCTGTTGCTGTTTGTCTCTCTCCGTCTCTGTGTCGCTGTCTGTGACTAGTTGTCTCTGTTGCTATCTGTCTCTCTGTGTTGCTGTCTGTCTCTCTCTGTTGCTGTCTCTGTCTCTCCGTTGCTGTGTCGCTTTTTGTTTGTGGCTGTCTCTGTTGCTGTCAGTTTGTCTCTGTCGCTTTCTGTTTGTCTCTGTCTCTTTGTCGCTGTCTGTTTACCTCTGTCTCTGTGACACCGTCTGTTTGTCGTTGTCTGTCTGGCTCTACCACTGTCTGTTTGTTGGTCCTGAGGCAGGCCTGTGCGGTTGACCGTGCAGGACATTAAAGTCCAATAACTTACTAAATAGCTGTCTGTCTGTCTGCCTCCCTGTTTCTATAGTAGTCGGCCTGCTTCTAATCTGGTTCAGTTTTTGTCTTTTTAATCTCTTTCTTTCTTTCTTCCCCTCCCCACCTCTCTCTCTCTCCCCCCCCCTCTCTCTCTCGGTCGGTAGCGAATGTTTTGGCCAACAGACAAAATTAATGGCGAGTTGTCTGGCACTAATGAGGGGAGCCTTGATTCACTTGACTTTGAGGGGCTCCTGGTACCGTGGGCAGATTGGGTTGGCCCGGAATGGCCTCTTTTCGGATGGCTTTGGATTGTGGATGGGAAACTCGCCTGTCTCAGATTTTCGTCCCCGATCATGATATGGAGATCAAAATCATGGACTTGCTTCCGGCTTCGCTTGGTGCCCCACTTCAGAGTCGAGGCAGTTTTAAAGCGTAGAATTCTTTGGAGTTGAGGCAGTTTTAGAGCGTAGAATCCTTCAGAGTCGAGGCAGTTTTAAAGCGTAGAATCCTTTGTAGAATCCTTTAGAGTCGAGCAGTTTTAGAACGTAGAATCCTTCAGAGTCGAGGCAGTTTTAGAGCATAGAACCAAAGATTTTTCCCTTTCGGAAAATAGTCTTTGGTAGAACGGAAGACAGCAATTAAGCTGTTCTCACTCCGACTGTTTTAAAAATGAGCACCGTGTCTCTGGTAAGCTACTGTTCCCGTCGAAGTTGAATTGTAGAGTTTACTTCGAATTTTTTTCCGTATATAAAATGAACAGCAGGTTGACTGCGAGCTCATTGGCAAAGTCAACAACATCGAAGAGCGCTTTTGCTGGAATTTCCGTTATGTCTAAAATTTCCGTTATGTCTAAACTACCAGAGAAAAAGGTAGTCGTTGGTAGCACCTCTATATTATGATTGTCATAGTGAACGTGGACACAGTCACTGTGAACGCAGTGTAGGAAGGCGATAGGTATATAATCTCCCTCATCCATCACCTCCGTACCCCCTTCCCCCCGTCCCTAATAAGCCTTATGGTTTCTGTGGACGTTAAGCACCATGCTTACTTACTGTGTCGGAAGGTTGCGTGTGTAAAGTGTCACGGTGAACAACAGCTGTGTTTAGTACTGGAAGTGAATGAACGTGGAACGTTTTTATTGTACTGACCCCAGAGCCTTGTGTGTATAATAGAAACACTATGTCTCTGGTTACTTATCCAAGACAAGTTTACTTTACAGATTGTCCCAAATATGCTCTTCAGCATCTGAAGACATTGAGCAAAAAGAAAGAAAAAAAGAAAGAACTGGTTACTTTGAAAACACAAGCAAGCCCGAAGCAAGGAGAAAAGTAATGTACTGCCATCTGTATCAAAAGTAACATTCAGTATCAAAAGTAATGTACTGCCATCTGTTTAGAGTTGTTGTTGTTTTCTGTTTGTTTGTTTGTTTGTCTACTTCGGTATTGTTCATCGTGTCTTTTTTTCTTTGTCTTTTTTTTTCTCCTTTTTTCTTTTTCTTCTCTCTTTAATTTTTTTTATTCTGCCTTTTTTGCTTCTTTTTCTCTACCTTTCTTTCTTCTTCATTTTGGTCTGTTTGTCTGTCTTTCCTAAAAAAAATTATCCGATCTTTCTTTCTTTCTTTCGTCCCTTCTTTCTTTCTTTGACTTTCTTTCTTTCTTCCTTCTTTCTTTCTTTCGGTCTATCTGTCTTTTTTCTTGCTTTCGTCCGTCCGTTCTTTCTTTCTTTGACTTTCTTTCTCTTCTTTCTTTCTTTCGGTCTGTCTGTCTTTTCTTTCTTCCTTCCGTCCGTCCGATCTTTCTGTCTTTCTCCTTGAACTATTTGCATGCTGTTCCCTCAGACTGCCGCAGACATGATTTGCATACACACTAGCGATAATTATAGGGTATTGCAATTGTTCCTACGAGTCGGTCTGGGAGTGATGCGGTGGAAGACCCCAGAGGACATTAATCATGCCTAATCCATTTGTCTGCTGTCGGAGCAGTAAATCTGATCGGCGCGGAGAGATGCATGTACTTCCCTCCCCTGATCGCCTTGAAATATGGAATAAACCCTGGCTGCATGCTTGCCCGTAGTGCAGATTTGTGATTGTGGAGAAATTGATGTTCGGATTTCTTTCGGCTTAAAAAAAAAAGCGTTCCTTTTGTTTCTTGTGTGTCTGTATTGCACTGTATCTCTGTGTCCGTATGTCGTTCTCTGCCGTGGCGTGTCTGTGTGTCTTTGTCTGTGTGTCTTTGTCTGTGTGTCTTTGTCTGTCTGTCCATCTCTCTCATCTTGAGGTGACAGTGGGCGGTTGAAGAGACTTTGCAATCCAACAACTAAATTCTCTCTCTGTGTCTCTGTCTCTGTCTGTCTCTGTCTCTGTCTGTTCGTCTGTCTGTCTGTCTGTCTGTCTGTCTGTCTGTCTTTGTCTCTGTCTCTGTCTGTCTGTCTCTAGTTATTAGGTTTTTGACTGAACCTAAACTACAATCCTTGTAAAATAAAGTTTTCGAGTTCGAGTTCGAGAGAGAGAGAACTCGAACTCGAAAACTTTATTTTTTCCTTTTTTCTTTCTTTGTGGTCATTTTTTTCTTACCTTCAGTCCTTTTTTGTATTTACTTTGTCTTGTCTTTGCTATCATTCTCTTTGTTCGTGTGCTTCATTTTTTTTCTGATTTTTTTCCCTGTCTTTCTTTCTTTTCCCTTTTTTCTTTCTTTCTTTGCTTTCCTTCTTTCTTTCTTTTTCCTCTCTTTTTTTCCCTTTCCTTACTTCTTTCTTTCGATCATACTTTCCTTCTTTCCTTCCTGTTTCCGACGTGACTTAGCCGCTGCATATCTTTCAACCCTTTCCGTTCTTTTTTCTTTCCTCCCTTCTTTCGCCCATAGCGTGGCGTGGACACGATGGCGAAGTGCAATTTGAGCCCAGCGGCTTTATTTCAGTCCCAGCTGTTTTAACACTCGTCAGCAACAAACTGATAATGAGGCGGGGGTGGGAGAGATGGAAACGGAAGCGGGTGGGGGGGGGGGGGGGGATGGGCGTAGGGGGCAGTAGGCATAGGGGTTAGGGGCGGGGTGAGGGAGCGTATGGGTGGTCGAAGCACGATTAATATCAATTGAGCTGCAAACTCAGTTTTAACGTCCTAACACGAGGAGCATCAAAAACAAGAATACAAAACGAAAAAACAAAAACGGGCAGACAAACAACAACAAAAGAAAAACGAAAGAAAAGAAATTGCACGCACAAACACACACGGGCGCGCGCACGCACACACACACGCACACACACCACCACACACACACACACACACACACACACACACACACACACACACACACACACACACACACACACACACACACGCGCGCGCGCGTCTGTAGGGGTGTCCACAGGGTAACCGACTTGCGAACTCACACGTGCACATCTTCACACATACACACGAGCCCGCGCACGTGCATATAATATATATATAAACACACCACCCGCACTTTCCCTCTCGCAGATACCCCCTTAATCTCCTGTCTCTCTTCTCTCTAGCTCTGCTCCCTCCTCTTCCACCTATCCCCCACCCCACCCGCCGTCCCCCGCTGCCTGTGAGGGAGAACCACACAGCTGTCATGTGGTGGCAGAATTATGAATAGGCCAGTAACTCAGCTCGGCTCCAATCATTTTCATAGCGGCCAAATGATACCCTTGACTCCATCCCCTCCCCATCCCTTCCCCCAGCTCGCCCTCCATTTTCACCCAGCCACCCCTTCCCCCCCTCCCCCCCCCCCTCTGAACCACCGCCCCCAGGCGCTCCGCAGCAGTTTGATCAGTATAGCACCGACTAGAGAAAGCAGATGCTGAAGTGTGCTTGAAACATGATAAGGCAGTCGTCGCACTGAATATCTGCAATATGGATTCTCTTCCCGTTGTTGCGTTTTCTTCGTCTTCTGCGTCTTCTTCTTCTTGGCCTTCTCTCTGCCAGCCAGCAAAAGGTCCCTAAGCTCTAGTTGCCAGGAAGCCAACGTGGCAACGGAACGCAGTTTTTCAAGTCTCGTTGTCTCCAATAAACTTGCTGTTGAGGGTTCTCCCAAGATGGTTCCTTACGAGCGTCCAGCATGCGGCCGGCAGTTGTTGGCAGGCTGTGTCTGCGTGTGGCTATAAAAATTATGGTCTTCCGTGTCCATGGCACAGTGCTTTTAGAGCCGTTGCTGACAGAGAATCAGGGGTGGTGGTTAGGGGGCGGGGGGCGGGGGGGACTGTGTTATGGCCGCCTGTTGATGACCGCTTGACCATTCGGCCTTTTCTCACATTAGAGACCCCCCCCCCCCCCCCCCCGGGTTAATTGTGACGTCGTCCGGTTTATAGTGGACTTCGCGATGGATTAAGATGCAAGCATTGAAGGACGTTGTTCTTTTCGCGAATCAGTGATGTGTGGAATTCACATGACTCTTACTCGCCCTGATATAATCGTAATGGTTGACTGAGTGGGGAACACCAAGTTATTTACTTACTTACATCACTTTACTGCTGGATTCGCTTTTTGTAGATGTTGGTTATTTAAGAGTGACCAAAGTAAATACACAACCTGTCAGCCTGTCTGGTGATTATGAAGTCCGCGGATGTCTTGTTCATCATCATTAGCATCGTCTGCACAGAGAGAGAGAGAGAGAGAGAGAGAGAGAGAGAGAGAGAGAGAGAGAGAGAGAGAGAGAGAGAGAGAGAGCATGCGCACACATACACATTCGCACACGCACACATACACACACGCACGCACACATTAACACGTCCGTATGCACGCATACACAAACACACAAGCACACACACACACACGGACTCACGCACGGACACAGGCACGCACACACGCAAACGCACACATACATACGGACACACACACAGACACATTTATGCGCGCATACATATACATACACCCACACACACACACACACACACACACACACACACACACACACACACACACACACACACACACGCACGCACGCACGCACGCGCACACACACGTACGCACGCACGCACACACACACACACACACACACACACACACACACACACACACACACACACACACACACACACACACACACACACGGGCACGCGCCCACCCCACCTCACCCACCCACCTTCGGTGTAACAGAATGGGGACGGAATTATGACCTGATTGTCGATACTTTGCATCGGTCACCCCCGAAGGTCTGTCTATCCAGGCGAAACGCGTCATCAAATCACAGCTAACAGTCTGATTTGCATTTTCACACAAAACAGATCAAATTCGTTCTGTTTAAATCTTCCTGATATAAATATAATGCCTCAGCAATCAATTACTTTGCTTGGTTACTTCTTCTTCTACACATCGATCTAAGAAATCAAATTGAATGAACCTGCAAACGGAAACTGAAAAAAACATAAATCGGGACAGTGTACGCTATACATTCTGACCTCCGCCAGAACCTTTGATAGATGTATCAGCATCACGGGATGGAACTCTTTTTACTTTGATCAGTTTACTTTGATAGATCTGCAGGTTTATCACAGGAGACTTTAATTTCCGTGTTGGCTGTGCCCTGGGAAGTGGGTGAGGGGGGCGGTGTTTAGCTAGGGTGGGGATGGGGCGAGGTTGAGGTGGGGCTGGGGGGGGGGGGGGGGGGGGGGGGGCGGGGGGGGGGCGTTGGGGTTGGAGAGAACTCCAAACGTTGGTGGTGATTCATCGCAACAACATCAGAGTGATTGGCAGTCTTGTTGCTAACACAGTCGCAATATTGAATTGTCCGAATGAGTGTGGACACAAATCATTACGTCAAGAGCGCAATATAATTTAACAAGACAAATCGCCTTGAGTCACCCGCGGCACAAAATTGAGCAGATGCCGCACTGCTCATTTCGCGAACTTCTGATCTCCGAGGGTCCCCCCTTTTTCATTTGCAACATCATTTAAAGAGGTGGCAGCTCCAAACGCCGACTGACGTGATGGTGCAGGAAAAAGTGTGCACAGGAAAACGGTTGCATTATAAACAAAAATCTCCGCTTGTTGCTTGGGCGAACTTGTTGAAAGGAAGAAAGTTTAACAAGCGTCAGTTATAATTTGATTTGTTTGAAGAACTTTTGTTTTACAAGAAAATCACGCGCGCGCGCGCGCGCGCGCACACACACACACACACACACACACCACACACACACACACACACACACACACACACACACACACACACACTCTAACACACACACACGCACTGCACGCACGCACCACGCACGCACGCACGCACGCACGCACCGCACGCACGCACGCACGCACACACACACACACACACACACACACACACACGCTTACACACACACACACACACACACACACACACACACACACACACACACACACACACACACACACACAGAACGTCCAGGTACGCACGTAAAGACGAAGCACGTCCGCCTCGAGTAAAAAACAGAGTTCCGTCTCTATTCAAACGATCTTGAGTCTATCTGTGCTGGGGTAAGCAACAAGGTCGGTTATAAAAGAAACGCCTGATATACTTGGTATAATTTGACTTCTCTGTTACAAACGTACTGCCTTCTGAACACCAACAAAAAGCTGTTCATTTGCGAGACCTATGGCGTAATCAGTTCAGTTCAATATGGTATCTATGCGCTCGGAAAAACCCATATGCGCTCCATCCCGTCTCTCAGAAGTTTCCCAAACTTCGTTGCCTTTGAAAACGATTCCAGTGTTTGCCTGATAATTATATATGTTTCGGCGTAATCATAAGGCAGTTGTTAGAGGAAGGCTGTCGTAATAAACCAGCGCTTGGAGTTTGGCAGGTCCATGCAAGGCACCTTCCTTCCTTCAGTTTATGCTTAATGTCCTCGGATGTCGGTTGACATATTATTAGGGACGGGCTGAGACCAATGCGTGAGCATGGTTCAATATAGCTTTACGTCCACGGAAACCTTAAGGCTCGTTAGGACGGACAGCCCAGGACGGCCACCTCGACTCTCACACAGCTCCTGAACCATGAGCAAGGCACCGTGTCCCATGTAGTTTTAATCCCGTGGCTGCTGCCCGCAGTGTTATGTGTGGAGACGGCAGTAATCACTGCTGTCTTTGGTGCTCGCTGAGTGAGCTCCGCGCGGCTGGTCCTCCATCCAGAAGACCTCGGCGCTGGCCCGGCCCGGCCCCTCTCTCAGGGTAAAGAATGGCAGGACAAATTGGACATTACACGCCCAGAGAGAGATGACTGCATGGCGATGCACAAAGCACACAATAGCCCCAGGGTCCCCTGCACCCCGCTTCATCTTTTTGATTACCCCGAACAAACAGTTGTCCTCGGTTAGCGGGCGGGCTTGGGGTTGGGGGGGGGGGGGTGGGGGGGGGGGAGACTATCCAAATTAGCAGGCATTACCTCTGTGTTGGGGCGAGAGGGTAGGGAGAGTATTGGAAGGATGGGCGTTGGGTGTGTGTGTGGGGCGGGGGGTTGGGGGGGGGGGGAGGAGGTAGGGGGGTTGTGAGGAGTGGGGCAAAGGGTGCATTACAGGATTCGTAGGGGCCAAAGGAACAGTGCGGAAATAAATTGGCGTGTTCGCACCGTGAGAGCTTAAAAAAAAGAAAAAAAAGAAAAAAAGCTGATTAGATTGGACGACTGGAAATGGCTCGTCGTGCGTGTCTGAGTTCGAGGTCTTTGTTGTCCGGCTGTGGGGAAGCCGCCGGGACTGGAAATAATAGTGTTTTTTACTGCTTGTTACTATTAATCTTTTTTGTATGGACTGGAAATAATAGTGTTTTTTACTGCTTGTTACTATTAATCTTTTTTGTATGGACTGGAAATAATAGTGTTTTTTACTGCTTGTTACTATTAATCTTTTTTGTATGTTTCCGTTTGATGTTTCTGACTGTGCCTCTTCTCATGAACTCGTCCTGACATCTCAACATTTTATTTTATGACTGACGTGTGTGTGTGTGTTTGTGAATGAATGGACTCAGTATTCAATAGAAGCGATTGGCACTATGGCTCATTTTGGTAATAGAGTTCCCAGCGATTGGCACTATGGCTCATGTTTGGTAATAGAGTTCTTAGCAATTGGCACTATGGCTCATGTTTGGTAATAGAGTTCTTAGCGACTGGCATTGTGGCTCATTTTGGTAATAGAGTTCTTAGCAATTGGCACTATGGCTCATGTTTGGTAATATAGTTCCCAGCGACTGGCATTGTGGCTCAGTTTGGTAAGAGTTCTTAGCAATTGGCACTATGGCTCATGTTTGGTCATAGAGTTTTTAGCGACTGGCACTGTAGCTCATTTTGGTAATAGAGTTCCTAGCGACTGGCACTGTGGCTCATTTTGGTAATAGAGTTCTTAGCAATTGGCACTATGGCTCATGTTTGGTAATATAGTTCCCAGCGACTGGCATTGTGGCTCAGTTTGGTAAGAGTTCTTAGCAATTGGCACTATGGCTCATGTTTGGTAATTGAGTTTTTAGCGACTGGCACTGTGGCTCATTTTGGTAATAGAGTTCCTAGCGAAGCGATTGGCACTATGGCTCATTTTTGGTAATAGAGTTCTTAGCGATTGGCACTATGGCCCATTTTGGTAAGAGTTCTTAGCGATTGGCACTATGGCTCAACTTTGGTAACAGATCGAGTTCTTCTTCTCCCTGTGAAGGACTGGACCCTGTCAGAGCGTTGCAAGTCGTGCAGTCCTTCTGGTGTTGTTTCGTTGTGCATGGGTGTGTGGTGGTGATGACTTGAATGGACCAACACCAAGGAACATCCCCTGTGCTTTTATATCGCGAGAATAAATGTTTTATGTGTTAATTGTATTGACCTAGGATAAAACCTGACTGAGCGTTAAAACCAGTCACGTACTTACGTTCCGTGAGCAGTGAACCCGGCTACATATGAGTTGTTGACTTGTGTTTCGACCTGACATGACCGCTGCTCATTGCATTAAATGTCAAGAATCAATCTGTCTTAAGTCAAGTCAAGAAACCCAAGTGCTAGCGGTGGGCGAAGCTGTCTTTGCTTGAGAAAGAGAAACTTCCATAACTGTATATATGCAGAAGAAGGGATCTTGATCTCAGCGGCCGACCGTACCCATCGCGGCGATGTCTTGTACCTGTGTACCCTAATGCTGCAAACACCAAACAAACAAGAGCAACAAAAAGCAAACAAACGATCCAACCAACCAACGAACAAAAAGCAAACAAACAACGAACGATCCAACTAACCAACCAGCCAACAAACAAAAAGTGACAACAGCGAAACAGAAACAAATGTACCGAAAAAGCCCTCCCCCCCACCCCACCCCAAAAAATAAAAAAATAAAAATCCGAAGAAAGAACAGCCAACCAGACAAAAAAATGTAGCGAGAAACATCACCCCCGAACGCCCCCCCCCCAAAAAAAACACCAAAAAAACCAAAAAACAACAACAACACACAAACAAACAACAACAACAACCAAAAAACAAAATCCAAACAAAAAATAGAAAACAGGTAACCAAACAAAAAATGTAGCAAGAAAAGTCCCCCCCCCCCACCCACCCCAGAAAAAAAAAGGAAAGAGAGAGAGAGAGGGGGGGGGGGGGAGGAAAAAAAGAGCGACACCGTCTTGAATTTGAGGGGCCGAAAAAAGACCGGACCTGCAGTCGCCCATCTCTATTTTTTCCCCCTCCTTCTAAGTTTTGTGACGACTCGTCCTGTGTATAAACCCATCACAGCTTTGTGGCCGAATCGGCTCGTCAGCTGTTGCCCCTCGACCTTATCGATCGCCACATAAGCAAAGAAATACTATTCCTGGGACTCTCCTAGCTTCTGTGGTCATTCCGCCGAGGTCCAAACACGGCATCCAATCCGGAATTAGGGTTCGCGCTTTCCCTTGGGGGGCGTCTGTAGCCGCTTGCTAAGGGGCGACCATTGTGGTCCAATCAGCACCACGTCCTGATGGTAAGCCGGGAAGAAAAATGTCTTTCCCTCCCTCGCGCAAGCCTCGTCTCTTTCCACTGAGGCACCAAAAGCCAGTGACTTAATCAGTTTTCGCTGGAGAATCTCTTCAGTCCCTAGCCGCCTCATCTCAAGTTCGAAAGTTTCCCCAATTTCCAAATGCATTCTTCCGGGTAGTTGAGAAATCTGGGTCGATGAATCCGGCGGCGCCCTTGTGGGTCACTTGAATGGCTTCGCTGTATGCATGTAAAGAAACACACATGCACGTTTGTGGGGCAACTGGAGTTGTTGAGAGAGAGAGAGAGAGAGAGAGAGAGAGAGAGAGAGAGAGAGAGAGAGAGAGAGAGAGAGAGAGAGAGAGAGAGAGAGTGTTTGTGTGTGCTTGTGTGCGTGTGGTGTGTGTGTGTGTGTGTGTGTGTGTGTGTGTGTGTGTGTGTGTGTGTGTGTGTGTGTGTGTGTGTGTGTGTGTGTGTGTGTGTGCAGCGTGTGTGTGTATGTGTGTGTGTGTGTGTGTGTGTGTGTGTGTGTGTGTGTGTGTGTGTGTGTGTGTGTGTGTGTGAGTGATTGCATAATTATATGAATGTATACCGTCCGTCCGTCCGTGTGTGTGTGTGTGTGTGTGTGTGTGTGTGTGTGTGTGTGTGTGTGTGTGTGTGTGTGTGTGTGTGTGTGTGTGTGTGTGTGTTTAGTCAGGATAAAATCCCCACACGAGCGCCATCGCTCATTGCCGTCCCGCTAGAGTTTTCCCTTTCGGTCAGAAGTGACAGGAGTCGGCTACCAGTCGCCACAACACTGCGACAGCTGCAGTAACAATTTTATATTTCCATCACGCGTTGTCATTCCTTCGTGAACCCTTGACATAATATAAAAGACCCCATCTCTTTTAGGATGCAAATTTGCTATCGCTTTTTTTAGGGTGGAATTTCTTCAGATGTTCCACTGTATTAAGTTAAAATGATCAAACATGTGTGCTTTTTATGTGTTGCGTGCGTGCGTGTGTGTGTTGTGCGCATATATATATATATATATATATGTGTGTGTGTGTGTGTGTGTGTGTGTGTGTGTGTGTGTGTGTGTGTGTGTGTGTGTGTGTGTTGTGAGTGTATATTAGGATATATAAAAATTCTAGAGAGAGAGAGAGAGAGAGAGAGAGAGAGAGAGAGAGAGAGAGAGAGAGAGAGAATCATGACCACAAGACGGACTATACCGAAGGGAAGTCTGAAAAAAAAGAGCTTATTATTATTGATTATTGATGTGATGTGATTATTGTTTTTCCTGTCCTGTATAAGGACAAGTTTGTCTCACGACACAATTATATTACAAAAATATGGTGTAATTTAAAAAAAAAAGACCCCTTAGAAAACAACCAAAACAATGGAGAATCTGTTTGCTGGCGCGAATAATGTCTCAAACAGAAAACTAATCGGCCGGTGTTTGCGCTCGATGCTCAGGGGTACATGCTCCGAACATTTGCACCCACATAATAAAAAACGATGAAAGCTAAGATAAGCGGCCTCTTGTTGTGACTATGCAGCGAACCATACACTACCCTGATCATCTACAAAAACACAGCGAGATGAAATCTGTGGAAAAAAAAAACGAGTCGTTGAACGTTGTAATTATTCAGTGACCCGTGGAAAATACCTCGACCGATTGCGCTAACACACCGATCGAGGCAATCTACCGGAAAAGCAGATCGTCGTTATGATTGTCCAATGATCCGTGGGAAATTGATTGTATGCGTGGACTCGAAAAGTGAATAAACGTTATGGGCCAGAAGCCTTCTTCAAAGGCTAGGGGCTCGCTTAGATCGAATGTGTTCGACCATCATAAACGGCTTGTTTTATGCGCTTATTAATCCTTTTGAGTTTTGGATCGCATTTTCCATTAAATTGGCGAGACGTGGCGGAGTGGTTAACGCAGTCACTGCGCTCGGGATCGAGAAGTTGCGGGTTTGTGTCTCTGTTCGGACAGTAACCTCCTCCTCCTCCTCATTAGTTTCAGATTGGTGGGCTCTGTGGGTTTGAATGCCTCAGGCACGTTGATGGACACGTTGAAGAAACCCTCGGCGACGGAGAAGCTTTGTCGTGGAAACGTTTTGCAGAACTTCCAACACTGTACTGGCGTTATCGAGGCTGGCCATCTCTCTCTGGAAAAGCGACCTTAATTTCCCTGGGGAGAATCCTTGTTCGGGACAATAACACCTACAAAATGCGAAAGCAAACGAGGAACTAGTTTGTGTCTCTGCGGCGGCTGTAGCGCCAGGCCAGGGTTGCGTGGTTCCTTAGCGGCTTTGCTTGCTGAGATATGAATCGACTGTTCTAGGCTAGATAGACTCTGAAGACATGTATACGAATCGAGTAATAACGTGTCGCTGATATTTGAGTGACAGACCGCGATTAACCAGTTAGCACACGGGGACGAGACACACCACTCTTTCGACCGCAAGTTTCATCTGACAGTTCAGAACTATTTCCTTTCGGTGAACTCTCAGTCACCGAAGGAGCCAGGTTGACCGTATATGAGCGAGAAAAAGAGAGAAAACAACCTTCTGGTAAATCTTTCCAACACGTGGGCGCCGCCATACTTTTGTCGGACCTTACGTCACGGACAGAGCTTTGCTTCTCCTGGCGACCTGCCGTGCTTTCTGTTCCGTGCTGCTGTCTTCATCCGTCCCAAGTCTCTGTCTGCTGCCCGGTTTAAGTTATGTATAATACTAAATGAAAAAAAAGTTTTGTATTGTCAGTATGCTCATGTGTGCGGGTGCCTGTGCCTGTGTATGTGTGTGTGTGTGTGTGTGCGTGTGCGTGCGTGAGTGCGTGCGAGCGTGCGTGCGTGCGTGCGTGCGTGTGTGTGTGTGTGTGTGTGTGTGTGTGTGTGTGTGTGTGTGTGTGTGTGTGTGTGTGTGTGTGCGCTTGCTTGCTTGCTTGCTTGCTTAGAACAGTCTTTACGGACAATATTTTGCTCTTTATAAGTACTTTAATTGTTATTATTAATGTCAGGCTGCTACTACACGATTGGTGTCGATCGACCTCGAGCCTGAGCGGGATGGGTACAACCATAATTATGGCACCACAGTAAACTTCGACAATCAGCGCATGTCGGATTCTGTCGTGGGATCAGGTTCAGTCTGATGGGACGATTAACGTGTTGCTAGGAGAGAGAGAGACAATGCTCTTGTCCGCTGACGTAAGGTCGGACCAAACGTTGGCGGCGCCAGGCAGTGTGTTTGAAAGATTAACTGGAATGGTTTTCTCTAGTACGATCAGCCTGAACGCCCCCTCCTTCCTCCCTTCCCCCCCCTCCCCCACGCCCACTCCCCGCTTCCCGGTGAGCCAGAGTTCACGGAGAGGAAATTAATGGTTCTGACCCGTCGGATGAAATGGTGTTCGAAAGAACGGTGTGTTTCTCTGTCTGCGCGTGCGGATTGTACATCGTTTGTTTGATTATACATGCTGGTTGTGCATTTATACATGTACGTACATTTTGTTTGTTTGTTATTTATGTATGGCACCCACGTTTTCCCCCTTTAAATGCAATAAAGACTTATTTGACTGACTGACTGACTGACTGACTGGCTGGCTTGCTAATCGCCGTCTGTCATTAAAAATTCGCCGACAAGGTAATACTGTTAGAGCCTGTCTCCTGTCACCAGATCCTGTTCAGTCTTATTCCTGAAACCGATCTCGCACTGGCACCTTTGCTCTTCCTCACTCTTACACAGGGCAAATGACCAACGTCAGAGTTTTGGTCCCGCTTCGATTTTGTCCCCTCAACTCGTACATACACGCAACTCAAAGGTGTCCGCTCGATAAGTCCACCACCCAGTGTAGGGGTTAGCATTAGGGCTTGCACACTTCGGGTTGTTAGGGTCAGGATTAGTGTTTAGACACATAGGGCCGTTAAGGCCAGGTTGGGAGTTTGGACACATTGGCCGTTGGGGTTAGGTTTAGTGTTTGGACACATCGAGCCGTTAAGGCCAGGTTGGGAGTTTGGACACATTGGCCGTTAGGGTTAGGTTTAGGGTTTAGACACATAGGGCAGTTAAGGCCAGGTTGGGAGTCTGGACACATTGGCCGTAAGGGTTAGGTTTAGTGTTTGGACACATCGGGCCATGGTCACGCCGACATGCATCCATCTCAAAGTGCATGGTGGAACTCTCCCATGCAGCGTCTGGCTTTGTACGAGCTTAGAGTATACCTTTGTCTGCCCGAGTATGATATATATATATATATATATATATATATATATATATATATATATATATATATATATATATATATATATATATATATTTTAAGTGTTGCTTAGTGTCGATTGATGCCTTTTTTTCTTGCTTGACCTAACAAACCCTCTTCTGACACAGTCATGTTAGCATAAATCAAGACGTATTGTTTGAGGATGAGTACAGGTTGCATCACGTACGTTACGCTCATAGGATCATTGTCTAGAGCCTCTGTGTTTTGTGTGTGTGTGTGTGTGTGTGTGTGTGTGTGTGTGTGTGTGTGTGTGTGTGTGTGTGTGTGTGTGTGTGTGTGCGCGCGCGCGCGCGCGTGCGTGCGTGCGTGCGTGCGTGTACATGTGTGTTTATTTCCCCAGCCCGTTAGAACGTACGAGTTGGCATGATCTCGTGCTATAAAAACAACAACAAACAACAACAACAACAAATGTCCACATTGACAACCTATTTCTATCAGCATCCCACCACAAAGCACGTTTTTGTCTGACTTGCACAAGCACTTGTTTAGGCGTGCATTAGGTTGTTTCTTTCTTTTTGTCTTTGTTTTCGACAGTTTTGTGTTTTTCTTAATGCAGTAACAACGACTTGGCGGAAGAAAAAAATCCCATGAGCGTGACGATAAATTTCACAGCTGTATAGTGTAGCGTTGTATGCTTGTTGCCTTCTGTCGACTCTTGTGACTAATAAACTTGTCCCTTTTTCTTTTATCAGCCACCGTAAGGCACAGGAGTAACATACGAGGTTTGTATGGAAGTGTTTTGTCGTGTCCTGCTTTTAGTCTCTGTCGAGACCACTGAAGCACAGTGACAGCTTTGTGGGTGTTTTGGATGCTTCACGTTGTTTCGCTGTTGTGCGGCTTCAACTGCTCGCTGTGTGCGATATATTTTGGCGTTGCTTATTTTTTTCTTTTCTCTTTGCGTTGTTTTGCTGTGTCGCTGTGTCATTTTCCGTCTGTACTCTTCTCTCTTTGTTGCATTTTGTACATGTATCTGTTTTACTTGTGTCGAAGGTGTTCCAGGTATTGCATTGTTTGGAATGAAGTTAAGTTGTGTATGGGTTTTGTCGTCATTCGTTCGTTGGTCCGTTCATTCATGCACGCATTCGTCCACTCATTCTTGTGTTCCTTCGGTCTTTTATTCATTCGATCATACTTGAAGAATTTTAAAGATTTGTAGGTACATTTTATTCCAGTAATATTAAACTTCATTGTGACATAGTTACAAAGTACACCTCGACTACACTTGTCTTTAAATGTACACCTCAGCTACAGTTTGTATCGGTTAGGCACTCTATGATCTGCGAATTACTAATTACTACGTCATTTTGTTCAGAAGTACTTTTCCCTTCTGTAATGGTATTTAACATGTTGATATTTCACAATTGCAAATGCATACTTGTAAGGTTTTCACTTTATATTACTTCCACTACTGCTCCCCCTTTTTCATCCATCATTTTCTTTATTTTTGTCCTTTTTCCCATTATCTTTTTAAAAATTATAGTTTCTGTCAGTGTGCTAAAGTGATTCATGTGATGTTTTCAACGTTGACGTCACGTGCAATAATGTCCTCCTACCAAGCCGAGTGCAGACCTCTGGCTATTAATGACGATTCATGCGCCAGCGTGACCTCACTCGCTGATTTATTGCTTGACGTGTGTATAATTCACAATTAATTGTGTAATGTGGTGTTTTACGATCGTCCAAGGTCTTGCCCATTGTATCACAGAATGGTGACCATTTCATTTGTTTGCTTGTAGGAAGATTCTAGCTTGCAGAATTATGTAGTTTGCATGTTGCGAGAAAACCTGGATCGGATTTTAGCTTGACAGATTCCATCCTGTCGGTGTTTGAGATGAATTTAAAAGACTAGGCCAAAGAACCTGTTATGGAGAGCTGCATCAGTTCTTTTGTTCTTACTGTTTGTCTAAGGTAAACATTTGAAAATCAATTCCAAAGGAAACGGTGGTTTAGCGGTGTTTACAGTCAGCGTTGAAGAGATGTAAAACAAACAAAGCCATGTTAAACAAAGCCACGTATGTAAACGTACACCTCGACAACACTTATGTTTAAAAGTACACGTCGACTGTACTTGTCTTAAAAAAGTACACCTCGACTACTTCCTACTGCAATCTGAAACAGAACGAGGCCCAGAGCGCTCGTGCAGAATCAACACACAAGGGAGTTAATTAGCGCTCGAAACAAACACAACAACAAAGGACCTGAGTCGCCTACGGTAACTCTCAGCTGGCATGCATAAACATAAACTCCACCTGAATTACATCCTCAAATATGCATAGAGGATGTATCTCTGGTGGAATTTATGTACCTTGTATTTGCACGCAAGCCGGCTGAGAGTTACCGTAGGCAACTCAGGTCCTTTGTTGTTGTGTTTCTTTTGGAGCGCTAATTAACTCCCTTGCGTGCTGATTACTTCCTTCTGAGTTAGTTAACATTGCATATATTGCTATGCTACACCAAACAATCCTACCCTTGGACGAGGAGATGAATTTTCAACACTTCTGTAGCTGTTGTTCGTTTGCGTGTGGTTCATGTATCATTTTGTAGCTCTACGTATATATATATATTCTATCGAAGACGATGTTGATTGCTAAAGCTTCGTGACTGACCACGAGCTTTCTGTATGCTGGTGTAACTCGCTAACCTTTCCTCTTTTTTTTTAACTCTGTTTTTGTTTTTCTTCTCGTTTTCTGGCATTGCTTTTATTAGTTACGTTAAGTTTCTCTGTTATTGTTATTATTTGCTTGTCGTCATTGATTTCTTCATTTTCTGTTTTATGTGTCAAAGTCAACATTGCTGTGTAAAATATCTCTTTCATTCAGATTGTTGCATGGACCTCTAGCTGTCTGCATGCCTATCTCTATGCCTATGTCTATCGTTGCCTGTCTCTATCTCTGCCTGTCTGTCTGTCTCTGTCTAGTTCTGCTTGTCTCTTCCTACCTATTCCTGTCGCTGTCTATCGCTGTCGGTCTCTGTCTGTGCCCACTTGTTTATCGCTGCTTGTCTATGCCTGTGTGTCTCTGTCTGTCGCTGTTTTTGCGTCTCTCCCTATTTCAGCCTGACTTTGTGGCTGTCTCTGTCTCTTCTGGTCTCTGTCAGTCTCTTTATATCTCTGCCCGTTTCTGTCTGTCTCTGTTGTCTCTGTATGC
>JABMCL010001734.1:1645000-1652500 GCA_018857735.1 Alviniconcha marisindica
CTATACCTTCTGAACTAATTATTCTTTTGCAACCAAACTTAATTTGATGGTAGATCATCATCAGCCCGAGTGTCCAATGGAAATGTTGGATTGCTGTGTTCATGGTCAGGCCACAGCAGACATTCAAATATTAACGTCAATTAATGCTTGTTTGGATACCTTCTGGTGTGTTGGGGAAACTTCTGAGAGACGGGGTAGAGCGCATAATAAGGGCTTTTCCGAAGGGAATGAAACGTAGTGTGGTAATACATTATCGTGAGACTGTGTCTTAGTGTTCTTTTGCCTCGCGGAGTGACCAACCTCGTTGATTTTGTTTTGTTTGTAGAGTGGTCTATTATGGGCGATATACAACAAACAATTCCAGTTGGAGTTCTCTCTCTGTCTCTGTCTCTCTCTGTCTTTGTCTCTGTCTGTCTGTCTGTCTGCCTGTCTGTGTTTCCATACCTCTGTCTACAATATTCCCTCGATCCTTTTCCTCTTTAGCCTTTCTGTCTCTCTGATCCCTCCATCTCTCTTTCGGAGACTTTCTCTTCCAAAGCCTCCGATTCATGATATTCAGCGCTTCCATTCCGAAATTTGATAGGGGCTGGTTTTTTTTTCTTTCCTGTTCTTTTTTTCCCCCTTCTCTTTACTTCCCCTACCCCGCCTTTAAAAAATAAATAAATAAATAAATAAAATAAAAAACCCACCAACAACGCTGCAGCTTCGGCACTGAGCAGCGATGGCGTCTGGGGTGCTGGCGAAAGTGTCCTTGCTGACACCGAATCCCGAGGCGATGGAATATCAACGCCATTCCCTAATCAATTACTCGCTCTGGCACTCACGCAACGGAGCCAGATAGCGGGTGTGTGCGCACACAAGAGCGGGCAGGGGAGCCAAGAGCATCTCAACTTTCTCGGCCAGCTTGGTGACACCCTGCCTGTCTACATGTATGGGGTTTTTTTGGCCGCAGCACTTTTCAGGTTTAAAGTTTGGCGGGTCCTGTTTAGCTCCAAGCTGTCTTGGGCAGGGTGGTTGGGGGGAGGGGGAGGGGGAGGGGTAGAGGGAGGAGGGTGGTGGTTGGGCTTTAAGTGGGGAGGGGTGTAGATGATTGGGGTTTGGGGGGGGGTGGGGTGGGGCGCGAATGGCAAACTTTTATCGATATCCTACTCTATATGTGACAGTTGGAAATTACCTCCCCACCCTAAAAGAAAAAAACAGAGAGAAGGAGAAATAGTATTCGAAGACAAATAAACAAACATCAGACACCAGATATATATGTATATTGCACGCGTTGCATATGAAAGTAGTTGAACACCACCACACCATCACCCCCCCCATACCCCCCCCCCCCGCCCACCCTGTGCCCTGTTTCTCCCTATCTCTGTCTTGATCTGTTTGTTTCTGTCTCAGTCTCTGTCTATTTGTCTGTCTCTCTAACTCTCTCTCTTTGTCTCTCCACTCTCCTCATCTCTGCACGTTTCTGCCGATCCAGAGCCGGCCGTTGACCCGAACAACAAACCGGGCGTAGGTCGTACGTAAGGCGGAGTAAAAATGGGGAAGACTGGGAGATAGGTCGTACGTAGGGCGGAGTAAATTGGGGAAGACTGGGAGATAGGTCGTACGTAAGGCGGAGTAAATTAGGGAAGACTGGGAGATAGGTCGTACGTAAGGCGGAGTAAATTGGGGAAGACCGGGAAATTGGTCGTACGTAAGGCGGAGTAAAATGGGGAAGACTGGGAGATAGGTCGTACGTAGGGCGGAGTAAATTGGGGAAGACTGGGAGATAGGTCGTACGTAAGGCGGAGTAAATTGGGGAAGACTGGGAGATAGGTCGTACGTAAGGCGGAGTAAAATGGGGAAGACTGGGAGATAGGTGGTACGTAAGGCGGAGTAAAATGGGGAAGACTGGGAGATAGGTCGTACGTAGGGCGGAGTAAATTGGGGAAGACTGGGAGATAGGTCGTACGTAGGGCGGTGTAAATTGGGGAAGACTGGGAGATAGGTCGTACGTAAGGCGGAGTAAATTGGGGAAGACTGGGAGATAGGTCGTACGCAAGGCGGAGTAAATTGGGGAAGACTGGGAGATAGGTCGTACGTAGGGCGGAGTAAATTGGGGAAGACCGGGAAATTGGTCGTAAGTAAGGCGGAGTAAAAATGGGGAAGACTTGGAGATAGGTCGTACGTAGGGCGGAGTAAAACTGGGGAAGACCGGGAAATTGGTCGTAAGTAAGGCGGAGTAAATTGGGGAAAACTGGGAGATAGGTCGTACGTAGGGCGAAGTAAAACTGGGGAAGACTGGGAGATAGGTCGTACGTAAGGCGGAGTAAAATTGGGGAAGACTGGGAAAGAGGTCGTACGTAAGGCGGAGTAAAAATGAGGAAGACTGAGAAATGGATCGTTGCATGGGTGGATGTCGAGGTGTATGTGCGAGTGTGTGTATGTGTGTGGGTGGGTGGGTAGGTGGGGTGGGGGGGTGGGGGGGGGGAGGAAGGAAGAAGGTCTTGCGTGCGGTGTGATAATCATGTCAACGTTGCTAGACCTGCTTTACCCCCTGTCTCCCTCCGCCCCCCCCCCCCCCCCCGCCCCCCCTTTGTCCCCTCGCGCCCAATCTGTCACACTCACGGGAGACGGTCTAGGAAGTGGAAAGCGATAAATCTTGTTTCTTCTTTTCTTTCTTTTGTAATCCTTTGCATCTCTGTTTGTTTTGTTTTGTTTTGGTGATGTGTGTGTGTGTGTGTGTGGTGTGTGTGTGTGTGTGTGTGTGTGTGTGTGTGTGTGTGTGTGTGTGTGTGTGTGTGTGTGTGTGTGTGTGTGTGTGTGTGTTTTACTTTGCAGACTTCATATGTTTGCCTTATCGCACATAAACGTCGCGGCGGTTGTGCTTATGACCGGTTGCAACGGCCGAGTCTCTCAAATCATTATGTTGTTATTGTGCTGGTTTTGTGGGCTGCTTGCACTCTAGTGATTGATCTGGCGGAGTGATTGTGAGGAAGGTCCCAGATACAGCTGCTTGCTTTTTACTCGCTTTCTCGCGCCAATCTTTTTACTTAATAAAATGTTGTTGTGTTTTTCTTCTTTTCTTATTGTCGCTCGTAATTCTCCTTCCCACTTCTCTCTGCTCTTTCTTTCTCTCTCTCTCTCTCTGTGAAAGGAAAGACTACATGCACGCACGCACGCACGCACGCACGCACGCACGCACGCACGCACGCACGCACACACACACACACACACACGTACACACCAGTAGGACAGATTGGAGATGTGTGTGTGTGTGTGTGTGTGTGTGTGTGTGTGTGTGTGTGTGTGTGTGTGTGTGTGTGTGTGTGTGTGTGTAGTCCTTTTTTTTCCCTGTTAGTGTCTGCCCCCCTCCCCCTCAACCCCTCCCCCCCTCTCGTTATGCTTGTTGTTGACTGTTTCTGAGTGTTATAACTTTGTCATTACTATTGTTTCTGAGTGCCATAACATTGTTATGACTATTGTTTCTGAGTGCAATAACTTCCTCATGACTATTGTTTCTGAGTGCTATAACTTTGTTATGTCCATGATGATTCCTTAAAAAAATTATAAAAAAATCCAAATTTTATGTACGGCCCTTGTGCTGCAATAAGAGAAATGACACAGGACAGAATACTATAGTAATAATTATGACGACTTACTAGGCCACGACTAAAGTATCTTTTCAGGGCCACGTTTGTTTTGGGGTCCATTTCCTCTATTTTCTCCTCCTTCCTTCCTTCCTTCCTTCCTTCGTGTTTGTGCGGGGCAGGTGGTCTGGGTGATGGATTCGATGTTCATGTTTTCTTGGCTGGTTGTAATTGTTGAAGATGCGCGAACATCTGGTTAAGATGATATTTTGCCCTTGGGCACTAAAAACGGTCTCCTTTATAGTGTTTTGAACGTCCGTTTACACCCTCGCCACCTGTCCCTTAATGTCGCCCCGTTGTAGGGGTGGATTCCGGATGCTGGGTGTTTGATCAGGCTGTAAACGAAATGAGGTACCAAGCTTCTTCCTTTGTCTGGACATTTATTGACCATACTGTGGCTGACTGATGGTAGGTACTGGATATCATCTGTCTGTTGTCTCCGTTCTTTCTTTGTTGTTGTTTTTTCCTAAAAAAAAAAAAAAAAAAAGAGAGAAAAAAAGGGAAAGAAATCTGAAACAAGGATGACTGCTAGCGTTCTGAAACAAGATCCAAACTCATAAACGGTGAAAAAAACGCTAATTTAATATTACAACGCAAAACATGTGCAAATTTTCGGGGTAAACCCCTTTTCAAGCAAGGCAACAACAGTGTAACAACAGTGAAACGGTGATAAATGAAAATGTACTGATCCGGTTGCGGTTGTGGTGTGTTCAATGCCTCGCGTCTACGCATTGAACAGACGTTTACTGGAGTGATGTGAGATTTCATTCTAGAAGAAAAACAAAATGAAGTTTGAATGAATAATGAATGAATAAAAATGTGTGTGTGACGCATACAAACTTATTCCACACAAAACCTTGCGTGTTCACAGCGTGTTTCACATCATTGTCGTCATCGTATCTCCTCACGGCGTACCATGGATTAACTTAGGTCTTCTCTGATCCAAACACATAAAAGGTTCAAAGGAACGCTATTTATTATGACAAAACAAGACATGCTACTTTTCGGGGTAATCCCCTTTATCAAGCTACAAAACGACACCTAAACAACAGTTAAACGGTAAAATACTTTCATGTGTTTGGATCTTGTTTTAGAACGTTAGGAGTCATTCTTGTTTAAGATTTTAGATCTTATCTGCTGAGACTCCGGAGCTATGCACGCAGGGAACCTTTCTCTTCAACCCTGAATAGGCTAGAACACCACTTCACGTGATTTGCCTGCTGCCGGAAAGTCTCTCTTCGTAGTTTCCGCCAGTCCGATTCAGTCAATCTCATTTTCCCCACTCCTCTTACAAGACAGAGGTCTACAATGATTCGGTGTGGTCTCAGCAGTGAATCAGACGTTAGTTAAATGCGATTGTGTGGATATATAATGTATGGCCCTGATGTGACCTTTACGGTTGACTGCGCTGTCAAATATCGAGCAGCTAACTCCGTCAGTGTCGTTGTCGTCACCAAGATGAAGTCACGACACACGACACTGGTCAGCAGGACCAGCCAGGCTACGTTAAAGTGGTGTTAAGCGCTGCATAGTTATGGGAGGGACTGTCGTCAGCCAATATTTATAAGCTCTTTGCATGACGCTTTTGGACGTACAAAAAGGAGAAGAAGCCAAGTTACTTACTCCGTGTATAACGTCCTCTATCCTCCAGAAATGGAGATAAGTCCTCCGAAGAAAACGGCCACACACACAGTCCACTCACCCTATTCCATACATTTGTCAATGTAAAACTGCATGTTTATAGCGGGTGACCACAAGAGTGTTCAGCTGGGGGACGCTACGACAACAACATCACCAACAACAACAACAACAACAGCCTGCTGAATAAGGTATAAAGCTTCAACTCTTAATCGCTCGTGCAACGCACTTCCATGAATAAGGCCATTAGCACGGAACGACGGAACAACCTCGATCTGTCCTCGCTCGAGCTAGGCTTGGGCAGATCAGAAGAGTAATGGTTTGCATCGGCGGGGGTTCCGGAAACTCTATTAGTCACCTAGGTACCGGCTACTCCTTTTGTCTCGCAGACACCATCGGAAGACTACGCCTGGCCATCGCCATCGCCGTTCCGAGCCTATCGTTTTCCATTTCCTGTCGAAAACAGTGCCAACTGCCGTGTATCACGAAGAGCAAATAAAGCTTGTGTAATGGACGGAAGGGTCCTTGCAAGGCAGGAAACGCCAATAGCTTTACTGTGCCCCCCCCCCCCCCCCCCCCCCCCCCCCCCCCCCAAGAAAAAAAAAAAAAAAAAAAAAGAAGAAGAAGAAGAAGAAGAAGTGTGGCCGAGAAAACAGCGCGCCTTTGCGTATATTCCTCCGCGGCAACACCGCCTCTCCATCAAGACCAACAATCCATATTAGATTAGCGACGAATTGCGTCCCTTGAGGACGGGCTCGGACAGTGTGGGAGAAGAGGAGGTAGGTTTGGGAATTGGCGGATGGAAAATCAAGTTTACCGTCCGGACTGGCAGCCACGGGCCATCTTTTTGCATTAGCCTAACTCCCTGGTGATCTCTGTGGGGCGGTTTCCGGCGGAGCTAGGGAATGCGGACTGGGAGGAATTGAACGAAAGCCCTGTGGACGTTGTTACGTAACACAACACGGCGGCGGTTCTGAAGGCGCCTCCCTACCCCCTGTCCTCTCCCATTTGGACCCCGAGTCGACTACTGGCGGAACCACCGGTCTTCTGGGTGCGATTGAGTTGGACTCTTGCTTGTCTTGTCCGGTTTACTTAACCGCGCCCGTGTGGGATAGGCTACGGCTGAGGACGAGGAATTCAAGGGCCCCGTTTTGCTGGGCACCTTGAACTAGTAGCGGTTCCTTCTTTGAGGCTGCAGACCGCGTGCCTGTCTATTCGGGCGGCGACCATCCGGGGTTGTGTTATTGTGTTCGTGTGACGTCTTTCGAGCGCTAATTAACTCCCTTTGTTTTGTTGCAGCCTTTTCTATGTTTCGCCTGCTGCTGCGGGGATTTTGTCCTCGTTTTTTCTGCCTTCCTTGGTCGTCCTGCTTCATTTTTGCTTAACCCTCCTCAAACATAGAACGTGACGTGTGTCACACGACCAGTGAATGAGACTTTTTACTTGTTATTGTGGTTTGATGAATACCATTTTTCCGTTACGTTTTATTCCAGTTGCATATATGCATTACAGTACAAATGCCATACAGTACATATAGTGGAAGAAAACAGACACTACCATCGACTGGCTTTTAACACAGGCTTACAATTATGGTGCTATAAAAGTAGAATCCTACGAAAATCGACTATAAATATGCAAGATTTGATGAATATTGTACATCCTTGTTTAAAAAACAAACAAATCAAAAACAAACAAGAACACACAGACACACACACGCACACACACGCACGCACGCACGCACGCACGCACGCACTGTTATTTATTGGATGTGACGGAGTCGTTGCGTAGTTCGTCCACACTATTATTTATTTATTTTGTTTCAACCGCGAAAAGCGTCTGCATCTCCCGTGTGCTGGAAAGAAATACGTGGCAGGACCTCACCATACAAGCTATTTATGTTCACAAAGTTTAAAGCAGCTTAAAAAAGAAATGTGGCAAAATAATGTCGAACACCGTAGATCCGTTCCCCCGATAACACAGTTTAAAACGTTTTTTTACATAAAGTAGCCTAAATTTATTTTTTTAGCATTTAGCCCCAGTCTTAAGTGTTTGTTTTGTTGCTTGAAAAAGGGGCTTTCCCCGAAAATTCGCACGGTGTGTTTCGTTATAAACAAGCGTTATTTTGAACCTTTTAAAAAGTTTAGATCTGAGATGAACTTGGGGGCATTCTTGTCCTTGCATACACACCCCTGTATGTCTCTGGCGAAGATATCGCACCACACAACTGTGCTGTTTT
>JABMCL010001734.1:1657500-1687500 GCA_018857735.1 Alviniconcha marisindica
CAACGCCATCAACTGTGGTGAGTGTGTTTACAGCTGTGGTGAATGTGCTTGCTTGGCGCTGCAACCCATCAACTGTGGTTGAGTGTGCTTGAGCGTGCTTGCTAGTGGGGCGACTGCAACGCCATCAACTGTGGTGAATGTGCGTATGGAACTGTGGTGAGTGTGCTTGCATGTGGGGCTGCTGCAGCACCGTCAACTATAGTGAGTGTGCTTGCTCTATGGGCGACTGCAACACCATCAACTGTGGTGAATGTGTTTGCGTGTGGAACTGTGGTGAGTGTGCTTGTTTGTGGGGCGATTGCAACGCCATAACTGTGGTGAGTGTGCTTGCTCTATGGGCGACAGCAACATCATCAACTGTGATGAGCGTGCTTGCTGGGCGACTGCAACATCACCAACTGTGGTGAGTGTGCTTGCCTGTCTTTCCCCACCCCCCTTGACTTCCCAACCGCCCTTTCTCCATTCTCCTAAAGGGGTACATGTTTTGGGAGGTGTTTTATGTGTCCGTGTCTTTATTAGACGCCTGTATAAGCCCATAGAGATGAGTGCTCTCGTGCACGCAACGCAGTTCGTTCCAGCGTCTTTCGTGCTTCAAACGAGTTAGGTAGTTGTAACATAATTATTAGCAGTAAGACTGGTAGGGAACTGCAGCATACTGTCAGCTGTAGTCTTCATACACGCCCGCACGCACGCACACACCGCACGCCCGCACGCACGCACGCCCGAACGCACGCACGCACACACACACACACACACACACACACACACACACACGCACACACACGCACGCACGCACGCCCACCACACGCGCGCACACGCAGGCACACACGTACACACACGACGCACGCGCGCTTACACACACACACACACACACACACACACACACACACACACACACACACACACACACACACACACACACACACACACACATTCCATCTTTGTTTATTATTAATTTGGTCTTTACTGTTTGGAGTTTGTAATGTTAAGTTAGGACAATAAGTTCGCAATGTTAATTTGGGACAGTGTTTATTTTCTGAGACTTGTTATGTTGAATTAAAAAAAAAAAGTGTTTGATTGTATTTATATTTGGTGTTTCACACCGCCTCAAAACACTACCTGCTTAGTTTTTATCCGCCTTCGCTTGGTCTGTGTTACAACATATTAACATCAGCCAGAACACCAAGGCTTGAGCTGTGTCACAACGCACTGACACCAGCCAGAAAACCCTGGCTTGGGCTGTGTCACAACACACTTTCACCAGCCAGAACACCCAGGCACCATTAACGGTCACACGCAATCTATGTGGAATGCATTTGTTAATGTACACTTGCTGCATAACCAAAATGTTCAGCTGGGGAACGCTACAACAACAGCAACAACAACAGCAACAACAACAACAACAACAATAACGACAAGAACAACAACTTTGTTTTCGCCAGCCTGCCCGGCGGGACTGTTCGGACACAACTGCGCCAAGATGTGTCACTGCAAGGACCGGACAGAGAAGTGTGACAGCATACTGGGCATGTGCAAAAGTGGATGCGACAAAGGATGGACAGGCTTCGACTGTCAGACTCGTGAGTTGTTGTCTTCTTCCTTTTTTTCTTTTCTTCTTCTTTTCGGCACGCTTTGTGCTATTTTACCATTTTACCATAGAGTATAGGTATACCTTTTTTTTTTGCACAAGGTTGGAAGAGTTTACTTAGTTCGAGTTTTGAGTTTTTCCAGTTCGCCCTGATGTAACCGTCATGGTTGACTGGGCGTTAAAACTCAATTTTCTTTTCCTTTCTTTTCTTTTTTTATATTTTTTTATTGACTTTTTGCCGATGATTGCGGTTTTTGATTTTGAAGACTGTGCACGGAGTTGAGAGTGTGTTTTCTTCTTCTTTCCCTATGAAAGCACTGCGGATGTGACATGATTTGGATTAGAATGAGTGTTGCTCGTTTATGACGGAATGGCCATTTTTGTGTTTGTCTTTTCCTATCAATGTCTTCTCCCTCACGCACAGGTTTGAAGTTTTCTAGTACTGTCAGCCGGTTTTTGTGTATGATGGCAATTATAGTTTTTGCTTGGTAAGAGTGAAATATTTGCACACGTTTTTACTCAATTGCCTCCCACTTGGATTTCACGTGTATGGAAATTATAGCAGATGAATCTTGGAATGTGTGTTTTGATTGCTTTATGATTAGTTTCGCATTATTTTAAGAATCGGCTGTGATTGCGTTATGATTAGTTTCGTATTATTTTAAAGGCGGGCTGTGATTTCTGCATTATTAGTTTCGTATTATTGTAAAATATGGGATGTGATTTTTTTTCTTCTCCTTTTCCCCCTCCGGTCTTGGGAATTGTTGCAAGGGTTTGCACCCCAATCTTTGCACAGATCATCAGGGCCAGGGTTTTTTCCCCCATTTAGATGCTAGCTGTGTTGCCCTTGTTTGGGAATGAACTTCACCTTTGTATCGCACTTGTTCCGGGAGATCCCGCACAGCTCTTTCGTTTCGTTTCGTCGTGCAAGGTTAGCGTAGTTAACCCTTTGCCGCCTGGCTTTGCATGCATGCAGCGGGCAAGTGCGAGGCCAACACGTACGGGTGGGCGTGCGAGTCGGAGTGCAAGTGTCGCAGTGACAAGCACTGCAACCGATTCACTGGCCCCACTCCCCAATGTCGCTGCAAGGACGGATTCTTCAACCCCCCAGAGTGCGAGCCGGGTACGTATTATACTACTACTACTACTACTACTACTGCTACTAGTGATGATACGACTACTGTTACTACTACTACTAAAACACCTGTAAAGCGCGAACCGCTAATAAAAACAACAACCTTATACTACTACTACTACTACTACTACTACTACTACTAGTGATGATACGACTACTGCTACTACTACTACTAAAACACCCGTAAAGCGCGAACCGCTAATAATAAAAAAAAATCCTTTTATGTACAGCACGCTGTACTGAGGATGTACTGGTGGAGTTTGTGTACCATGTATTTACTCGCATGCCAGGTAAGAGTTACCGCCGGCGACTGAGGTCTTTGTTGTTGTGTTTATGTGACGTCTTTCGAACGCTAATTAACTGCCTTTCTTGTTGATTCTGTAATATAAAATTATTATAATAGAGTTCGGCGCGCTGTACAGAAGGCAAGTTTTCTGACACCCAAGCTGAGACCTTTAGTATAAAACGGAGCACATCACGCTGTGCAGAAACACGGGATACTTCCACAAGCGCCCATCCAACCAACCAACCAACCAACCAACCAGCCAACCACACACACACGCACAGAGAGAGAGAGAGAGAGAGAGAGAGAGAGAGAGAGAGAGAGAGAGAGAGAGAGAGAGAGAGAGAGAGAGAGAAACAGGGCTTAAGAGTGCTCTTATTAAAACAGGGAATGCAGCGGACAGTGCGTTTAAGATATTTGTTTTAGCTTTAATCAAAGAAAAGGCTATTAAAAAATACTAAAGTGCAGAGAGAATCAGTTCAAAACGCAGCAGGTATCAAAAACAACGGAGTTCTGAAAGCGTGGAGTTAAAACTTCTTTGTGAAGAGCATACGGCTAGAGCTGCTACTTTTGAGCTCAAGCGTTAGAGTGTTATAACCATTTAGAGTGTTTCGAAACGGACGTCAGTAAGAGAGGCAGTTAAATCTGGGATGTTAACGTCCCATCAACCGCACAGGGTCACTCACCTCAGGACGAATAAAAAAGACAAAACTCGCAACGCAAGTCAGTGTTTGTACTGTAAAGACCAGAACTACAAATCGGACCACCATTATTCCAGGCCAACGATTGAAGATTCAGGATTACTTTATTATCTCATCAGAGAAATCGAAACGTGGCTGAACATTTTAACCACATCACAGTACACAATAACACATATTATTTTATATTTTAAAACTCATTTATTGAAAAAACAATTATTGAAAATACAAAAGTTACATAATAAACAAACTAGTTTATTATCTTTTATTTCTTTGCTAGAGAAATAAAGCAAAACGATGTTTTGGGGATTCTGGATTCGTCAGTTTCCTTTACACACACCCCTCTACAACAGTGCGGTTTGAACGTTTGTCTGGTTCACTCGGTCATGCCTACTGTGGCACGTGCAAAGTGAATACAGAGTACGGAATCCTAACTGTCTATGATTAGCACAAATATTTGCCTTTGTATGCATACATAATTACAACACAATACGTAAGTAATATGTACATACAGTAAAACGAAGTTTCCTTTTTATGAGAGTCTGTTGGACACACCTTCCGCTAAAGGTCTACTCACAGCACATGCATGCAGTCCGACACAGTTTAAGAGATTACATCTCATTTATCCAGTCGGACGCTCACACAGTGATTCTAACACACTAGTAGCTTATTCAGGCCAACTCTATCAAATAAACACGTATCATACACTCCTTTTTAAAAGGCTAAGAGAGGGAGAATGACCCTCGTGCGCACTATTTATTTTGCACGCACACGCACGCATGCACGCACGACGCACGCCTTCTCTCTCTCTCTCTCTCTCTCTCTCTCTCTCTCTCTCTCTCTCTCTCTCTCTCTCTCTCTCTCTCTCTCTCACACACACACACACACACAGACGTACACATCACTTTGCACCTGTGTGCTCCTCGTATGCAATTAGACAGTTATAGGAACGCGTGGAACTGAAAGACAAACGGTGTTGCGAGCTTACTGCAGGTGTATCTGCGTATATAATTATTACTCATGCATGTACTTGTGCTCAATCGTTATGGCGTCTTCCACGTCATTGCGTTCTGCAGGCAGTTAGTTGTGTTGTTGTTGTTTTTTAACTTCTCTGTCGATCCATTGAAAAATGCTTTTTTTTCCTACGAGAGAAATAAGACATGTTATTCAAAAGAGTGACATTTATGGTATTAATGACGAGCTCTCCCCGCTTGTAATGCATGCGTTTTTTGTTTTTGTTTTTTCTTTCTTTCTGACGACACGTCCGTCTAACTGCGCGAATACGCCTATCATTTAGCCAGACAACAGGAAATGATACACTGGCTTCAAATGTCCCGCAGTGGGGATACCGCGAACGCAGAAATTGAGGTCCCCTTCTGTTGAGGACCCAGAGCTGACAAATGTGGAGTAGGTCAGAATATAGCCATGCATGCTCTGGACACTGCCAGGAATGGTTTCCTTCTCCTAATTTCTACCTTCCCGGTCCATTCATTTTAATTCCAAATCCTCACGCTACTTTGTAACTGTGTTATAGCTAACGCAGTTTCCCGTGAGAGCCCGAGGAATGAAATAGGCCACAAGCGATTTAAGCAGGTTCCCATGGTGACCGTGAGTGCCTACTACGGAATATAAATAGGTGCCCAAACCTGTGTTATTTGGCATTGCTAGATAGATGAGTGCATGGCGGGCTTGATGCGAGTGAGATAAGTAATGCATTAGTAAATTAGGTCGTGTATTGTTGTAACGTTTCATGTATTAGCTCTTTGAGCCTCACACATGTACAGTCATGGAGGGATTTGGCGTGTTAGGAATGCCTTTATTACTATGTTCATTACTTGTCGTGAGGTGACCCTATGCGGTTGACGGGACTTTAAAATCCAGCAACTAACTAGCTAACTGCTTCAAAAGTTCTGTTAGATAACAGATGCAACCAGACTCCCGCCTGTGTTCTGGGAATCTGGTTTCACGCGCTTAGTCAGACGCCATCCTTACATTTCCATTTTCGCCGACGCAGGCTGCCTATAGTTTGAATTTATTGCAGGGTCCGAATTATTCATGGCGGGGGCGATGCGGAGAATTGCGCTATTCCTTTTGCATTCATCAAAGTTTTAAACAAGCCATTTACATGCAACGGAATCTGTTTTAAGCCGATTTGCATACCTTCCTATACAACAAGCAGCTAGCCAGCTCTCTTCTCTGCGTTTTACACTGTTGCGGCGCAGATGATGAACTCACATCTGGATCCCATATGACCTTAGAGCCGTTAGTAGATTTTTTAGATTTTTTTTTATCTACCTCGTATTGGCTCGCCCGCCAGGCAACTATTATCGTAGGCGATACAGGGCTCTGTGGAAGTGTCCTTTGCTAGACATATGACGTCAATCATGCGCTGTTAACTCCCTTTGGTTGTCGGCAACTTTGAAAGCCTCAAGCCGTGTACGCGGTGTTTGCAACGCCATTACTCCTACAGCATTTGTATATAATCGGGTGAACTGATGTGTGTTGTATGTGTATGTGTGTGTGTGTGTGTGTTTGTGTGTGTGTGTGTGTGTGTGTGTGTGTGTGTGTGTGTGTGTGTGTGTGTGTGTGTGTGTGTGTGTGTGTGTGTGGTGTGGTGTGTGTGTGTGTGTGTGTGAGAGAGAGAGAGAGAGAGAGAGAGAGAGAGAGAGAGAGAGAGAGAGAGAGAGAGAAGATTCCAAACACTGGTTTACGACATCCTTTCTGGAGGAAGGTGCTGGAAAACGGTGCTCGGACTGTGAATAAAACAAATGCATGGGACTAACAACCCCGATGTTCCTGACCTGAGTTTGTTTGTGTAAATCTGCTGCAGGTAGTTAGGTTCTAAGGACTGCACAGAATGAAATTGCCTCCTGCATCGTTGACATCAAAGTGTGTATAAGGCCTAACTATGGAGACGTCATTACAAAGAAAAGAACCCTGTTCATATCCGGAAAAACTGGGGGATCAATGCTCAAAATATACAAAAAGGTTTTGTTTGTTTTTTCTAAGGAAAACCGCTGATTTTAATCAGACAACATACACAATTTCGCAGCGTAAGCTTCAGGCAACAGACATATACTACTCTAATACACGATGATAAGAGGAAATTGTCTACTTATCTAGTTTCTACTAGTGCTTTGGTGTCTTGAAGAACGCTAGCACGAGGCTCAAAAACACAAAAGGTTAAAAAGAACGCTTTTTTTCCGCCTTCACAGACCAATACTAAGTACAAAACAGCGTGTCTGAGGTTTGCATATATATTCGATTAGCCTCATCAGTTATGGCGGTACAACTCCACTGTGATGTATTGCGTATGAATAAGTAATGCATGAATAAATAATGCGTGCGAGAGAATGTGCAACACATAGATACGGACCTAGTGATGCACTGCGCAAAATATGAGCCTCCTGAATTTTGTTTCCGCATGTTTTTCATTTTCAGATAAATGGAACGATTTTGTTGCTGCAGAGATATATAGCCTGCAGAGATGTGGATGTGGGGGTGTTGTGCCATTTTGTGTGGTCGTCGATGTGTTTGTTGTTGTTGTAACGAAGATTAAGTTTAAGTGCAATCACTTTTCCTGTCAGTGCAAGATACAAGACGACTTTATTAATCATATGCAGAAATTGCATGGTCTGCCATAAAACATACATAATACGACTTTGTATCAATGACCTATGTTCGCACTCCTGAAGTCTGAAGTCTGCTCAGACACTCATGTGTTTCGTGAGTGTGTTGTGTAAGTTTGTAATGTATATATGCTTTGTTTAAGCGCCTTGAGCTCTGCTGAAACAGTTAGGCTGTGCATAAGAAAAACTTTTTTCTTTCTTTTCTTTTTTCTTCTCTTGCTCTGTCTTCTTCTTTGCCTCCTCATTGTTGTTGTTCTTCTTCTTGCTCTTTGTCTTGCCTGTCCAGGTGACCCTGGGTGGTTGACAGGACATTAACATCCAATTACTAACTAATTCTTTGTCTTCAAATCGTCCTCAGATAATAATAATAGATTATTTATGGCGCCCCATTTCATGAGCTCAGAGCCCTTACAAAGACATAAGGATACACTCATTTCATCGCACACACACACACACACACACACACACACACACACACACACACACACACACACACACGCGCGCGCGCGCACACACGCACGCACGCACGCACGCACACACGCACCACACACACACACACACACACACACACACACACACACACACACACACACACACACACACACACACACACACACACACACACACACTACAAATACATGCATTATTGGTGATGGATTGGTACAACAACAACAAAAACCGACAGATCAGTATGTAGAAGAGAAGAGACGGGTTTTCAGTTTTGACTTGAGAGAGTGAAGACGAATGCCTGACAGAAAGAGAGAGGAAGGGAGTTCCAGATCACATGTAACCCTTTTCAACCAACAGGCCTTGCAAAATCCATGTCGTAAGTGTATATATAGTTAGCTATTTTTTATCCTGCAAAGCTGACGCTCGTCCTTTGTCTGTCGTTGGCAGTCACCAAGCCACGAATCGTGGAGTTCACCAGCGAGAAGGTCAACCCTGGACAGCCGGCCGTGTTCAACTGCACCGTGTCGGCCTTTCCCACTCCCAAGGCCAACGAGATCCGTCTGCAGGTGCCAGACGGTCGACAGGTCAGCATGACCCGGTCCGTGGAGCTCCCCAGCTACGGCTACACCCGCAAGAACACGTTCAGGGTGAGTAAGGGCTGGGAATGTGTCAGGGTGAGTGAGGGCTGGAACTGTGTCAGGGTGAGTGAGGGCTGGGAATGTGTCAGGGTGAGTGAGGGCTGGAACTGTGTCAGGGTGAGTAAGGGCTGGGAATGTGTCAGGGTGAGTGAGGGCTGGAACTGTGTCAGGGTGAGTGAGGGCTGGGAATGTGTCAGGGTGAGTGAGGGCTGGAACTGTGTCAGGGTGAGTGAGGGCTGGAACTGTGTCAGGGTGAGTGAGGGCTGGGAATGTGTCAGGGTGAGTAAGGGCTGGAACTGTGTCAGGGTGAGTGAGGGCTGGGAATGTGTCAGAGTGAGTGAGGGCTGGAATTGTGTCAGGGTGAGTGAGGGTTGGGAATGTGTCAGGGTGAGTAAGGGCTGGGACTGTGTCAGGGTGAGTGAGGGCTGGGAATGTGTCAGGGTGAGTAAGGGCTGGAACTGTGTCAGGGTGAGTGAGGGCTGGGAATGTGTCAGGGTGAGTAAGGGCTGGAACTGTATCAGGGCGAGTAAGGTCTGGAACTGTATCAGCGTGAGAAAGGGCTGGAACTGTATCAGGGTGAGTAAGGGCTGGAACTGGGCTGGAACTGTATCAGGGTGAGTAAGGGCTGGAACTGTATCAGGGTGAGTAAGGGCTGGAACTGTATCAGGGTGAGTAAGGGCTGGAACTGTGTCAGGGTGAGTAAGGGATGAACTGTGTCAGGGTGAGTAAGGGCTGGAACTGTATCAGGGCGAGTAAGGGCTGGAACTGTATCAGAGTGAGTAAGGGATGGAACTGTGTCAGGGTTAGTAAGGGCTAGAACTTGAGAATTTCGGTATCCGTTCCTTGTCACCGCAGTAGCACGTAAAAGATCCCGGTCATTCTGCCAAAAGTGCAGGTGGCAGCTAGGTTACAGCTAAACATGCACGCATCCTACGTGAGTAAGGGCTTGAACTGTCAGTGTGAGTAAGGACTGGAACTGTATCTGGGTGAGTAAGGGTTGGAATTGTATCAGGGTGAGTAAGGGCTGGAACTGTATTAGTATGAGTAAGCTGGGGTGCCGTTTTAAATCGAAGGTCTGGGCTTATGTTGTCGGAGAAGATAGGACAAATCGTCATAATTAAGCCAGTCTGTGAATATCCCACTGGTTTCTTTGAGATGCTGGGGAACTGATGTAGCAAGATACGTAAAGGTAAACAAGTTACTTAGATTCATATTGTCTGTGCGGAACGTGTAGCGTTTCCGATTCATTCAGTGCTTAACAGTCAGCGTCCCTGTCGCGGTTATTATGGTCACTGGTGGAACTGTGGCAACATCAAATAACTATGAGGGTCAGCGCAGCGGTTATCTGAACGCCAGCTTTCAGCGCCAGCAGTTCTTGAATGCAGCAGCTCCTGGCGCCAGCTGTTTTTCTGACTCGGGAAACCAAACGTACAGTATGTTTAAACGTCTGTAACTTTCTAATGAATTTTTTCCTAGACTTTCTTTCTTCTGGACCTGCATCATAAAATGTTTTTGCGCGTGGGAAAAGTGCTTCGGTTCGGTTGTGTTGCTTAATGTCCTCGGATGTCGGTTGACATATTAGGGACAAGCTGAGACCAATGCCGAAGCATGGTTCAATATAGCTTTACGTCCACGGAAACCAGAAGGCTCGTTAGGACGGACAGCCCAGGACGGCCACCTCGACTCTCACACAGCTCCTGAACTGACAGTGGAAAGTGGACGTGCAGTTACGATTAAATATGTCCGCTCGATGGCCACTTTTTGTCTTTTCTTTTTCTATTATTTTTATTCCTGTTCCTAGGCTTTCTTTCTTCTTGACCTGCATCGTACAATTTTGGGTTGCTGTCAAATGGAATCAGTGCGAGTGTGCAACGCTTCACAAGACAACGCTAAGAGGATTTGTTAATAGTGCTCTTTAATAAAATTAACTCACATCCCTCGACAGGAGTAGCCCCGCCCCATACGGATGATTTAATGTACTGAAAATGGCGATTCCTTTCAGGAAACAAAATCGGACGTAGTTGCTGAAAGTTGAAAACGTATGGCATCTGAATACGTGAACACATTACATCTGAATCGGCCTCCGTCTGTGAGGTGCGGATCCGGCGTTGAAAGCGCTTGTAACGGAAAGGAAATCTGAAACAAGAATGACTGCTTGTGTGTTTTTGTCCTAATAAACAAGCGTTGTTTTGAACCTTTTATGTGTTTGGATCTTGCAACGGAACGAGTTAGGGCCACTGCACAAGTCCGCTGATCACTACTGCAGGATGTCAGTAAGATACGTTTCTTTAATAGTTGTGTGGGATGGAAGATCCTGTTGTTTTAGCCGGTGGCATGTCGTTAACTTGCTAACATACGCACACACACACACGCACGCACGCAACCCTCTCCACACACACACACACACACACACACACACACACACACAGACACACACACACAGACACACACACACACACACACACACACACACACACACACACACACACACACACACACACACACACACATGCAGGCACGCACGCGCGCACACACACACACACATATACACACACTCTCGCTCTGCCTGCTTGTCTGTTAGTCAGTCTGCCCGTCTGTCTCTCAGACACACATATGCACACACGCACACGCACGCACGCCACGCACACACACACACACACACACACACACACACACACACACACACACACACACACACACACACACACACACACACTGACACGCAAATAATGAAAAGTTGTTTGCGATCACCACCTCTTTATAGGGTGATAAGGTTACGATTCCCTTGCCATAGAAACACGATGGAATAAACTTCCCGGCCTTGTGTTTTTGCTGTTGTCCGTAATGTGCAATAAAGCTAACCGCAAAATCACGGAGGATGCCAACGGCTTTGACGTGGCGTCGTGGGATGGAAAATCTCAAATTCAATTAAGCGTTTTCTTGCGACGCCTTCCCCATTCGGCATCAGGGTAGAAATTTGCTGGGTCGTTTTTTGTTGTTGTTTTTTTGTTCGGCAAGAACCGACGTCATGGAGCGGATAAGGACTGTTTATACCTCCCCACTGCCCCCTTTCTCTTCTCCCCACTCTCCCCTTTCTCTTCTCTTCTTTTCTCCACACTCTCCCCTTTCTCTTCTCTTCTCCTCACTCTCCCTTTCTCTTCTCTTCTCCCCATTCCACCCTTTCTCTTCCCTTCTCCCCACTCTCCCCTTTCTCTTTTCTCTTCTCCCCACTCTCCCCTTTCTCTTCTCTTCTCTTCTCCCCACTCTACCCTTTTTCTTCTCTTCTCTTCTCCTCACTCTCCCCTCTCTCTTCTCTTCTCCTCACTCTCCCCTTTCTCTTCTCCCCACTCTCCCCTCTCTTCTCTTCTTCCCACTCTCCGCTTTCTCTTTTCTTCTCTTCTCCCCACTCTCCTCTTTCTCTTCTCTTCTCTTCTCCCCACTCTCCCCTTTCTCTTCTCTTCTCCTCTCCCCACTCTCCCCTTTCTCTTCTCTTCTCCCCACTCTCCCCTTTCTCTTCTTTTCTCCCCACTCTCCCCTTTCTCTTCTTTTCTCCCCACTCTCCCCTTTCTCTTCTCTTTTCTTCTCCCCACTTTCCCTTTTCTCTTCTCTTTTGCCCACTCTCCCTTTTCTCTTCTCTTTTCTTCTCCCCACTCTTGCCTTTCTCTTCTCTTCTCCCCACTCTCCCCTTTCTCTTCTCTTCTCCCCACATCCTCTTTCTCTTCTCTTCTCTTCTCCCCACTCTCCCCTTTCTCTTCTCTTCTCCTCTCCCCACTCTCCCCTTTCTCTTCTCTTCTCCCCACTCTCCCCTTTCTCTTCTTTTCTCCCCACTCTCCCCTTTCTCTTCTTTTCTCCCCACTCTCCCCTTTCTCTTCTCTTTTCTTCTCCCCACTTTCCCTTTTCTCTTCTCTTTTGCCCACTCTCCCTTTTCTCTTCTCTTCTCCCCACTCTTGCCTTTCTCTTCTCTTCTCCCCACTCTCCCCTTTCTCTTCTCTTCTCCCCACTCTTCCCTTTCTCTTCTCTTCTCCCCACACTCCCCTTTCTCTTCTCTTCTCCCCACTCTTCCTTTTCTCTTTTCTTCTCCACACTCTTCCGTTTCTCTTCTCTTCTCCCCACTCTCCCCTTTCTCTTCTCTTTTACCCACTCTCCCTTTTCTCTTCTCTTTTCTTCTCCCCACTCTTGCCTTTCTCTTCTCTTCTCCCCACTCTCCCCTTTCTCTTCTCTTCTCCCCACTCTTCCCTTTCTCTTCTCTTCTCCCCACACTCCCCTTTCTCTTCTCTTCTCCCCACTCTTCCTTTTCTCTTTCTCCTCCCACTTCCGTTTCTCTTCTCTTCTCCCCACTCTCCCCTTTCTCTTCTCTTCTCCCACTCTCCCTTTTCTCTTCTCTTTTCTTCTCCCCACTTTCACTTTTCTCTTCTCTTCTCCCCACACTCCCCTTTCTCTTCTCTTTTTCCCACTCTCCCCTTTGTCTTCTCTTCTCTTCTCCCCCACCGGCCTCTTCTCTATCCACCCCCCTCCCCAGCTCCAAGCGCTGGCCTACCTCCAACCACTGCCATAACTGATTACGCCATAGGTCTCCCAAAGCCGTCAGCTGGCGGACAGAGTTTCGTTGTGCTCAAATGACAGTTACGCTTACATGTAACGGAGAATTCAACTTATATCAGGCGTTTTTTGTTTGTTTTGTTTTTTGGTTTTATAACCGTCCCGTTGCTTACGCCAGCACAAGTATAGCCAAAACCGTTTGAGTCGAGACGGAACTGTCTTTTTTTGTTTGTCTTTTTTGTCTTTTTAATACGGGGCGGATGCTCCTCGTGTTTACGTGCGTGCTTGGGCGCTATGCTGATTCCACAGCCTTATTAGTATCCAAACGTTTCGGAGGGCGCTGACAGCGTCCGTGGACAGCTGCACGGAAATAAAGAGTGCCCCTTCAGTGGCGTAACCAATATTCTGGCGGAGTTTGGAGAAGGGTGCCGAAAAGCGAGGCTCGGACTGTGCTCCTCCCCCCCCCCCCACCCCCCACCCCCTCCCCCCTCTCTCTTTCTCTCTGCCACCAAAGATTATAAATACACACAAAATCGCGGACTTGCGCCGATTGCCGCAATACTTGTGTCTGTAATTATCTCCCCTGATTTACGCTATCATGAATTTCGCTTGGAGCGCTGCTCGCTGGACGCTCCTCGCTTTTTGTAATTATAGCAGCGAGCCAGGATGACCCATCTTTGTATTTATAATCTTTGCTGCCACTCACCGCGTTGTGAGACAGAAACAAAGGTCGCACTGTTGCAGAAAGCCTATGGCAGATCAGCGTACAGGTTGGCATACTCAGATCATCAGCAAGGCGGCATACTCAGATCATCAGCAGGGTGGCATACTCAGATCATCAGCAGGTTGGCATACTCAGATCATCAGCAGGGTGGCATACTCAGATCATCAGCAGGTCTGGCATACTCAGATCATCAGCAGGGTGGCATACTCAGATCAGCGTACAGGTTGGCATACTCAGATCATCAGCAGGGTGGCATACTCAGATCGTCAGCAGGGTGGCATACTCAGATCAGCGTACAATTTGGCATACTCAGATCATCAGCAAGGCGGCATACTCAGATCATCAGCAGGATGGCATACTCAGATCATCGGCAGGGTGGCATACTCGGATCAGCAGCAGGGTAGCATACTCGGATCAGCAGCAGGGTGGCATACTCGGATCAGCAGCAGGGTGGCATACTCAGATCATCAGCAGGGTGGCATACTCAGATCAGCGTACAGTTTGGCATACTCAGATCACCAGCAGGGTGGCATACTCAGATCAGCAGCAGGGTGGCACACTCAGATCATCAGCAGGGCCCAAAAGGGTTTGGGATACTCAGATCATCAGCAGGGTGGCATACTCAGATCAGCAGCAGGGTGGCATACTCAGATCAGCAGCAGGGTGGCATACTCAGATCAGCAGTAGGGTGGCATACTCAGATCAGCAGCAGGGTGGCATACTCAGATCAGCAGCAGGGTGGCATACTCAGATCATCAGCAGGGTGGCATACTCAGATCATCAGCAGGGTGGCATACTCAGATCATCAGCAGGGTGGCATACTCAGATAAGCAGCAGAGTGGCATACTCGATCGCCTACAGTCAAAATCGGACGAAGGTGGAAATCCCCCCCCCCCCCCCCCCCCCCCCCCACCACCATTTTCACTGTAGATTAGGCCGACTCTCAGCCGCAAATTGAAGAGCACAATTCTGCAGTGATCTACGCTTCGATCCGACAGCCAAATAATCGATTGTAATTACCGTTTTTGTTGTTGCGACGATTACTTCTTGAATTGCTTCCTTCACTGACGTGTTGCTGTCCATCGGATCAGTTACGGAATAGCCTCAGTTTCGTTCGAAGCGTATGTAGATAGATCACTGTCCAATAGAGAGATCAATTATGCGACTGAGCAATAAAGCAGTATAAGTGGGTGGGGTTGGGGGAGGGGGGAGAGAGGGCGGGGGGAAAGGGGGCGGGGGGCGTGATCTCTATCCACCTTTGCCCATAGACGTTGCCTTCCAATTCATTTATTACCGATTCCTCTTTAATCTTCCAACACTTCAAGTGACGTGTGTCATGAACCGTGAGCCCGATTTTGACTCGCGATTTGATTAATATTCTCACTGTCTGTCTCTGTCTGCCTGTTTTGTCTCACCGTCTGTCTCTGTCTGCCTGTTTTGTTTCACCGTCTGTCTCTGTCTACCTGTTTGGTCGCTCCGTCTGTCTCTGTCTGCCTATTTTGTCTCACCGTCTGTCTCTGTCTGCCTGTTTTGTCGCTCCGTCTGTCTCTGTCTGCCTATTTTGTCACTCCGTCTGTCTCTGTCTGCCTGTTTTGTCTCACCGTCTGTTTCTGTCTGCCTGTTTTGTTTTGTCTCACCGTCTGTCTCGTCTGTCTCGGTTTATCTGTGTTGTCTCACCGTCTGTCTCGGTTTATCTGTTTTGTCTCACCGCCTGTCTCTGTCTGTTTTGTCTCACCGCCTGTCTCTGTCTGTTTTGTCTCACCGACTGTCTCTGTTGCCTTCCAATTCATTTATTACCGATTCCTCTTTAATCTTCCAACACTTCAAGTGACGTGTATGAACCGTGAGCCCGATTTTGTGCGTTTGTTGTGTGTGTGTGTGTGTCTCTGTCTGCCTGTTTTGTCTCCCGTCTGGGGCTCTGTCTGCCTGTTCGTGCTCACCGTCTGCTCTGCTGCCTGTTTTGCTTGTCACCGTGCTGTCGTCTGTCTATGTTTGGTGCTGTCTGTCTCTGTCTGCCTATTTTGTTCACCGTCTGTGCTCTGTCTGCCTGTTTGGTCGCTCCGTCTGTCTCTGTCTGCTATTTTGTCTCACCGTCTGTCTCTGTCTGCCTGTTTTGGGCGCTCCGTCTGTCTCTGTCTGCCTATTTTGTCTTCCGTCTGTCTCTGTCTGCCTGTTTTGTCTCACCGTCTGTTTCTGTCTGCCTGTTTTGTTTTGTCTCACCGTCTGTCTCGTCTGTCTCGGTTTATCTGTGTTGTCTCACCGTCTGTCTCGGTTTATCTGTTTTGTCTCACCGCCTGTCTCTGTCTGTTTTGTCTCACCGCCTGTCTCTGTCTGTTTTGTCTCACCGACTGTCTCTGTTGGTCTCTCATGTCAGAAGGTGGAATCCGCCTCCGAAAGATCCTGATACCTTTTTGGTGTATGTCCGACACCAGTCCAACCACACAGGGGATGGAGTGTGTGTGTGTGTGTGTGTGTGTGTGTGTGTGTGTGTGTGTGTGTGTGTGTGTGTGCGTGCGTGCGTGCGTGCGTGCGTGCGTGCGTGCGTGCGTGCGTTGCTTGCTTGCTTGCTTGCTTGCTTGTTTGTGCGTGTGCGTGCGTGCGTGCTTGCTTGCGAGAGAGTATGTGTGTGTGTGTTTTGTGTGTGTGTGTGTGTGTGTGTGTGTGTGTGTGTGTGTGTGTGTGTGTGTGTGTGTGTGTGTGGGTGTGTGTGTGTGTGTGTGTGTGTGTGTGTGTGTGTGTGGTGGTGATGTGTGTGGGGTTTGGTGGTGTGTGTGTGGTGGTGTGTGTGTGGATGTGTGTGTGTGTGTGTGTGTGTGTGTGTGTGTGTGTGTGTGTGTAGTGTGTGTGTGTGTGTGTTGTGTTGGTGTGGTGTGTGAGTGTGTGTGGTGTAGGGAGTGGGGTGTGGAAGAGGAGGGGGGGGGGGAGGGGGGGGGGGGGAGTAGTTATAACGTTCAGTGGGCGTTTCAACTCAGTCACCGCAACTCTGCAACCTTAAAAACAATATCTTGCTCTGTTTTATGTACGTTGTCCATTTCATATAAATTATAAGTCTCTCCAACACTCAACGATAGTGTGGTAACAGGGACGCAAATCTCTTTGACTTCCTACGCTATGACGATCCGCTGTCTGATGATGAGATGACTGACAGATGTCTTCTGGTGCTGTCGCCATTTTGTTGTTGGAGGGGCGGGGCGGGGGGGTGCAGGCGGAGGTAATGGGTCACAGCTGCAATTGGTAATGGTGGTGGTGGTGGTGGGGGTGGGGGGGGGGGGGGTGGTCCTGGGGGAAGGGGACAGAACTGAGACTGTGGGCAATCCGAGTTCATTCTTATGCATTCACGTGGCGTCGTGCAGTCAGAGTGACGGCGCCTGTGGGATTTCCTGTGCATCGCCTGTTGCCCAGGGGTCGGCCTTTCTCCTTTAATCCCGTTACTTTTACACATTGTATAAGCCCTCAGCAGCATGCGCAGACAGACCAAGAGAGAGAGACAGAGAGAGAGAGAGAGAGAGAGAGAGAGAGAGAGAGAGAGAGAGAGAGAGAGAGAGAGAGAGAGAACGGTTATATCAGGGCGAAGAAAGAGAGAGAGAGAGGAAGAGAAGAGGAGAGAGAGAGAGAGGGGAGAGAGAGAGAGAGAGAGAAGAAAAGGGGCAAGAGAGAAAGAGAGAGAGAGAGAGAGAGAGGAGAGAGAGTAGAGAGAGGGTGGGGGGAGGACGAGAGAGAGAGAGAGAGAGAGAGAGAGAGAGAGAGGAGAGAGAGAGAGAGAGAGAGAGAGAGAGAGAGATGGAGGGGGGGGGGTGATCCAAGGATCTAACAGTACAGCATCAGTGACGAATCAGTTTAGTTACAATCAAAGTCTGCATTGTGCGCCGCATCTGTTTGCTCTTGCCCCTATTTGGTGTCATTTTGGCGAGCAAGCGATCAAAGGAGAGAGAGGGAAAGAGGGGGAGAAAGTTAGAGAGAAAGAGAGAGGGGGGGGAGGGAGAGAGAGGGGGTGAGAGAGAAAAACAAAGAGAGAGAGTGGGGAGGGAGAGAGAGAGAGAGAGAGAGAGAGAGCAGCAATGTACTTTTAAATATTTGTTTTAGTTTTTTTAAACATTTGTTTTAGTTTTTTAAATAGTTATTTGTTTTAGAAAGTTTTAGCGTACATTTGTCACACGGAAGTAGTTCTTTTTATGGAAGTGGGGTATAAACAAAGGGCTTCTGCTCTTAGGGTGTGGGAGGTAAGTGCCCTTCGGGACATTTATTCCTGTCAGATCGCCCCTTCAAAAAGAGTGATCTTACTTGATGGTTACAGTCTTTTTCGTACATGAAATGGAAGCAAACGAATGGTCCATGGTGCATTGTGACTGGTGCCCAGACGAGTGGGCTTAGACCTCGTGACAACTGGTTCGAATCCTCGTGGGTGTCGGATGGTGGCATTTAATTTCTTTTGACGTGCAAGTTTCCCTTCGGATCGGATCGGATCTGTCTACCCTTCTCGTAGACGACAGGCCATTCAGTTATAAACGTTATAAACCATAGAAAAATCTTAGTTGTCAGTTTAGAAGATAATACAAATGGTACTTAGAGCGACAACCCACACAGGCCCTATGCCTTCTTCTAGGTCTTCACAAAAGTCTGTAAGGACAGAAAGGCAAGTCCTGGAACACGCATGGTGAAGTTTGTGATTTCCCTGGTTGTGGTCTGGCTGTATATATGCCGTCTCTCTCTCTCTCTCTCTCTCTCTCTCTCTCTCTCTCTCTCTCTCTCTCTCTCTCTTTTTTAAGTCGTTTTTTCTCTAGCGTATTTAATGGAATTCTTGTTTGATGTATTGAGTGTTGCTGTGTTTGTCATCAGGGACAGATCTGTAAAAAAGCCGACACGTGCTTAAATCTTTATCCCTGTGTAATAAAGTATTATCTTATCTTATCTCTCTCTCTCTCTCTCTCTCTCTCCTCTCTCTCTCTCTCTCTCCTCTCTCTCTCTCTCTCTCTCCCACCACTCTCTCCACACACACACACACAACACACAACAACACACACACACACACACACACACACACACACACACACACACACACATATGGTGTGTGTGTGTAGTAATATACGTAAGTAAACGTGGTGCTTAACGTCCACAGAAACCACAAGGCGTATTAGGGGCGAGGAGATGGGGAGAGGGGAGGTGAAGGTGGGTATAGATGTGGGGGAAGAGGGAGATTATATACCTGTCGCTACACTGTCACCACCAGAATGACGTCTGCATTAAGATAGGAAGCGATGAGAGCGATTTTCATGTTTCATTAATTGTGAGGGACAAAGTCACGAACAAGTCAGTGTCCAAATAATATACGTTGCGCAGGTGGCTTATATATACGCACACAACGGTGAGTAGTAGAGGTACAGTAATCATGAGGATGCGGGTGCCATCAACACGGTCACGTCAGCTCTGAATATTGTTGCGCAGGTGGCTTATATATGTACACAACGATGAGTAGTAGAGGGAAAGTGATCAGGAGGATGCAGGTGCCATCAACACGGTCACGTATGGTACTAACGGTGGTGCGTGTGCGTTGTGCACGTGCGCTGTGTACAGTGTGTTGCCCATGGGGATTCAGGTGCCGCCATCGTGGTTCTGTATGGTACTGTCAGTGGTGTGTTTTATGTTGTGCACGTGCACTATGCAATAATAATACATGCATTCTCTATAGCGCTATTCCCAGGTGAGCGAGCCGAACGCGTTTATCTGCACACATGTGCATATTTCTGTTTATAGTATTAGCATATTACACCACCCCCCCCCCACACACACACACACACACTCTCTCTCTCTCTCTCAGTCGCTCGTTCTTTCTCTCATCACTGGGCGTCTGTCTCTCTCATACACACACGCACGCACACGCACACACACACACACACACACACACACACACACACGCACGCACGCACGCACGCACGCACGCACACACGCACGCACACGTAGACTTACACAGCGACAAGACTGTACAGGTGTGTTGCAGGCGCCACCAGCGTAGTCCGGTATGGTACTGTCAGTTACAGGTGTGTGTTCCGTTGTGCAGGTGGACTATGTACACAGCGGTGAGCAGTACAAGTGCGCCGTCCATGGAACTGCAGGTGCCACCAGCATGGTCATGTACTCGGAAGTCTATGGTGAGGATTGGCGTAAAACCAAGTTCCTGTCTTCTCTTTCTCCCTCTCCCTCTCTGTCCCTCTCTGTCCCAGTCTCTTTGTCTCTCTGTCTGTCTCTGTCTCTGTTTCTTTGTCTCTGTCTCTCTATATCAGTCTCTGTCTTTGTCTGTCTGTCTCTTATTGTCAGCGCAATGAATGTGATCAAAGAACAGGGTCTGAAATACCTCCTTTCTCTCCCCCCCCCCCCCCTCTCTCTCTCTTTGTCATGGTTGATTAAGCGTAAAAAACAAAGTTCTTTCCTTCAGTCTCTCTCTCTGTGATTATTAATAGTACCGTAGTAACGGCAGATATGTGAGTCTGCCCTTGTGCTAATAGCTTCACCGTTGAGAAATAAAGTTTAATCACTCAATGAATCAATCAATCACTCAATCTCTCTCTCTCTCTCTCTCTCTCTCTCTCTCTTTCTCCCTGCCCCCCTCCTCCCCCCACTTACTGTCACTGTCAGCGCAATGAGTGTGATCAATGATAAAGGTAAGAAATAACTGCATGGGATCCCTGATACCATTCACGTAACACCTCAAACGACGGCCCAGCGTTCAGTGAGCTGGTCCGGTGAGCGTAATTATACAGTGAGCGTACGTACGAACGAGATAAAAGTCCCTGGTACACTTTTAGCGTGTGAGGAATTTTAGCGTGTGAGGACTTTAAACATAGCTGTCCGACACAGAGCTGCAGGGCCTGCGTTCTAAACGATGTATGAATTAATGAACAGCTCTGATGGAAGTCGATGTCTTGCATAAATAATGAAGACTTCAGTCTAGACGATGGGGACATTGCAAAAATGGGGAGTGCAGCTGTTTCTGCGTCCTTCATCCGAGTTTGCTGTTGACGAAACTGTACAGTGTTCTTTTGTCGTGATGTGGGTTTGACCGACACTGGTTTTTAACACGATCCTTAGTACAGGTTCTTTAGTCGTGACGTGGACAACACTAGCTTTTAATGCGACCCCGATTACGGTTACGGTAAGACAAATATGGACCCTTTCGCCTAAAAACAACAATCTCCGCAGCCCGCCCCAAACGACACCAAAAACACAAACACACAAACACACATACACACAAACCCCAAACAATCAAACAGAAAACAACAGCCACAACAACAACCAGCACAACACACACCAACACACAACACACGCACCACCACACACCCCAAACACACACACACACACACACACACACACACACACACACACACACACACACACACACACACACACACACGCGCGCGCGCGCGCGCGCGCGGCACAGGCAGGCAAGCAAACACATACACACACCACACACACACACACACACACACAAAAACACAACAACACAATACACATCTCTCTCTCTCTCCTCTCTCTCTCCCTTCTCTCTCTCTCTCTCTCTCTCTCTCTCTCTCTCTCACGCGCTCGCACGCACCACACCACACAGACACACACAACCAACAACATCAACAACAACAACAACAACAACAAATCAACAACAGAAAAAAGCAAGAAAAAAAAGCTCGCTGCCGATAATTTCGCAAGCAAGTGTGACAGCAAACAAACAAACAAATCGTCCAAAGAGTGAAGGTTGCAGCCGAACATCTGGTGGTATATATACACAGCGTCCTAGACCACTCGTTTCACCCACTCCTTCACAGCCACAATAATTCTATGCCACAATTAAGGCACGGGTATTTTTAGAACTGTCTTAGATTTGGAACTAATGGATCCCGATGTTGAAATGGGTTGGGTTTTTTTCTTTCTTTCTCTTCATGTTGTACTCTTCCTGTAACCCTGGAGCGTAATTGGCGACGCTCCAACAACTTGCTGCTGGACGACTAGCTGATCGACGTGTTTTTGCCTTGGCCTATGTATAGTCATGCAGTGACTTAACTAGCAACTATGTTAGATTTGGGACTAATGGATCCCGATGTTGAATTTTGTGTGTGTATTTTTTTTTCGTGTTGTATTCTTCCTGTAGCTCTGGTGTGTAATTGGCGACGTTCCAACAACTGGACTAGCTGCTGATCGACCTTTTTTCATTTTTTGTGTGTGTGTGTGTGTGTGTGTGTGTGTGTGTGTGTGTGTGTGTGTGTGTGTGTGTGTGTGCCCAGGCCTATGTATAGTCAGGGTCTGGGAACGTGATGACAATCAGTCGCCAGCAGGGTGCAGGGATCGTGTATTTGCTCTTTTTTTTCTTCTTCTCTCTCTCTGCGTCTCTTTGTCACTGTCTCTGTCTCTGTCTCTCTCTCTTCTCCTCTCTGTCTCTGTCTGTCTGTTTGTCTCTCTCCTCCTCCTCCTCCTCCTCTCTCGCTGGCTCTGTCTCTGTCTGTCTGTCTGTCTGTCTCTCTCTGTCTCTGTCTGTCTGTTTGTCTGTCTGTCTCTCTGTCCTTGTCTCTGTCTGTCTATCTGTCTGTCTGTCTGTCTGTCTGTCTCTCTCTGTCTGTCTGTCTGTCTGTTTGTCTGTCTGTCTCTCTGTCCTTGTCTCTGTCTCTCTATCTGTCTGTCTGTCAGTCTCTGTCCCCCCCCCCCCACCACCCAACCCCAACCCCCATAAACCCGAACTTCCGATTGCGCTGCTGAGGCAGATAGGCGTTTTAAGCGTCGTTAATCATCGACATCACCGGCGACCTCTTTCCGACGTCCTCTCCTCGCTCTCGGGACCCTCCGCCACAACTCCTTAAGATTGATCCTGGCCAGTTTTTAGGCAATAAACTAATCTGCGCCTGTTATCGACCAGCGACTAGATCCCTCCTCCCCTCCTCCACTTCTCCCTCCCCCACCCACCCACACCCACTTCCCCTCCTCTCGCTGCTTTCCTCCACCCCCCTCTCCCCTCCCACGTTGTTGATGTGCGATAAATGTTTGTCAGTCACTAGGACAGTCAGATTTTTTTTTTAATTCTTCTTTCGTTTTCGGTTTTTGGATGTGTTCAAAGCGCCCGTTTCAAGGTGTCGGCTGGCCGGTTAAAGACTGCGTTGCGTCTGTCTGATTTATTGCCAAGCAATATGGCGGTTCTGCCTTGTTGGGTTTCTGATTCGGTGATTCGGCTTGGCTTTTAGCTCGGAAGATCTTGGCTCCCTTTTTCGCTTGTGCAGCCGTTTCCTGCTTTTTGTAGTCTTCTCTCAGGTTCCGTTGACCTGTAGGCATCTTGACATTGGGCTGGGAGGGGTGGGAAGTGGGATGGGGTGGGATGGGGTGGGATGGGGGCTTAGTATGAGACTTATTATAGGAAAGGAGCCCAAAACGACCCCCTCCGCTTTAAAAAACTCTTGATCACATTTGTTATTTTCTCTTGCCCCCCCCCCCCACCTTCTTGAAATTAAAGAGAAGTTTAACTGACAGAAAAGCCATTAAAACAGGAAGTTAGAATATGAACACTGTTATTGAAACAGGCGCGAAAAAATAGTGTTTAAACTTTCGTTAGAATTGTCTTTGGTGCGCCAAAAAACAGAAAACAAACAAACAAAGGACAGACAGGCAATCAGAAAGACTATATATATTCCCTGACCCAGAAAAAAAGAAGAAGAAGAAGAAGAAGCAAGCAGACGAGAAAGAAAGAAGGCAAAGTGTCTGATTTGCACGAAAATGTAGGAGCTGTGTATCAAGTGACAAGACAGAAACTGGCGATCGAAAACACGCTCACCCTATAATCATTTCACCCGCATACGTCAAGATGTAGGATTTCATGGAAAGAAAGGGGGAAAAAAGCATAAAACTAAAACTAAAAATGCTGATTACAATATTTCATACCCCCCCCCCCCCCAAAAAAAAAAAAAAAAAAAAAAAAGAAGAAGAAAAAAAAGAGAAGAAAATGCTGAGCAAAGCCGGAATATATAAACTGAAATTAAAGCGTTTATCTTGGCGATTAACATCGCAGTCGATGAATTTTCTTCGTGCTTGTGTATTTTGGATCCGGAGCTGGTGTCGTTGTCTTTTTATCCGACACTCAATCAACCTCCGCAGTAAATGAAATTCCCCCGTAGGTGTTGATTTTAATCTAAAACAAAACAACAGAAGCTGAACCAATCCTACACCCGTCGGTGGTGATAGATTTCAATTTTATTTTATTTTTTAAAGAAAAAAGAAATGAAAAGCAGAAAAAGGCAGCCAGAACGTGAAGAATTTTTTATTTGTGGACGTAAAGTGATACTGAGAGGTGGACGCCTTCAGATGTTGCCGGATTTATTTACGCTACGTATAATCTCACGTGACGCTTCTCTTGTTCCGAGTCGTGTTCGAGTTATTCGTCACCTAATCGTCGCGCGAGTTGTCGCCTACTCGTTGCAATTGGTACAAGGACGTCTTGTTTATCCAGTCCACTAGATGTAACACGAGTACACAGTTTATTACGGGAAGAAGTAACTGTATCGCCCACGGTGGGTTTAATGTTTGTGAGATTATAGTTACATTTTTGTGATAGTTGATGCTGACGGGTCAAAAATAACCTTGCAAACCAAGATCAAAACGAACAGGAAGTAAGTAAGTAAGTTGGAGCTTTACGCCCAGTCAACCGGTAAGGATATATCAGGACTAACAGAGATATGACAAGACAACAGTATGCTAAGAATATTCTCGCGTCATCAAAACCCGGCCAGATTGTCGATAAGAATATGACTACGTCCTCGACTTTCTCAAAGACATCCAGGTGAAACAAAATGAATCAGTTCACAAGTAAAAACAGCCAGATTCATTGTTTATGAGACATACCAACTTACGTTTGGAGAGGATTGGAGAAAATGTAGTTGAAGGAACTGTAAGGAGGAAGAAATGAAGACAACAGAATTCCTGCCCCCGGGAACATGTAGACACTGAAGGCGAGAAGTAATAATAATAATAATAATGATAATAATTAATTAATAAAATAATTAAAAATACTACTACTACTACTACTACTACTACTACTACTACTACTAATAAGAAGAAGAAAGTATTTTTTAAACGCAAAATCATGTCCCTAGAGACTATTCTAAGCAAGCAAGCAAGCAAGCGCACACACACACACACACACACACACACACACACACACCACACACACACACACACACACACACACACACACACACACACACACACAAGCATTCTGACCATACAAAGCTAAAATAGACAGCTCAAAACGGGCAGCAAACGCCATTGTCATTGTGTATCGTTGCGACTGTGGAACACGTAAGGCTCATTCCGAGAGGAAAATCTCCTCGACAAACGCATGCATTATTATTATTATGATATTCCTTCCCGGCAGCTCCGATCTTCTGCAGACACCCGAGTGCTCAGAATGGGCCTACCATCCTTCGCGCTATAAATGAAGTCCAGTGGTGGTCAGCGCTCAGTGAGCCGTATGCCTGTCGAGTCACTATTACCACCACTATTGTCTAACCTCCTGCCCTATGTCTGTCGAGTCACTAACTATTACCACCACTATTGTCTAACCTCCTGCCGTGTGTCTGTCGAGTCACTAACTATTACCACCACTATTGTCTAACCTCCTGCCGTGTGTCTGTCGAGTCACTAACTATTACCACCACTATTGTCTAACCACCTGCCGTAGTGTCTGTCGAGTCACTAACTATTACCACCACTATTGTCTAACCCCTGCCCTATGTCTGTCGAGTCACTATTACCACCACTATTGTCTAACCCCTGCCGTATGCCTGTCGAGTCACTAACTATTACCACCACTATTGTCTAACCACCTGCCCTATGTCTGTCTGAGTCCACTAACTATATACCACCACTAATGCTAACGCACGCTGCCCGTATGCCTGGTCGACGTCGACGAATCCTTTACACCACTATTGTCTAACCTCCTGCCCTATGTCTGTCGAGTCACTATTACCACCACTATTGTCTAACCACCTGCCGTATGCCTGTCGAGTCACTAACTATTACCACCACTATAGTCTAACCACCTGCCGTATGCCTGTCGAGTCACTAACTATTACCACCACTATTGTCTAACCTCCTGCCCTATGTCTGTCGAGTCACTATTACCACCACTATTGTCTAACCACCTGCCGAATGCCTGTCGAGTCACTAACTATTACCACCACTATTGTCTAACCTCCTGCCCTATGTCTGTCTGCAGAGCTGCCGAGGCTGAACGCCCCGCCGGGCGTGGTGCACGGCTCCATCACCGCCCACAATGCCACGGTGGAATGGCGCCGCTGGAACCCGGAGCGCGGCGACCCGGGCGACCCGGACATCCTGTGGTACAGTGTGCACGTGCGGGGCTCCGCCGACACGGCCTACCGTCTGGCCGGCATCGTCTACCACACGTTCTGCACGGAGAAGTGCCGCTTCCTGCTAACCAAGCTGGAGCCCAACCTGCGCTACTCCGTCTACGTGTCCGTGCGGAGGGACGGGGAGGGAGGCGACGGACCCCCGGGCCCCGTCATCCACCTCACCACCAAGTGTGCCGGTCAGTGCCCCTGTGCTGCCTCGTGTGCTAGCTAGGCTGCAAGCACGCACGTACACGCTCCAGCTATGGTGATGCAAGCACACACACTCCAGCCGCTCCAGCTATGGTGATGCAAGCACACACACCCCAGCCGCTCCAGCTAGGATGACGCAAACACACACGCTCCAGCTATGGTGATGCAAGCACACACACCCCAGCCGCTCCAGCTAGGATGACGCAAACACACACGCTCCAGCTATGATGCTGCAAGCACACACACGCTCAGCTATGATGCTGCAACACGCACACACGCTCCGTATGCCAAGCACACCACGCACCACAGCTGCAGCACGCACACACACACACACACACACACACACACGCACGCACGCACGCACGCACGCACCACGCACACGATCACGCACGCACGCACTCACGCACGCACGCACGCACGCACGCACGCACGCACGCACGCACACACACATTCCAGCTATAATGCTGCAAGCGTACACGATCCAGCTATGATGCTGCAAGCACACACACACACACACACACACACACACACACACACACACACACACACACACACACGCACACACACACACACACTTCGTTGGTGCTGAAATTGCAGTAAGTTTGTAAACTCACAGCTAACTCAGATTATATTATCGTTTTTCTTATAGTCGCGAATAATGTTTACACCAGCACAAATAAAACCAAAATCGTTCGAAACGAGACGGATCTAACCTTTTAACCGGGGCTGACACACCCAGTGTGTACGTGCGTGCTTCGATATTATGTTGTTTCCACAATGTTAGTATCCAGATCCTTAGCAAGTGTTGTGTAGTGTGCGTACAGCGTGAGACTAAGTAAACATGTTGCTTTACATCCACAGAAGCGAGATGGCTTGTTAGGGACGAGGCATGGGGGGGGGGGGGGGGGGGGAGGAGAAAGAGTGAGTGGCTCGTCCGCTCGCTCCCACCCGGAAGGAGACCGAAGAGGCCGTGGACCACCGCCAGAACAACCACTGTGTTAAGGCAGTGGGGACCTCGCCATTGCGTAGGACTTCTGTACTCCGCAGCTGCTGTTTCAACCGCTGTGCGGAGCAGAGTCACAAAGACAGTGTCCGTAGCACGGCTGTTGAGGAACAGCTGAAGTTGCCCTTCCACTTTGCAGTTTTCTTATTGTTGTTGCTTAATGCAGAATTTAGTTGCTCAAGACCATCTTGGATTTGAATGGAAACGTGGCAGAGCAGTCGTTATTTGTTTCCTTCCTGCCGAGTGCGGCTCTAGCCCCGGTGTCTTTGAACAAAGCCTGCAAGGTCGACGTGCACATATTGGTCCACTAGTTCCGGGGTCTCTTTTTGATTGATGGCATTTGCCGGGCGGACGTTCCTGTGATTAATTTCCTGTGAAATCTGACTCTCCGGAGGAGAAGGAAAAGCTGAAGAAAAAATAAAGTGCGCCTGACCTGAGGACAACAATCGTGGTGGCCTTTTAAACTGAAAACCAATCATAATTCGCATGAGAGATCGTAATTTTTGTTGTTGTTGTTGGATAGGAGGAGAGTTGTTAGGAAGTAATCCATCTCTCTCTCTCTGTCTCTGTCTGTCTGTCTGTCTGTCTGTCTGTCTGTCTGTCTGTCTGTCTGTCTGTCTCTCTCTCTCTCTCTCTCTCTCTCTCTCTCTCTCTCTCTCTCTCTCTCTCTCTCTCAACCGTCATGAGGTGACCCTATACGGTTGACGGGACGTTAAAATCCGAGAACTCTCTCTCTCTGGCAGTTTTAAAGTGGTCATTGAAGACTGTTGTTGTCACAGTCTGTTAGGAGTCCAGGCACAGTGAGACTTGTGTTACATTTCGCTGAATAGTTCAGTTCCATTAGGTCTGCTCTTTGATGTCTAGAATCCTTCCATCTTTCGAAGCTTTGTGTTGGACGCTGCTGTTGTAACAGTCTTTGACTGGGCATAAAAAGCCAAGTTACTTGTAACAGTCTGATGCAAATTAAGACACGATGAGACCCTCCTATGTTACATTTTGTCGCTCTGACGATACAAAATCTGAAACAGCACCAGGCCCTGAGCGTTCGAGCAGAATCCACAATCACCGCTCCAAATGCGTGACACGAGTACAACAACAAAGACCTGCGTCGCCTAGGTAACTCTCACCTGGCATACGTGTAAATACAGGGTACATAAACTGTACCAGATATAAATACAGGGTACATAAACTCCACCAGAGGTACATCCTCTGATGGAGTTTATGTACCCCATATTTACATTCATGCCAGGTGAGAGTTACCGTAGGCGACTCAGGTCTTTGTTGTTGTACTTGTGTTACGCATTTCGAGCGCTAATTAACTCCCTTGTGTGTTGGCTCTGACGCCGTTTTTCATAAATATAATCCATGAAACTGAAAATGAGGGTTCACTTGGGCCTGCTCTATGCTGTCCACAATCCTTCCTTCTCAGCAGTAATCTCTGACGCTGATTGATTATTCCCTATAGTGTAAGGGACGGCAACAAAGACTGAACTGATTGATTCTTCAGTGTTAGCCTCCAGTGAACACGTTCTGTGAATGTGAATTTTTGTTTTTGTTTTTTGCTTTTTTTTTAGCTTCGTATTTCTGAGTGCGCTGTATACATCGACATTGGAAAGATAAAGTCATTTGCTTATTGAGCTGATAATAACAACAGTCAAAAGGTTTGAATACTAGATTATGCATAAAACAGAAGAAAAAAAGAGCCTCCTCCTAACCACCCCCCACCCCACCCCCCCCCCCCCCACACACACACACCCCGAACACACACAAAAACACACCAACAACACAAAAAACACCACACACACAACACACACACACACACACACACACACACACACACACACACAATTTTTTTTTACCTCCGTGTACTTTTTTTTTCTTTTTCTTTTCTGTCTCTTTATTTACTGATCTTTTGTTTTTTTGGCTTTTAAAAATAGCTTTTAAAGCTTTTTCAAAAATTGGTGCAAGCCTAACAAACGGCTCAGTTGAGTTGTACCATGGTTTATCCATTTGATCGAATGCTAAGAAGGACAGCAGTTATTGAAAATGAATTCTCTGCACTTGTAAAGAAAAAGGTGTGGGAGAGAGGGGGGGGGGGGGGAGAGAGAGAGAGAGAGAGAGAGAGAGAGAGAGAGAGAGAGAGAGAGAGAGAGAGAGAACGAAAGAATCTTTTTTATTAACGAGGGTAATGGAATAAGTACAATACATTTTTTCATCCAGCCCTCGGGCAAAAAACAAAACAACAACAACAACAACAAAAACAATCAAAAACAAAATCATTATAAACTCAAAAAATGATATTAACTATTGAGAGAGAAAGAGAGAGAGAGACAGAGACAGAAGAGACAGAGACAGAGACAGAGAGAGCAACTTGTGTACAATTATTACAGAAGGTTTACGAGTAGCAAAAAACTGTCAGTATCGGAGTACAATCCTACTTCACGCAACCCATACAGTAACGAACATTTTCCCTTGGCATCGCTGTGGAAGAGTTTTCGGTGACAAGACACTGACACTGAGCCGGGCACAAGGCACTTGCCGTGACAGTGATGGAGTGTCTCGCCAGCAGGCATCCGCGGAGCAGCGCCAGAGCAGCTGTCCTCACGAGAGACGGACACAGAAGACGATGTCTCGAGTGTTGTTCAGTCTTCCGGCCTTCTTCGAACCAAAATGGCTTTCTTTTTAAGGACTGAAACGTGATTTGTGTGTGTGTGTGTGTGTGTGTGTGT
>JABMCL010001734.1:1692500-1697500 GCA_018857735.1 Alviniconcha marisindica
TGCTGTTATGCAAGGAGCTTCACCATCATGACTGCAGATAGTCCTCACATAACTATGCAGCATATTAAAACGTTTTAATGTAACCTTGATAAAGACAGCCACATAACTATGCTACGTATTACGTTTCAATGTAGCCCTGGTAAAGGTAGTCCCCATATAACTTTACAGCGTTTTACAACGTTTTAATGTAGCCTTGGTAAATATAGTCGCCACATAACTATGCAGCGTATTACGTTTTAATGCAGCCTTGGTAAAGATAGTCGCCACATAACTATGCAGCCTATTACAACGTTTTAATGTAGCCTTGGTAAAGATAGTCCCCACATAACAATGCAGCGTTTTACAACGTTTTAATGTAGCCTTGGTAAAGATAGTCCCCGCAAAACTATGCAGCCTATTACAACGTTTTAATGTAGCCTTGGTAAAGATAGTCCCCACATAACTATGTAGCGTCTTACAATTTTAATGTAGCCTTGGTAAAGATAGTCCCCACATAACTTTACAGCGTATTACAGTTTTAATGTAGCCTTGGTAAAGATAGTCCCCACATAACTTTACAGCGTATTACAGTTTTAATGTAGCCTTGGTAAAGATAGTCCTCACATAACTATTCAGCGTTTTACAACGTTTTAATGTAGCCTTGCTAAAGATAGTCCTCACTTAACTTTGCAGCATATTACAACGTTTTGATGTAGCCTTGGTAAAGATAGCCCACATAACTTTACAGCGTATTACAACGTTTTAATGTAGTTTTGGTATTTCACTAGACTGAAACAAAGGAGGACGAAGTCACCAGAAACCGAAACCGCAACTGAGTTTTAATGGATGAACGAGCTGACGACTGCTTTTAAAGAAAGAGATGACAAGGATAAAATATACAAATCTGAAACAAAGTTGACTATAGTAACGTTCAACAAGACCAACACGCACAGAAGGTTTAAAAAAAAAGATGCGCCTATTTTCGTCGTGCTTCATATTCTCCATCAGAACTTTGTCTCCACCATAAAAAGCTGAGTGGATCAAATGTTTACTTTGTCTCCATCATAGAAAGCTGAGTAGATCAAATTTCATTCCTATCATCGATTGTTAGTGTATTTTTCTGTTCGTTGCTTCAAAAAGGTATTTTCACTGAAGAAAAAAAAATGCACATGTTTTGTAGTGTCTAATTAAGATAAGCATCATTTTGAACCTGTTGTGTGTGTTTTGGTATCACGCATAGCGACAATAAAGTTCCACAAGTTTTGTTGATAATACTTAGCTTCACTCAGCTTTGTTCCATCGAACTGCATTGACCGTGTTCATGAATTCAACCGTCTTGGCATTGAATAAAACGAAGACGTAGAGAATTAAATCGGAGTTTGTGATTCTTGGGGTTTTCTTCGTGTGATTTGGCACATGTAGGGAATTAATCGGAGTTTGTGGAACTTGTTTTTTCTTCAGTGGACTTGGCAACATGTAGAGAATTAGTCGGAAAGAGTTTTTTCTTCAGTGGACTTGGCAACATGTAGAGAATTAGTCGGAAAGAGTTTTTTCTTCAGTGGACTTGGCAACATGCAGAGAATTAGTCGGAAAGAGTTTTTTCTTCAGTGGACTTGGCAACATGCAGAGAATTAGTCGGAAAGAGTTTTGAAAGTGACGTCCATGGCCATGTTTTAATTAGATTCACGGTACTGTTAATGATTTTTCCTCCCATGCGTGTTAGTGTCTCTGGAGAGGTATGCTTGTGAAGTGAAGGAGCTGAAAACGCCACTCCGTTTGACTGAAACACTACATTGTCTGTCTCGGTTGAAGGAAAGAAAGAGGAAAGTCAACCTCACCGCTAATGATTGGACAATGCATAACAAATTGGAGCTGGCACGTGTTAAATGGCTGGTGCGGGCGCTGAAAGCCTCACGTTTAATGAGATTAGCCCATCAGTAAAACAATTAACAGGGCCATCTCCTGCGACCTCTGCGCGACGTTATCAGTCATCCTGTCAGCGACTCTCCACCCGAAGGGAATCTCCTTTCTGACGCCGCCAACTGCGGTCTTCAGCCACTCTGCATGCAAATGGAGAAGAAGAAGAAACTAAAACAATGCTATCGTTCTGAAACAGAATCCAAACACACGAAAGGTAAAACGAAAAGAAAAGAAAAGAAAGAACTGTGATTTTAATACCAGATCCAAACACATAAAAGGTTAACAAAAAAACAAAACAAAAACAACAATTTGTTATGACAATACACAACATGCGATTGTTCGGGGTAGTCCCGTTTTTTTCAAACTACAAAACAACACTTAAACAACAGCTAAACAGTGAAAAATGAGATGAAAAATGAGAACGCTGATTTTGATAGGACAAAAAACATCAACATGTGTTTCACACGTGGAACGAAAAACCTGATTCGTCCGCATGTCGTAATGTCGTGTCATGTGAGATGTAATGCTGTCTCATGACACCTCAGAGGTCATACCTCAGAGATAATTGTATCCTTGTGGTGGGTTCACACGATCGCAGAAGTCTGCAACTTTCCCCGCCCCCGAATGTATTAGTTACTACACGCCGCCTACCCTTAGGTCAGAAACGACGTTACCTTTGAAAAACCACTGCATGTATGTTAAAAGCAACCACACCATGTAATAGAAGATAGATTCTTCTATCTATCCCGTACCACGTTGAAAACAACCACACCATGTAACAGATGAAAGATTCTTCTATCTATCACGTACCCTCATTTCATACCAAAAGACGTTGACTTGACTGCTGAGCCTTGCGTGCTAAATGTACGGTGTTTGTCGTGCAGGATAGACGATTGTGTGATTGCGTGTGTGCGGGTTGTATGGTTGTGGGTGGGGGCGGATGGGTGACACTGATGTGGTGTTTTTGACCTCTTTGTTTTTGTTTTTCCCTGTCTTTCTGTCTGTTTTTCTTCTCCTCCTTTTGTTTTAGTCGTGGTTTACGCATTTAGTTATCAAACGCGAAGTGGTGATCGTGTCTGTGCAGTGTTAGACATGACAGTTTTGTTGTGTGCTTACTACTGAAATATTATCGTGGCATGCAGACTACACCCGTTTTACATAATTATATGGTTCATGAAAAGGCGTACAGAGCCCGAAATGTTGACAAAAAATTCTTGTTGGTGTTCTCATTTTCTTTCTTTAATACTTTCTCTCCCCCCCCCCCCCCCCCCAAGGCCTGAGCAAGATGGAAGAAGAGGAAAACGAAGAAGAAGAAGAAAGAGATAGGGGCACACACACACACACACACACACACACACACACACACACACACACACACACACACACACACACACACACAACAGAGGGAGGGAGAGAGAGAGAGAGAGAGAGAGAGAGAGAGAGAGAGAGAGAGAGAGAGAGAGGAGAGACGAAGAGACACACACACACACACACACACACACACACACCACACAAACACACACACACACACACACGAGAGCAGAGAGAGAGAGAGAGAGAGAGAGAGAGAGAGAGAGAGAGAGAGAGAGAGAGAGAGAGAGGAGAGAGAGACACACACACACACACACACACACACACACACACACACACACACACACACACACACACACACAAGAGAGAGAGAGAGAGAGAGAGAGAGAGAGAGAGAGAGAGAGAGAGAGAGAGAGAGAGAGAGATGTGATGAGAGAGAGAGAGAGAGAGAGAGAGAGAGAGAGAGAGAGAGAGACGGAAGAGAGAGAGAGACAGAACACACACACACACACACACACACACACACACACACACACACACACACACACACACACACACACACACACACCCGTCATAAAGATCAACCTAATGGGTGCATCGCTCTATGCGATTTGTCCTCGTATGCCTTATGGGCTACGTTAGCATAGGACAGACCAGTGCTAGTACAGTCAGCTTTGGTCTTTGTGTAGGACAGACCAGTGCTAGTACAGTCAGCTTTGGTCTTTGTGTAGGACAGACCAGTGCTAGTACAGTCAGCTTTGGTCTTTGTGTAGGACAGATCAGTGCTAGTACAGTCAGATTTGGTCTTTGTGTAGGACAGACCAGTGCTAGTACAGTCAGATTTGGTCTTTGTGTAGGACAGATCAGTGCTAGTACAGTCAGCTTTGGTCTTTGTGTAGGACAGACCAGTGCTAGTACAGTCAGCTTTGGTCTTTGTGTAGGACAGATCAGTGCTAGTACAGTCAGCTTTGGTCTTTATGTAGGACAGATCAGTGCTAGTACAGTCAGATTTGGTCTTTGTGTAGGACAGACCAGTGCTAGTACAGTCAGATTTGGTCTTTGTGTAGGACAGACCAGTGCTAGTACAGTCAGCTTTGGTCTTTGTGTAGGACAGATCAGTGCTAGTACAGTCAGCTTTGGTCTTTGTGTAGGACAGATCAGTGCTAGTACAGTCAGATTTGGTCTTTTAGAAGGACGGCACTGTATTTGCGTTACGAGCAATGCAGAACGGCAGCTGCAGTCATTTCCCATGGTACCTCTGGATCATGGTCACAGCCTAACCTATCGTCTACGTAGGTTCCACAGACTAACAGGTCTATGGATCACTGAGTGCCGTCCAAACTGCCAGTGCTGATCGCCGCATAAGTGATTTTTCTGAACGTGATTAGTCGATCTACACATTTTACTGGGTGTGACATTATACAGCTAGGTGTCGTGTGTTCTTTTCTGTTTCTTCTCCTCCGTCACATCTCTCTGTCTCTCTCTCTGACGCTGTCAGTCTCTCTTGGTCTCAGTTTCTCTGTCTCCGTCTTTGTCCCTAGATCTTTGTCTGCCTGTCTTTCTGTCGGTGTCTCTGTCCCTCTCTGTCCGTCTATCTCCCTGTGTTTCCCTCTCTTTCTTTGTCTGTCTCTATTTTCTTCTCTCTTTGTCTGTCTCTTCGTATTTCCCCCCTCTCTCTCCTTGTCTGTTTGTCTGTCTGTCCCTTCCCCGTGTCTTGGTGTCTCTTTGTCTCTGTTCATGTCTCTCTGTGTCTCTAAGTCTCTTTCTCTCTCTTTTTCTCTCAGTCTCTT
>JABMCL010001734.1:1705000-1707500 GCA_018857735.1 Alviniconcha marisindica
CGGAAAAGCCCAAATAAATTATGCGCTGTACCCCGTCTCTCAGACGTGTTTCCAACGTCGCCTTTGAAACAGTTCCAGTGTTTGTCTGAGTGACGATGGCCCTCTCTCGTCCTCTCAAGGAAGATCGTCTAGTGCTTCCTCTTTCCACGCCTCTCTCTCCCAGGCGATCGATGGTGTGATGTCCTTGGCTTTGTTCCCGCAGGTAGTGTCTCAAGCTCCTCAACACCTCAAATCTTCCGAAAAGCAAGCCACTGGTGAGGGTTGCTTTGCCCGCCAGTCTATCTGCTCGGTCATTTCCCTTCACTCTGGCATGTCCAGGGCAGTACGCCCACAGGAGTTTCAGCATTTCGTCTTTTCGTTTCCCCCCCCCCCCCCCCCCTCCCTTACACCCTACACACACACTGCACCTACTCGCACACACGCACGCTTACACACACAGACACGCACACACATACAAACACACACACACACACACACACACACACACACACACACAATCACACACACACACACACACACACACACACAACACACAACCAAACACACACACACACACACACACACACACACACAACACACACACACCCAACGCAAACACACACACACACATCCATCCTCCTCCCCCCCCCCCCCCCCCCCCCCCACACACACACACTGACCTCCCTGCTTTAGTCCTGACTCCCAGCCCCATCTACTACTACTCAACCATCAAGATTTAGGGGCAGAGGGGGGAGAGGGGCACCGCCGGCCTTCCTCATGAGCGAAGCCTGTGAATGAAAGTAGCGAAAGGCCAGGGCAGGTTGTGTCGATTGAATGCACACATTTCCAACGCCTGCCTGCACCCCCGGGGCCAAGTGGAATCCCTCCAAGTGGCCTAGGTGCCTCCTGCTAGCTGTCCCGTCCGCCCCACCCCGCCCCCACCACGCCCCATGCCGCCCCTCCCCTCCCCTACCCCACCCTAGGTCCGAGGGCCCAGTTGCAGAAGCTGTAGACAAATTTACTGCGGGCCTGGCTACACTGGGATGAAGAGGAGGAGGAGGTGGAGGAGGAGGAGGAAGAGGTGGTGGAAGAGGAGGAGAAGGAGGTGGTGCTGGGAGGCTGGTGAAGTGTGGTGGGATGGAAGCCTAACTGCTGGCCTCGCTGCGAGGGGGCGCGGAGTAAATGAGGAGATGGACTACAGAATGATAATAAAAGAGTGAAGGGGCAGGGGGGATGGGGGGTGGTGAAGGGAGGAAGGGGTGGTCCTTTTCTGGTCTTGAAAGAGAGGTCTGACTGTATTGTAAAGGACCGAACCTGCTCTTTCTTTTTTCCTTCGGTTTTTTGTTTTGTTTATTTTTTTTTGCCACAGAAAAAACTAACAAAAAACAAAAACAAAAAAACAAAAAAACTGCGGACGCAGAAATTAATGTTCCCTCCTCTGTAGAGAATCCAGAGCGGATAAATGATCTCCCTTCAAAGCGTGGAGTAGGTCAGAATATAGCCCCGCATACTTCGCCCACTGCCAGGAATTTCTTTTTTGCCCTAATTTCTACCTTCCCGGTCTATTCACTTTCATTTTTAAGAAAGTCAACATCCAAGAACTAACTAACTAACTATCTAACAGAAAAAAACACGGAACTACATACGCCGCTACTTGGATCCCATTGTAACTTTTGCCGGACCGGTATACTGGTTTGATTAGAGGAAAAATGCACGAAAAGTACCTAAAATCATGACGTTGATTGTGCCGGACCGGTATATTGGTTTGGTCAGAGGAAGAATGCATGAAAAGTAAGTAAAACCCTGATGTTGATACTGCCACACCGGTATGCTGATTCGATCAGAGGAAGAATTAATGCATGAGAAGTACGTAAGACCATGACGTTGATTCTGCCACTGTCTAGGGGTGGGGCTGAGGTGGGGAGTATAGTAAAAGCTTGACGTTCATTATGAGCCATGGATGATAGCGGCAAAACCTTCCATTAGCATGATGGATTGTACAGGCCTGAAAATGAGTGATATCCTGTGGTTTTAAAACCACCGATATCCCGTGTTTTCCCGCTGGTTTGCTTATCGCCGACTCGTCTGTGAAGAGTTACACTGACGTGGATATAAAGGTCCCAGTGGGGAAACGGAAACCTTCAGTAGTGTGTTTGTGTGTGTGCGTGCGCGCGCGCGCGCTCGTGTGTGTGTGTGTGTGTGTGTGTGTGTGTGTGTGTGTGTGGTGGTGTGTGCGTGCGTGCGTGCGTGCGTGCGTGTGTGAGCGTGCGTTCGTGTGTACGTGCGTGCGTGCGTGGGTGTGTGTGTGTGTGTATTTGCACGCGCTGGATTTGTATATGTTAGCCGGCGCGTGAAAATGAAATAGGCAAGAGTAAAAGGCTACGCTCGGTGACCTTTTAATTGTGCCAGTGAAAATAAACCCATCTTCTGATTGTCTGCCTTCGGCTGTTGGAAGTGCAGTGAAACTTAATGTCTGCATTATGATGAAGCCCGCAACCGCTGCATTGCACTTCCGGTGGAG
>JABMCL010001734.1:1712500-1732500 GCA_018857735.1 Alviniconcha marisindica
TTCCCTTTATTAAGCAGGGGCTGTTGGCCTTTATGCTACCGTGAAACGCTGGGCTGAACCGTTCAAACAACACATGTCCATACCCATGCAGATTGGTTTATACAGCTAAACAGAGTGATCCTTCCTCTGGAATATCCACTTTCTATCCCCTAACCCTACGGGGGAGGGGCGGGGGTCGGGGGGGGGGGGGGGGGGGGGGGGGTATGGAGAGAAGCCCCCCACACAAGAACGTGCCTGTCTTTTGTAGTGATCATTACGATGGCACTTTGGCGTGTTTCCAGCCACACAAAAGACAGGAGGTCTGCCTTTGATCCTAAGAGATCTGATCTAGTCATCCACCCTGTTTAACGCACATGCAGGCGTTGCCAGTCGCTTTAAAATGTTGCTGATTAACAGAGAGAAAACTGGGGCGCCTTGAAATGCGACTCCATTATGTTCCATGATCCTGTAAGAGATTATACTGACGCACAATTAGATCTCTCCAAAGAGCGATAATGCTACCAACAGATCAGAAACGAGAACGTGGTGGGGGTCTTAGTTCTAGTGAACTTTACAGAACACCGAGTTTGATTTCGCAATTTTTGACTGCAGTGGTTAAGTTTGCTGTCTGGGGAGGCTGTGATAAAGATGCTTGTTCAAAGCAGATCCTGGGACGGAGGAAAGCATTCAGCCAGAGGGTAAGAGAACACAGCTTTTGAAAAGGCTGTCCATTTCAAATGATATATTATGCTGAAGCCAAAAATCCTTTGTCGAATTAATACATGTTTGAATCAGCACACAAGGGGGTTGGTTAATTAGCGCTCGAAAGACGTCACACAAACACGGACCTGAATCACCCACGGTAACTCTCACCAGGTATGCGTGCAAAAATACAAGCTACATAAACTCCATCAGATTTTTACATCCTCAGTACATGTTTGGTCGCTTTTCTGACATTGTTTTCGTCTTGAATCGTTGCGTAATTGTATTTCGCGTTAAAATAACCAACCCCCTACGGATGAATGTGAAAGCGTAATGGTTGCTTGCAGTAGGCCGATCGAGACATGTAATTGTACTTCCAGTCAGAGGCGCCCTGATTTCTCCTGCACGTAATCCGCCAAACGCAAACTCTCCAATCGAAGTGATTGTCGCCAGCCCTCGACAGTGCTCGATAACATCAGTGTTTTCTTTCACATCCCCCCGAGCGGCTGTCTTCATTTCCCGATACTGTTTTTCCATCAGAGGCCATTGTGTCGGCTGCGCCAGTGAAGCTTGTATCTCGGGTGGTGTCCCTTGTGTCCGAAACGGCGCAGGCAGGGTATTCATATTCATTGCACGTGTAAACAAACATATTATTGGGCCGACGAGCACTGACTTTGAGATGTTCAATAAGCTGCAATTTTTTCCCACCAAAGAATAGGCTAGAGGAGCCTCGAAACGTCTGCCACAATTTTGTGTTTTTTTATGTGAGCTATGGAGAGTGTGTGTGTGATCAGGTATCGGCTCAAGCATACTCAGACAGTTGTTTGGCAGCGTATAAAACTGGTATTGCAATATGGTGCTTTTCTGTTTTTCGTTCTGTACATCCACAGTTTTTTTCCGTTTGCCAGAATTAAATGTCTTGTACATTGGCTTATATGATTCGCGTTTTCCACTTCTACTTCAAATTCGCCGTCAAATTATTGAGGGGAAAATGGACGTCACACACACACACTCACACACACACACACACACACACACACACACACACACACACACACACACACACAACACACACACACACACACACACATCACACAAACACACACATACACACACTTGATACTCGTCATTTATACTTCTCCTCTTCTTCTCTCTCTCTCTCTCTCTCTCTCTCTCTCTCTCTCTCTCTCTCTCTCTCTCTCTCTCTCTCTCTCTCCACCGAAATATCAGTATTCGGTTGGTATCGAGAAGACTGTGGCACTGGCAAAGTTACTGCTGCAGCCGAGTTCCACGAAGTACGTCTTCACGGTTGTGCCAGGAGGCGACGTAAATCAACAGAATACAATCCACCTCATTCCAACCCCAGACGGACCCTCACTCCAAACTGTTTTCCATCCCCAAAAGTCAAGCGGCTACGAGAGGCGCAGACAGGTCTTGCAGAATGCCGGAGAATAAGCTTAGCCAAAAAGTTCTAGAACAATGCCCCCCCCCCCCCTCCCCATTCCTTCATCCTCCCCGCCCTCGCCCTCCCCTCTCGCCCTCCCCTCTCTCCACCACTACCTCCATCCGTCTGCTTCCTGCTTTTGTAAACGTCAAAGTCGTTGGAAGACAGACAAACCCAATTTGCCTATGTCTACTTTGACAGGCCGGGCATGAAGCCTTTGTCCCTGCTATACATGACATCCCAGACCTCGCGCTCAGCTTCGTTATGCCGAAATGACTTGCTGTGCTTAAGGTGTTGGCCCTTGTTTGGGCAAAAGTCAGTAAGTTCTGATCCAAGCAGATTTCCAGAAAATAGGCTCTCTTTTTTTCTTTTCTTTTTCTCTATTTTGTTTTGTTTGCAGATCAGTAACTGCGCTAAAAAAAAATCGAACGGAATCGCAAACTATATAGATACATTACAGGTCATATTCCAGTGTCATAATACAGGGGCTATCTTCCTTGGGGAATTAATTTCAGAAGAGGAAAGTACTTGTGACTGTTTAGCGGACAGAGCTTTTCAGAAAACACAGGCAAAAGAAAGGATGATGCTTTGCTATCTTTTCTATAAAAAAAATTTTTATATATAAAGTTTGTTGATCAACTGTTTCAGCCAATGAAGGCAAAGTAAGCAGTAATAACCTACTGGATTGACCACCATTTCTGTGTGTGTGTGTCTGTGTCTCTCTGTGTCTGTCTCTGTCTGTCTGTCTGTCTCTGTCGTATCGTTCGTACCTCCGTAAACCGTGACGACAATGAACCTTTAACGCAAGTCTGCCTCCTCCGATGGAAAGAGTCCCGTCGTTCGTGACGACAATGAACCTTTAAGGCGTATCTGCCTCCTCCAACAGGAAAAGTCCAGTGCCGTTCATACGGAGGATAAAACGTGACGACAATGAGCCTTTAACGCAAGTCTGCCTTCTCCAATAGAAAGGGTCCCCCCGTTCGATCCGCGGCAGTCCCCGGTGAGAAGATCCAATTCTGGGACCCGGGATGGCGGCTAGGCGGCATTATGGGCTCCGGGTGTCTGACAACAATGCGCCCTTCCCCCCTCCATTACTTAAACGTTGTCGTTCGCCAGGGACCCCTCGCCTTTCTCTTCCTGTTAGCGGAATCTGAATGCGAGGACAGGCAGACGGCGGAGTAGGTAAACATATAGGGCAATGGAAAGTTTAATCTGCGGGACTCTCCCCGGCCCCTTGGTGTCCTTGTGGGGCAGGGTGTGCGTTGCACGTGCAGGCTAGGTTTCTGCTGGATCATTCACTCCTTTTGGTGATCGTGAGTGGTGTTCGCTAGAGACCTTTTATTTTATTTTAATCAGCATCGTCGTCATCGTTCTCGTCGTCGTTGTCCTCGACGCCATCATCATCAGCGTCATACTTAGAACTCAAACGGGTGTCCAGTTTTGGACACGCTTAAATGTTTACCTTCACTAACTCTGAGAATAAGCATCTCTTTTATATTAGATTGATTTTTGCCTTCCTCCCCCCACCCCCCACATCCCCCACCATCACCTCGACATCATATCAGTCGCTCATCTCCGTTTGCCCTGACATGACCTTCGCATTCGCCTGGATGTAATAAACAACAACAGTTAGTCACTTGCTCCTCTCCCCCCCCCCCCCCCCCCCCACCCACCCCCACCGCTTCCCTCAGCACACATGTACGTGCAGAGAGAGACAGAGAAGAGAGAGAGAGAGAGAGAGAGAGAGTGTGTGTGTGTGTGTGTGTGTGTGTGTGTGTGTGTGTGTGTGTGTGTGTGTGTGTGTGTGTGTGTGTGTGTGTGAGAGAGAGAGAGAGAGAGAAGAGAGAGAGAGAGACAGAGAGAGAGACAGAGAGAGAGAGTGTGTGTGTTTGTGTGGTGTGCGAGAGAGAGAGAGAGAGAGAGAGAGAGAGAGAGAGAGAGAGAGAGAGAGAGAGAGAGAGAGGAGAGAGAGAGAGAGTTGGGGTGTGTGGAGAGAGAGAGAGAGAGAGAGAGAGAGAGTGTGTTGTGTTGTTGTGTGCGAGAGAGAGAGAGAGAGAGAGAGAGAGAGAAGAGAGAGAGAGAGAGAGAGAGAGAGAGAGAGAGTGTGTGTGTTTGTGTGTGTGCGAGAGAGAGAGAGAGAGAGAGAGAGAGAGAGAGAGAGAGAGAGAGAGAGAGAGAGAGAGAGAGAGAGAGAGCGTGTGTTGTGTGTGCGAGAGAGAAGAGAGAGAGAGAGAGAGAGAGAGAGAGAGAGAGAGAGAGAGAGATGTGTGTGTGTGTGTGTGTGTGTGTGTGTGTGTGTGTGAGAGAGAGAGAGAGAGAGAGAGAGAGAGAGAGGGGCTTAAAAGCCGACAGCAAAGCTTTTCATCAAAAGGTCCCTGTGGAATATTACCCGATGCAAACAAACGACGGACAGCTTATGGCTGACCTTCCCGGCTTTGCTTTATATGATCCATCTCATGCATAGTTAATGTAGCTGTAGTCGGGAGTTGTTGCGAAGCTTTGTCACGATGAAGTGAGATTATTAAAGTCTGGCAACTGAGCATCACCACACCAGGCGCATTTCCGGTGTTCTATTTCCAATGTGCATGGTACAGGTTCATCTGCAAATCACTTGTTCCAGTTCCCGTGCGCGTTGTAGTTCCTGTGTTTCCCGTGTTCCATTTATATTATGCAGTGTGGGTCCTGTGTATTCGGTGTTCCATTTCTATTATGCAGTGTGGGTCCTGTGTATTCGACGTTCCATTTCTATTATGCAGTGTGGGTCCTGTGTATTCAGTGTTCCATTTCTATTATGCAGTGTGGGTCCTGTGTATTCGGTGTTCCATTTCTCTTATGCAGTGTGGGTCCTGTGTATTCGGCGTTCCATTTCTCTTATGCAGTGTGGGTCCTGTGTATTCGGTGTTCAATTTGTTTTATGCAGTGTGGGTCCTGTGTATTCAGTGTTCAATTTCTCTTATGCAGTATGGGTCCTGTGTATTCGGCGTTCCATTTCTCTTATGCTGTGTGGGTCCTGTGTATTCGGTGTTCCACTTCCCTTATGCAGTGTGGGTCCATCTGCGTACCCTGTGTATTACATTGAACAACGTAGAACCGTCTAGTCAAGTTCTTCTTTATTCCAGTCAAGGGAAGACTTGGGTGCCACACATGAATAACCAACACAGGAATTAGCAGATGTTGCATTTTTCATGGGTAGTCTGGATTCCGTGTATTTGGTGTTCCATTTCCCATGCTCTTTGTAGGTCCTGTGTATCCAGCGTTCCCCCTCCCATGCCTACTGTATGTAGGCCCTATATCTCCGGTGTGCGTGGCAAGTCCGTCGCAAACAAATGATTGGTCTTGTTTTTTTATGCTTGCATTGTCCAGCCAAAGCCTGAATTCCTCTTTTACGGTTCTTGAACAGAGCTCGCTACTTTATAATATATATATATATATATATATATATTATATATATAATATATATATATATATATATATATCATATATATATATTCTATTTATATATAAATGATCAATCAATATGTGTATGTATGTATGTGTGGGGGTGGGGTGGGGGTGGGTGGGTATGTAATATCAACGTTTATTAATGTATATCAAAACGATCACTCAATCTGTGTGTGTGTGTGTGTGTGTGTGTGTGTGTGTGTGTGTGTGTGTCTGTGACTGTCTGTCTGCCTGTCTGTCTGTGTGTGTGCAGGACCCGTCCAGGGACTCCATCAACTGCAACCACATCGCCAAGTACGTGCTGGAGCTGGCCCCGCCCCCGGACAGGGGCGCCCCCCGCACGTGGACCCTGCCGGCCAACACCAACCGCCTGCTGTCCATCCCGGGCCTGCTGCCCTTCACCGAGTACTGCGCCTCGCTCTACTTCCTCACCGACGGGGGCTTCCAGTCGCCGCGCTCGGAGAAGGCGTGCGTCATCACCCCGCAGACAAGTAGGTTCCTGCGGGAGCTCAGCAGCCACGAGCAGGTCTGGCCCGAGTCGGGGCGAGGTCGTGAGTCTGACAGCGGGCCGCTCCAGCCGCCTCGCGCTGGACGAGGCGGGGGGCCCGTGTCGGAGCGAGCTTTGTCCGACGCTGGACGAGGTCATGAGTCCGACAGCGGGCGAGGTCATGAGTCCGACACTGGGCGAGGTCATGAGTCCGACAGCGGGCGAGTCCAGCAGTTAGACGCTGGACGAGGCGAGAGGCCTTTGTCCGAGCGAACTGTGTCCGACGATGGACGAGGTCATGCGTTCGACGCTGGACGAGGTCATGAGTCCGACGATGGACGAGGTCATGAGTCCGACACCCGGCGAGGTCGTGAGACCGACAAAAAGCGAGGCCAGTTGTCACACGCTAGACGAGGCGAGAGGCCCGTGTCTGAGCGAGCTGTGTCCGACATTGGACGAGTTCAGTCCTATAGCGGGCCAGGCCAGCAGTCCGATGCTGAACGAGGCCGAGGCCAGAGGCCCGTGTCGGGTCGAGCTGAGTCCGACACTGGGCGAGTTGAATACTCCAACATAGGGAGATCCCAACAGTCCGACACTGGGCAAGTTGAACACTCCGACATAGGGAGAGCCCAAAAGTCCGACACTGGGCGAGTTGAACACTCCAACGTAGGGAGAGCCCAACAGTCCAGCGATGGGCGAGACCAGTCCAACATTAGGCGAGACCAGATGTCGGTCTATGGGCGAACTGAACCAAGCACTGGGCGAGTCCAACACTCTCATGCTTGGAGAGCCCAGCACTCCAACACTGGGCGAAGTCAATCCGACACTGGGAGTGGTCAGTCTAACACAAGGCGAGGTCAGTCCGACACTGGGAGTGGTCAGTCTAACACAAGGCAAGGTCAGTCCGACACTGGGCGAGGTCAATCCGACACTGGGCGAGACCGGAGGCCTATTTCTGGACGAGCTGAACCTAACACTGGGCGAGTCGAACAGTCCAACAGAGTGCAAGGTCATGGGCCCGTTTCAAGCAGAACTGAGTCCGATAGTGGGCATGGCCAGAGGCGCGTTTCTTGGCGAATCGAGTCCGACACTGGGAGAGTCCAACAGTCGGTGAGACGGCAGCAACATCGGCCCGTTTCTGAGCGAGAGGAGTCCGACGATGTACGAGTTCAACCGTCCACCAGAAGGCCGCAGCAGAGGCCTGTCTCAGAGCGAATGGAGTCGGAAGATGGACGACAACGGAGGCCCATATCTGGGAGAGTCGAGTCCGACATTAGGCGAGTCCAGCAGTCCATCAGAGGGCGACAGCAGTGGCCGATGTCTGGACGGGTCGAGTCCACTGATGTGCGAGTCCTACAGTCCAGCAGAAAGCGACAGCAGAGACCGATGTCTCGAAGAGTCGAGTCAGACATTAGGCGAGTGCAGGAGTCCACCAGAGGGCGACAAGAGAGGCCCATGCCTGGAAGAGTCGAGTCCGACATTAGGCGACTGCAAGAGTCCACCAGAGTGCGACAGCAGAGGCCTATGCGTGGGCGAGTCGAGTCAGACATTAGGCGAGTTCAAGAGTCCAGCAGGAGGGCGACAAGAGAGGCCCATGGCCGGGCGAGTCGAGCTCGACATTAGGCGAGGGCAAGAGTCCAGCAGATGGCGACAGCAGAAGCTGATGTCTGGGCGAGTAGTGTCCGACGTTAGGCGAGTTCAAGACTCCAGTAGATGGCGACAAGAGAGGCCCATGTCAGGGCCAGTCGAGTCCGACATTCGGCGAGTGCAAGAGTCCAGCAGAGGGCGACAACAGAGGCCCATGCAAGGGAGAGTAGAGTCTGACATTAGGCGAGTGCAAGAGTCCAACAGAAGACGTCAGCAGAGGCCGATGTCTGGGCGAGTCGAGTCTGACATTAGGCGAGTGCAAGAGTCCGACAGAAGGCATCCGCAGAGACCGATGTCTGGGCGGGTCGAGTCCGACATTAGGCGAGTGCAAGAGTCCGACAGAAGGCATCCGCAGAGGCCGATGTCTGGGCGAGTCGAGTCCGACATTAGGCGAGTGCAAGAGTCCGACAGAAGGCATCCGCAGAGACCGATGTCTGGGCGAGTCGAGTCCGACATTAGGCGAGTGCAAGAGTCCGACAGAAGGCATCCGCAGAGGCCGATGTCTGGGCGAGTCGAGTCCGACATTAGGCGAGTGCAAGAGTCCGACAGAAGGCATCCGCAGAGGCGATGTCTGGGCGAGTCGAGTCCGACATTAGGCGAGTGCAAGAGTCCGACAGAAGGCATCCGCAGAGGCCGATGTCTGGGCGAGTCGAGTCCGACATTAGGCGAGTGCAAGAGTCCGACAGAAGGCATCCGCAGAGGCCGATGTCTGGGCGAGTCGAGTCCGACATTAGGCGAGTGCAAGAGTCCAGCAGATGGCGACAGCAGAGGCCGATGTCTGGGCGAGTCGAGTCCGACATTAGGAGAATGCAAGAGTCCAACAGATGGCGACATGTAAGGCCTATGCATAGGCGAGTAGAGTCCGACATTCGGAGAGTGCATGAATCCAGCAGAGGGAGACAACTGAGGCCGATGTCTGGGCGAGTCGAGTCCGATATTAGGCGAGTACAAGAGTCCAGCAGAGGGCGACAAGAGAGGCCCGTGTCTGGGCAAGTCGAGTCCGACATTAGGCGAGTGCAACAACCCACCAGCGGGCGAGAGCAGAGGCCCGTGTCTGGACGAGACGGGTCCGACGTTAGGCGAGTACAAGAGTCCAGCAGAGGGCTACAGCAGAGGCCGGTGTCTGGGCGAGTGGAGTCTACAAGCGGACTTATTCAGCGACCCATTTCTGAAGCCAGCAGAGGAGCGTGGATCCACTGGCCCAGTGGTGGTCGGGATCCGATGGCTGTCGGCGGGAGATCTTTCGGACTACCTGACTGTGAATATAGAACTCTGTTTGAATGCGGCTGATCCTCGCCATGGTGATCTGACGTCACTGTGGTAGTTCGTGAGCATGTCATCGAATCTGAAAGTGTTCTGAAGTGGGGGAGGGGGGAGAACGAAAGGAATATTTTGAATTTATTGTTTTATGTGTATGTCTTCATGTTAATGCAGCACATTTCGCACAGATTGTGTGCTGCAGAGAGAGAAATGAAAACGAGAAGAAGAAATCAATAATAATAATATGTAAAGCCATGCTGCTTTGTTTTACCATACACGATACAGTGCATGTTTTGAATATATCTAATATATATACTCACGCACGCAATGACGCCAGATCACATGACGCCAGCATTGCGGTGGTCCCCTCTCACTCTGGGTGATGATGTACCTCACGTCCTGAATTGTGGATGCGAGTTTTGTGGACACTGCATGAAGTTCACCGTGCTTCTTCTCTTCATCAGCCTTCTCCTCTCATTAACTGATCTCCTGCTGATGCGCCATGCCGTGTGTCTTCCTCGTCCTGTGTGGAAACAGCTTGCTGGTGTGTTGGGTGTGAGCGTGTGGACTTCCTTAGATTCTGGTGTGTCCGAGTGGCACCGCGGATGTAAGGACTAAGAGGATGTCAGTTTCAGAACTTGCAGGACGCAAGATGTAAAATTTTAGAGCTTACAGGATGTAAGATGTAAATTTCAGAGCTTACAGGGTTAAGATGTTAATTTCAGAACTTACAGGATGTAAGATGTAAGTTTCGGAACTTATAGGATGTAAGATGTCAATTAAGTTTCAGAGCTTACAGGATGTAAGATGTAAGTTTCGGAACTTACGATGTCGGTTAAGTTTCAGAGCTTACAGGATGGGAGATGGAAGTTTCAGAACTTGCAGGGGGTGTAAGATATAAGTTTCAGAACAGCAGGATATAAGATATAAGTTTCAGAACTTAGGATGCAAGATGTAGGTTTCAGACAGGATGTAAGTTGCAAGTTTCGAAACTTAACGATGTACGATGTAAGTTTCAGAACGTACAGGTTTAAGTTTTGTCGTATGTTAGTGAAGCTAACAGCCGTAAAGTGCTCCAGTCAGCTTATGCGCAGAATTAGGCCAGACAGTCTTCGGTAACAGTATTTTGATGGATCAGTTTGTTCTATAGCAGTTACTGGGAATAGACAAATCGCACTCTCTGCGCTGTTTGGCCGAAGCAGAACATCAAGTCCTTTTAATTAAGCAGTCCATCACTTTTTTTGTTCATCGATTGTGTACGGTACGCAAACAAGTTTGTTTCTGTTTTGTTGTTGTTGTTTTTGTGGCAGAACGTTAGGTAAAATAGAAGAAAAAGAAGAAGAAAAAAGACCCCCATTTTGTATTAATGATCCACTCCACTGGTGCTCAGAATGGCGTTGAATGCGTGACAGTGTATTATTCACTGCATACTGGCTGGAACTTCTTGGCTTGGATTTTCAGTCCTCTGCCCTGTAACTACGCCTTTGGGGATACCTCGCCGTCGTTCACCCTCTTCCCATTTTACCCCCTATCTCTTTTCCCAAAGTGCATACCCTTTCCATTTTCCAGAGATCCGTCAATTCCCCTCCACCAGTCCGATGCACACTTCCTCTCCAACTATACCGGCATTTCCCAAAGCTCCAACAATTAGCACTTTTTGAATTGCACACTGTCTTGAATGATTGCTTGCGTGCACATTTGATGTAGAGCAGTGCCATGCAAGTACGGTAGGTACCATGCTGCTGGACGTTGATGTAGACCAGGAAGAAGAATGCGATGAGTTTGTTCAGATTAAAAAATAAATAAACTGTAAAATTAAAACATCCACCTAATACCGTTCGTTTTAGTGAATCGAACTACAGGGATTAATTTATTTTAGAATCAGGTCCGGTTTGTAAACCAAAGAAGGATGAACCAAAATTCGCATTAAACTGTGACAATTCAACTGAACTGAGAGCTTATGTAATATACCTCAGCTAATCACATTTATTATGTTTAAGCTAGAACTAACAAATGCTCTTTCGTGTTCACAAGTTTCAATTTCATATCGAACATTATTATTTTACCCCCAAAACCTGTGTAGAAGTTTTATTATATCTTCCGGCATACGGAAAACAAACTATTCCACTTTCCAGTTTAAGTTAATTATGATTCTTTTTATCTTACTGTTCACGAAAGTCTAACGCTTTGTGCTGCCCTGCCTTTTTAACCAATGCGAAATAACGTTTAAAGTACCACAGCTAATAATTATGATCTCAGCAACTTTATAACTTTATGATCTAACCAATATATAACTTTTATGTTTGACTCAATTGATTGGGCGTTGACAATTCTTTTATAAGACAACATAGGATAAGATAAAGATAACACTTTATTGTCCTGTAAAAGGAAATTCGCTTTGCTTATCTGTCTCTCTTTTGACTCCAACAGTACCTTCGGCACCGTCCAACCTGGAGCAAGTTCGGACCTCCAGCACCTCCGTCACCTTCTCATGGAACCGCCCGGATCCGACCAATGGGAACATCACTCTGTACAGAGTCATGTACTGGGAGCTGAACAACACGGGCGCCAACGGCGTTGAATGGCGCTCCAACGCGCGCTACGTGGAGTATACGCTGACGGGGCTGAAGCCGTTTTCTACCTATCAGATTCAGGTACATACATGGCTTGCTGGGTTTATTAGTTAGTACTTGGTTGCCGGATGGGATGAAAAAGAACCCCGATAAATGTGTTCGTGTTAGATTCCGACAGGGTTTGGTTGGTGTCAGTTTGTGATTTGGATTTAATTTTTTTAAATAATAAAAACCGATATGTCAGATTGGCATAGGAAATGACAGTGTTATTATCTTATTTAGTTGGTTACGTGGGTTGGGGGTGGTGGGTGGGGGAGGAGGGGGGGGGGAGGACCCCGACGAGTAAGTTTCTACCTAAATCCAGGTAAGAGTTGCTGAGAGTATTGTTAGCTTGTAAGTGATGTTGCATGGGAATTGACAGCTTAGGCGGAATTCCGCTAGAAAGCCACGTATACGAAGATACTCCGCGAAAAAGATATATATATAAAAAATCAAGAAAGACGAAACAGATGTACTGCAATGGAAACGCTTCAACGAATATCCGCTATTGAAAACGCGGCACCCTGCCAAAAGTCTGAAATTCATACTCACTTGGCAGGAAATAAGATCCTCCCCTCAACTCCTTTGCTTTCTGTTTTGTGTGAGGGACAGTCCGAATCCCCTTAACCCCCCCCCCCCACCCGCATCCCTACCCCCACCCCCCTCCCTACCCCACCCACCCCATCGCCAGCTTTTAAATTGCTTTAGCTATTTATGATTTGGAGACAAGGTCTGTATCTCTTCTCCCCAACAGGTTTTCAACTTCGACAGACAGTTTCTGCGCTCCTCCCCCTTTCGAACTTTTCGAGTTTGAAGGACAAACGGCCCCCGCCCCCGCCCCCCCGCCCCCCCCCGCCCCGCCCCGCCCTCCCCTCCCCTCCTACCCCTACCACCTCCCCACCCACTTTTTGTATTCGATTGTTTCAGCTAATGTTTCGAGACAATTCCGGTGTTTAAAGGGGAAACCAGTTTCTCTACCTATCGGATTCAGGTTCCATTTGGTTGGGGGCTTCTCCTCTTTAGCTTGATTATTGCTGTATTTTGTATTTTTATTACAACCGTTTTATATCTTACCATATTCAGTGGGTGCATGCTTTGTGTGATTAGTTGGCGGATTAGTTAGTTATAATAGTTGGCGGATTAGTTAGTTATAACCAGTACTCACGGTATCGGGTTCCTTAATTAGCGCTGAAAGGGATTCCTGTTCCCGTTTCAGTTTGGAACAGGATCTTTTCCAGTGCTCTAATGGAATTTTTAAAATAGGTTCGTTCTGTTTGTTTGTTCTGCCTCTGTCACACGAATACCAGAAGAAAAAAACTAAAAGCAACAGTAGTAACAACAACAATAATACAAAAACAACAACAAAACTCTGGGGGAAAAACGGAGCACGTTTCGCTGACGACTGCAAATGTTGCTGCTCCCCTCCCCCCCTCCCCTCCCCCCCCAACTCCACCCCCGCCCCCCTCCCCTGCCCCCCAACTCCACCCCCGCCCCCCTCCACTGCTGTGTTGTTAAGTCCCCCCCGCAACAGTATGTTATTGGAAGAAACCCATTTCAAGGAAACATGAATACATTGACATCGTTGACGGCTAGTGTGCTTACTGCTTGATGCACGATGAACGGAAATAACACAACATTTGACAAGCATCTCTAGCATTTCTGAGATCGCGTCAGTAATACTAGTGAACTCCTTCGAAACCCAGTAACGTTTGATTTGTGGGAATGATTGCGGCTAAGATTTGATAGCCATGAGGTTTAGAAATGTGCAGTATTACTATTTTGGACGTTGTGTGTGTGTGTGTGTGTGTGTGTGTGTGTGTGTGTGTTGTGTGTGTGGTGTGGTGTGCGCGGCGTGCGTGCGTGCGTGCGTGCGTGCGTGTGTGTGTGTGTGTGTGTGTGTGTGTGTGTGTGTGTGTGTGTGTGTGTGTGTGTGTGTGTGTGTGTGTGTGTGTGTGTGTGTGTGTGCAGGTCCAGGCAGTCAATGCAGCTGGAACAGGAGAAGCTAGTCCTGTCCTGACGGTGACCACAGAGGAAGATGGTCAGTATAATAATAATCCGTTGATGCATTTATTGTCATAAGTATGTATGCTGGTGCCAGTCTGTACCTGCATACTTAGTGTGCCGATGTGCTTTGCAATACTGTGAGGAAGGTGCTGCATGTGTATTTACTGTAAGTATGTTGATGTAAATTCGCCCTCCTACTATTCTTAGTCTGTAAAAATATCTTTCCCTAACGCCCCCTCCCTCCATTCCGCCTCCCTCTCCCTCTCCCTCTCTCTCTCTCCCTCCCTCTCTCTTTGTATCTCTGTCCTCCTCCTACACCACCCTTTCTCGATGTGAATGTGTATGTTGTTTAATTTCCTATTACTATACAATATAGTAGGATTAATTAGTGTCGTTCAAAGCCAATCGGTATGTTGCTGTTGTATTATACCTATGGTATACTGTGTTAAATGTATTTATTGTATGTGTGTTTCTGTCTCGTAGTTCCAGGCAAAGTGAAGAACCTGCGCAACGTCAGCCGAACAGAACGCACCATTGAGCTACGGTGGACCCCACCCAGCTCCTCTGGGGGCCGTATTCTTCATTACACGGTAAGCTACAACAACAACAACAGCAGCAAGAACAACAACAGCAACAACAACAACAACAACAAAAAGTCCCAACAAGAACCAAAGACGCCTTATTTGCCTGAATTATTTTTTAATATTTGAGGAATAAATAGCTAGCTTGATATGTTAGTATGTCCCTTTTTAGTTGTGTGTTGCTGTCCGTTTTAAGTTGTGTGTTGCTGCCCGTTTTAAGATGTGTGTGTTGCTGTCCGTTTTAAGTTGTGTATGTGCTGCCCGTTTTAAGTTGTGTATGTTGTTGTCCGTTTTAAGTTGTGTCTGTTGCTGCCTGTTCTAAGTTGTGTATGTTGCTGTCCGTTTTAAGCTGTGTATGTTGCTGTCCGTTTTAAGCTGTGTGTATTGCTGTCCGTTTTAAACTGTGTATGTTGCTATCCGTTTTTAGTTGTGTCTGTTGCTGTCCGTTGTAAGTTGTGTATGTTGCTGCCCGTTTTAAGTTGTGTATGAATTAAGCTTTGTATAGTCAGTATGCTCGTGTGTGCGGGTGCTTGCGTGCGTATGTCTGTGTGCGTGTATGCGAGTAAAATATTATGTACGAAAAAGATTTTGCGCTTTATAAACTTTAGTTATTATTATTATTATTAGTAGTAGTAGTAGTAGTAGTAGTAGTGGTATTCTTCTGCTTCAAGGAATGAGGCCTTTGAAATGGGCTCAAAGTGTCTAGAATAAATGTGTTTTTTTGTTTTGTTTTGTTTTTCGAGACTATACCTGATTTTTCTTTAAGGTGGGCAGCAATGATTCCCGTATTTTAATGTTTCATTAATTATGAGGGGCAGTCTTCAGACTAATGTCCATAAACCACACTACTCTCCCATCCATTAATTTTTCACAGCTGTGCTTATGCCTCCGTCCGACGTGTGTGTGTGTGTGTGTGTGTGTGTGTGTGTGTGTGTGTGTGTGTGTGTGTGTGTGTGTGTGTGTGTGTGTGTGTGTGTGTGTGTGTGTGTGTGTGTGTGTGTGTGTGTGTGTGTGTGCGTTTGCGTGTGCGTGTGTGTGTCCCACCTTCTGTGGTAGACAAGCGCTGTAGAGATCCTCATTATTATTATTATTAATATGGTATCCGCTGTTGAATTGTTTCAGGTGGAGTGCGAGCCTAAAACCACCTTGCTGGGCCGGAACGCTGTCCGCTACCCGCAGCGCCGCCTGGGGGCCGGAAGCAGCAGCCACACGGTGGCGGGGTTGTCTCCCGCCACGCAGTACCAGTGCTCGGTGAGGGCGCACACGGCCCGCGGGCCCGGCCCTCCCGCCACAGTCGTCGTCTGGACGCAGGCCGGGGGTTCGTATCCAGCCTTTGACATTAATTCCCGTCGTATCGCCGTGGTAGTTAGCTAGTAAGTGGATTTTAACGTCCTGTCAACCGCACAGGGTCACTTCAGGACGATCAAACTATGTCGTAAGCAAGTAAGTAGGTACGGTTATATCAGGGCGAAGTCAAAAGCAAACGCACATTAAAACAAATTAAACTCATAACACGGTAACTCATAACTCATAATAACTATATGTAAAAACCCTTTCTCAAGTCAAATCTACATCAGTTCCTACACAAATACCAAACAAAACATACATACACAACCACCAACCATAAATCTTCCGGCGAACGACTCTGTTAGTCCCTTCAGTATTCCCCATGTTAAAAACGTTGCGGTATTAGTAGAGGCAGAGGCAGTAGCAGTGATAGCAGTTGAAATAGTACTGGTAGTAGTAGTAGTTGAAGTAGTAACAGTGGTAGTATTAGTGGTAGCAGTAGTAGTAGTAGTAGTAGTAGTAGTAGGCAGTAGTAGTAGTTGTAGTAGTAGTAGTAGTTGAGGGCTGGAAAACAGCAGTGTTTCGAGATCCACACCCCTCCACCGGGTAGTGCTTGTCCACGTTTGATGGCAGACTGGATGTGTATATAATATAGTTTACAATCCCGTCTCATATTTTCCTTTCCTGTTCGCAAAGTAGGCCCGCAATGTAGCTTTCGTTTGCACTTCAGCAGCGCCTGATCTACGAGCAACAACGCCATAAGAGAGAGAGAGAGGGGGGGGGGGGGGAAGGGGGATGGGGGGGGGGGGGGGGGGGGGGGGAGGCGAAGAAAAAAAAGCAAGTGTAGTGTGGAAACGCAACAAAATCCTGTCGTGTGTTTGTCTTGTGAGTCGATTACTCGCGCTACCTGTCTTGATCCCTACCCTCTTGCTCCTTCGTGATTGATTGGCCGCAACATCGCCCAAACAAACAAGCAGCTCCTCCGCTGACACCGCTATTGGCCCAAGACTCCATTTAGCCAGGGGAAAACTGTTTCCCTGGGCCGGCTCGGTCAACAAAAGGCCCCCCTTTCCCTCTCGCCCCTGGGTGCCGAACGAGAGGGTTTTCTTTTGCCTGTAGAACATGATCGATGGGCGATAGGAAGCTGGTAGCCTACACGGCAGCGCCTCTTTCGCTCCTGGTCTAGCTGTCTCTTGGTGACCGGGAAGCTGCATGTGCACAGCCGGTCTCTGTCTTTCTTTCAGTCTGGTTGGCGAGCGGATGCTGAGGGCGTCTTCGGCTTCATCCCCCTCTTTACTCATCTGCTGCGGTCGTGGTTTATGGGGTTCTGGGGATTTAGAGCGTGCTGCGCTTATCTAGTCTGTGTGCGCGTGCGACTTCCGGTAGGATTTCGTCATGCGGATTTAGGTTTATCTGTGCCAGATTCAAGGCGCCTAGTTCTGGTTGTCCACATTGAAGCTGCTTCTCTGTGATTTATATCATTTTGATTTCGGGGGGTGGGGGGGGGGGGGGGCGCGCGCGAGCGAGAGAGAGAGGATACTTTATTTATCCCATTACAGGAAATTACAGTGTCAATTCGCACAATGAAAAGCACATAAAGCAATAACAAACAAACGAAACAAAGAAAACAACCATCATCACAATGTGTAAAATTCTGCAGCATCTCTCTCTCTCTCTCTCTCTCTCTCTCTCTCTCTCTCTCTCTCTCTCTCTCTCCCTCTCTGTATCACAGCTCCGACACAACACTTTCACTCATCTATGCCGCTTTTCGCTTTAGCAACATGTTGAGCAGTAAACGAAGGTGACGACAAATAGTAAGAAAGAGAGATTGATTGATTGATTGATCTTTAATAACCAAGGACAAAGATTTTAGGCAGAAGTCTAGTCCTTGCTAAAACAACAACAACAACAACAACAACAACAACAAAACACCCATCTACGCAAGGTATAGTGGTAAAGCCAAACCGCCAAAAGATAAAGGTAAAAACCAAGTCCTGTCTCAAAAGCTCAGCTTGCTGCAATACGTACATACTATCCCGAAAAAGGGGAAGAAGGGCAAATCAAAACAAACCTACAGAGACTAGACGCCTCAAACTCAAAGAAATTCAGTGCCAATAGCAACACACGAGCACAGCACAGGACAGTATCAAACCATGCACAAATGCAGATTAATTCTAATCAACACATATCTATGGTAAGCGAAAAAATGAGCATAATACTGGTGACGTTTGAACTGGTATGATGCAAATTATGTTGAGAAAAAGAAATCGCACACAAAAACCAACAACATTCTGATTAAATCAGCTCATGAGAACAATGAACAGTTGGCACAGTTGAGAAGTTAGATAGAGCTAAGATCTTTTGAAGCAGCTGACAGTTCAAATCACATGCGAGCGCAGTGAGTCTGTTCGAGAGCGGAGAATAGCGCTATATAAAAGCGATCAACAACAACAATCAACAACAACAACAACAGTTCCCAGGTTTTTGATGGAGGGTGGACGAGAATTCCAGATTGCTATTCCAGAGAATGCGAGACTGGTATTATAAAGGTCTATGCGGGGATGTAGTGGAATAAAGGTTTTGAGCCACACCTGCTCTTGGGTCTGGTGAAAGGTAAGCTAACGTACTCTGGAGTCTCCCCTGTGGATACCTTAAACATCATTACAGCTTTGTTGTATTTTAGATGCTCCGTCAAAGAGAGACGTTTAACAGTTTTAAGAGAGGGAGGGAGGGAGAAAGGGACAGGGAGAGAGAGAGAGAGAGAGAGAGAGAGAGAGAGAGAGAGAGAGAGAGAGAGAGAGAGAGAGAGCATCTGCGTGGTTGTGTAATGGACTTTTGCACACAAAACACCATTGCCACCACCGACAATTGCCACCATCGACACTACCACAGCAAACTACTTTTTGGGGTGTGATCTTCGTCTTCTTTTTTTCGCTCGAAGAAAGACGCTATTTCGCTAAACATTCACACAGAAAATCTGAACTGCAGTTGAAGTAAACACCTTCTGATATTTTTTAATGAATGGTTTGCAGAACGTCTTAGTAATACTCGAACGCGTTGCTTGAGAACTCTGTGATCCGCCTTTCGGCAACCCCCTCAAGGGCGTATCGATCACAAGAGCCACAGACAGACCAGAGGGTGGCAGTGGATTAGGTCTGGGCAGGGAAGTGGGGAGGAGAGTTGGAGTAAGATGAGAGGCTTGAACCTTTCAGACCCCTTCCGTCCCGCCGCCCTTAGAACAAGGACAGGAACAATATTCTTCAGATGGTGTAGTCACATGCACTTCACCGTGGCGTTCGGGGCAACGTCTGGCAGTTCCTCAATTTGTCTGGAAACCTTCTCAGAGAGCGTATGAGAAGGTCACTCGCTGTTGCTTTGCTGCTGGTACGGGGAAAACGTCTGAGAGGGTCTGAGAGGGTCCTCAATGTCCAAGGCACCAGGCCATCAACTGGCTGGACGCTGGTCTTGATTGAGCAGCTAGCTGCCCAGGCGATGTCCACGGGCCAGGGGATTTAGGCTGCGTTAGCTTCGACCTGGGCGACGCCTCCGATATTAGTTGAGGCGCTTGACTACCCGCGACTGCTGGCCCTTCGCCGGTTTCAGGCAATGGCGTTTGTTGCTGTCAGCTGATGTTTTCGGATCAGGGGGCTGCGAATTGGATATCCGTCATCGACAACTTAGCCTTGCTGCCCATGCAGCCAGCGAGCGGCTTCGGAGGAGGAGTTTCTGCTACGATGGATTTGTCAGTGGAAACTCTCGGTGGATCGGGGGGATCGAACAGGGCTTTGGATTGTGATGGTGTTCGTAGGGGAAGGTATCAGAATGGAACTTGCAGATTTGGTACTTTTAGCGAGTTTGTCGACGTCGTTCCACCCTTTTATTGAACTGCAGGCTAATCCGGTTTATGAGAAGAAGAAAAACACGCACTTTTTTTTTTAGTCTCGATTTTCGTAGGGGAGTAAAAGGAATCCACGAAAGAGATTGGTAGCAGTGATTTGGACTGCTTTATGGTAAAAACACAAATACACGCACTCACGCACACCCACACAAAACCACCTCGTGGTAACATCACAAATGCACGTACGCACGCACGCACACAAAAACATCTCAGTCACAAAGCGCGGAGAAGATGGTCATTTTGTGTGTAGAAAGGGGGAGGAGGATGAGGGTCGTGGGGGGGGGGGGGGGATCGAGAGTGGACTAAGGGGAATACTTTCCACCACAAGCATTACTTTCATCCACTCCATCACAGACGATCGATGCTCGCCGATGGACAACAAGTTTCATTACTTTTACCCCCACTCCTCTCTCTCTGTTTCTGTCTCTCTCTCCCTCACTCTCTCTCTCTCCCCCCCCCCCCGCAATGCAGTACCCCCAAGTCGCCCCCCCACCTCCTCACCACCACCACCCCCTGTCGTCTTTCTCATTTGCTTTCTTTTCGTCTTTATTGCTTACAGCACGTAACTTCCTTCTCGCTGAGAGCGTTATTGTGGTCGTTTTGTCCGGTCGGCTGGGCCTGTGTTCATTCAAACGACGGCTTTTTTTTAAATTTAGTG
>JABMCL010001734.1:1737500-1745000 GCA_018857735.1 Alviniconcha marisindica
GCGCCTTCACCGTGGGCGACAACCACACCTACGACGGCTACTTCAACGGCCCGCTGCAGCGAGATGCCGCCTACGACATTTGGCTCGTCGCCTTCTCCGACGTGGATGGGGTGAGAAGGATTTTCTTTCGGGAAACAGTAACGTTTTTTTGTTTGTTTGTTTGTTTAAAGAAATAAAAGATGTTTTGCTTTCTGTTTGTGTTTTCGACCTCACGCGGTTGACTGGGTGTTAAACATCAGTTATCTGTTTATGGACTCACGGCTGACCGCCAGAGCATTCAACACCAGTGTATCGCATTCTTCTTCTTCTTCTTTTCTTCTTCTTCTTCTTCTTCTTCTTCGCCCTGATATAACCGTACCGGATGACTGGGCGTAAAACACCAACTTACTTACTTACTTACTCTTCTTCTTCTTCTCCCACTCGCCGCTCTTTCTCCTCCCTGTTCTTTTTCTGCTGTATTTCACCAACTTCATGGGATGGAAGGCTATGCCACTTTTGGGGCGCGGGGAGAAGGTGTAAGGAAGAAATGAGAGAGAGAGAGAGAGAGAGAGAGAGAGAGAGAGAGAGAGAGAGAGAGAGAGAGATCTAGCAGCTATACAGAAAGTTGTTTAGAGGCTCCCACAATGAGTGGACGTTCTGTAACGTAACCTCAAAAAGTTGCACAGAAAGTTGTCTGGAGGCTGCATTGCAGTCTGGACTGAAAAGACTCCAAGACCCGACATCCCCGGGAAAAACTGGTCTATCCTGGGATTGTTCTGGGAAATGTGTTTCTTGTTGTTGCTGCCAGTATTGTGTTCTATAACTGGTAGATGTTGTGTGCCCATTAAACATCAGTGTGGTGTCAAAAGCTCACGCATGTCTGTCCAGAAATAAAGCTTAATGAACGACGGTACACATCGGTAGTTACATTTGAAAAATGTTGACTGATTGTTGCTTTTTAAACTATTATTGTATGTAAAGAATTGAAGATGGCAAGGATATCTGCCAGCTATTTCCACCTGATTCAGTCCAAATAGACTTATAATCTATGCATTTGGTTCGTGTGGCTGTTTGCATTGCCTGTTCAAAAGAGTGTGTATACCTGTGATTTTACATTTCAGACGGTCAGAGAAGCTTTTGCCAAAACGGAATCGCCTGTTGTTGGTAAGTTGTTACTTGCTTCTTTGGTTTCGGTATGTGCTGAGCTTAACGCTCACTTTGACAAAACATTTTTTTGTTCTTGTTGTTGTTTTGTTGTTGTTTTTGGTCGACGTTTCTTTTTTTGTTCTGTTTTGTTTTAGACATTCTGAATATACCAGTTTCGGCATATTTTTTTTTAAATTGTGGCTGTCTTGGTCATTTTAACCCGAATTTATCGACCTGCTTGCATCACTGTCTCATACCTGTCATTTTCGGGTACGAGCAGCGGGCAATGTCCACTTTTAGCCCGTCGGTTCGCTGTCCTCAAATTGTATGAGAATGTGTGTGTGTGTGTGTGTGTGTGGTGTGTGTGTGTGTGTGTGTGTGTGTGTGTGTGTGTGTGTGTGTGTGTGTGGACGGAATGAACCTGAAGTATGTACTACGCTGGCATATCCACATATCAGTTCATTCAGTACGATGCCAGTGCTATACACACAAACGCACGCACATACGTATCTTCAAACCATTTGAGGATAGCGAACCGACGGGGCTAAAAGTGGATACTGCCCGGCAGCGTGTGTCTGTTTAGCTCCAGTGTTCATGTGCGTTCGTTAAACTTTTTTTAACGCCGAGTTGTCTCCGAAGAGCTACTGGCGGGGACCGAGATCCCAGGAAGTGGGGGAAGGGGTAGAGTATTCCTAACGCTACACTGTCACCACCAGAGTGATTTTGCATTAAGATGGGCAGCGGTCAGAGCCATTTTAACGTTTCGTTGATTGTGAGGAGCAGTGTGACAGGACAGTGTCCATGCCGAAGCAGGGAATGGAAAGGTGTTTTTTTGTTGTTGTTGTTGTTGTTGTTTTTTAATTTATATTTATTCACGGCTCATTGACGGGTTTTCAGTATCGATCTTGATTAGGTAGGGCACTTACGTAACGGAGAGAGAGAGAGAGAGAGAGAGAGAGAGAGAGAGAGAGAGAGAGAGAGAGAGAGAGAGAGAGAGTGAGTGTGTGTAGTGTGTGCGTGCGTGCGTGAGTGCGTGTGAGCGTGCGTGCGTGCGTGCATGTGTGTGTGTGTGTGTGTGCGTGCGTGCCACAATGTGTGTGTGTGTGTGTGTGTGTGTGTGTGTGTGTGTGTGTGTGTGTGTGTGGTGTGTGTGTCGTGCGTGGTGCACAGTGTGTGTGCGTGCGTGCGTGCGTGTGTGTGTGTGTGTTGGTGTGTTGGTGTATGTGTGTGTGTGCGTGCGTGCGTGCCACAGTGTGTGTGTGTGCGCGTGTGTGCGTGTGTGCGTGCGTGTGTGTGCGTGCGTGCGTGCGTGTGTGTGTGTGTGTGTGTGTGTGTGTGTGTGTGTGTGTGTGTGTTTGCTCTTCTTTAGTTCGGGCATTTCCGGTCCATTATCTACCGTCTTGTTTATTTAGGCCGTTTATAGGACGGCACACGATCTCTGTCGTGTTTAGTTGTCATTTGTGACCAGATGGCCCATTTTCTAAAGCCTTGGAATAGTTAGGGCACTTACACAGCGGCCCATTTTCTCTGCCTTCTTTATTCGTGATTTACTGCTTTTTGCTGCATTTTGTAATGTCTTGGTTTGTTAGGACACTTACATGTAAACAACACATTTTCTCTCTTTTTTTCTTTTTTTCTTTTTTAGTTCGGCATTTGTGGTCTGTTGGCCAATAATATATCTAATGTCTTTTCTGTAATGTATCTAATGTCTTGTTTCAGTTCGGGCATTTCCAGTCTATTAGCCATTTATGTAATGTATTATCTCCGTTTTGTCTCAGTTCGGGCCTTTCCTGTCCATTGGCCAATTATTTAATGTGTTTTCTCTGTCTTGTTTCAGTTCGGGCCTTTCCGGCCCATTGGCCAATTAGTCTAATGTCTTTTCTCTGTCTTGTTTCAGTTCGGGTCTTTTCGGTCCATTGGCCAATTATCTAATGTGTTTTCTCAGTCTCAATTCGGGCCTTTCCGGTCCATTGGCCAATTATTCTAATGCCTTTTCTCTGTCTTGTTTCAGTTCGGGCACTTACGGCCCAACCGCCAGCCAACCACGTACCTGTCATAGTCGGCGTCCTGATCGTCTTCATCCTGCTGATCGTTACCTTTGCCATTCTGCTGCTGGTGTGGAGGTGAGAACTCAGACACGTGCACACACGCACACACACACACACACACACGCACGCACGCACGCACGCACGCACGCACGCACGCACGCACGCACGCACGCACGCACGCACGCACGCACGCACGCACGCACGCACGCACGCACGCACGCACGCACGCACGCACGCACGCACGCAGAGTTATGTACATCGTGTATGCATATACACCTCCTCTCTCTCCTCTCTCTCTCTCTCTCTCTCTCTCTCTCTCTCTCTCTCTCTCTTTTTACTAGTCATATGAACTGATCAGATATTCTGCTGCTTCATTTGCTCATAATATGCTCATCGTATGCTCATAATAATTATGTAACTGAATGATGTATGACATGTGTTCATCTGCCGCTGTGAGCGCGGTATGTTTTGTGTGGAAATTCTCATGTATAACGTTTCACTCACTCGTTCATGCCTATATGTATATATAAATAATGCCTGTAATTTGATATCTATTCATCAGTAGCTTAGCAAGGACAAGTTGTTAGACAGGTTTTTGACTGAACCTAAACTACAATCCTTGTAAAATAAAGTTTTCGAGTTCAAATTATCTCTCTGTCTCTCTGTCTCTGTCTTTCTCTGTCTCTCTCTCTGTCTCTCTCTGTCTCTCTGTCTCTCTGTCTCTCTCTCTCTCTCTCTCTCTCTCTCTCTCTCTCTCTCTCTCTCTCTCCCTCTGTATCACAGCTCCGACACAACACTTTCACTAGCAACATTTTGAGCAGTAAACGAAGGTGACGACAATAGTAAGAAAGAGAGATTGATTGACTGATTGATCTTTAATAACCAAGGATAAAGATTTTAGGCAGAAGTCTAGCCCTTGTGAGAAATTTACCAGTGTATTTATACAAAGCCTTTAATTTGCGTAGCATTTTAAGTTCATAATTCAATCACACTGTCATTGTCAGTACGGAGTCTAGTACATTGTCGTTAGTTTGTTGGTTTTCTTGCTTATAGGCACAATTATAGTATGTACTGTGAGGTGGTAGGTCATCCTCCCGCACCCCTTCATGAGGGGCAATGGCCTAAATGTATAAATCAACCGTATCCATATCCGTATCTCTCTCTCTCTCTCCATATATATATATATATATATATATATGTGTGTGTGTGTGTGTGTGTGTGTGTGTGTGCGCGCGCGTGTGTGTGTGTGCGTGTGCGTGCGTGCGTGCGTGCGTGCGTGTGTGTGTGTGTGTGTGTGTGTGTGTGTGTGTGTGTGTGTGTGTGTGTGTGTTGCTAATCACGCGCGTGGTGACACGCTCCTGTTCTCAGGGGCTTCCCATAGGATTGATTGCACCAAGCCTATAGAATTGAATCAGACCCGGAAAGGGCCTTATGCTCCCAAGTAGCTTCTCTCTGAAAGGAATAATTTTCTTCTTCTCCTTTTTTCTTTCTTTTTTCTTTCTTTTTTGTTCTTCTTCTTCTTCTTTTTTCTTCTTTTTCCTTCAGTTTACGGAGAGCTTTTAAAGGGTCTCGTTTACCCACTAGCTGTAAAAGCACGCAACGTACTAGATCGAATTCATCAAAAAGAGTGCGTTACTCTCTGGTGCAGCTTGATCTAGTTCTTTCTCTTCCTTAGGGGCGTTTTCATTATCTCTCTTTATGAAGACTTTCACATTTAAGTTTAAGCGCTTTGGCAGCAAGTCTCTATTATAGTTTGATAACGTATGGTGCATGGTTGTATGGTGTACACAGAACTTGCGCCGAGACGGCAGCAGTTTCATGTGGTACCAGCCATGCCAGCGCTGTGCGTACACCACTTCGGTGGACATAAATCAAAAACGCGCTATAAAATGCTAGTCACTTATTTAGAATCACATGCAGAGCGCTATATAAAAGCGGTCATCATCATCATGTTTCATTACAGTTAACTCTAGACCGCTGCTAATTAGCCTCTTTTTTTCTTCTGTTATTCCCTTCACTGAGAGCCTTAATGTAGTACAAGGTGAGAATTTTCTCCCATGCCCGAGAAGGCCACAGTATTAGTTGCCGTTGAGGGTTACGAGTTGACAAATTCTCTCCGCTCATGATCACCGTGATCACCGCAGAGCCACTGATGAGCTCACATGCACAATAAATCCTGGTGTTGGGGAGCCCATGGCCATTCATTGTATCTTTATTTTGTCTTGCTTAAATTCTTGTTTAAACCAATAAATCCTGTCAAAATAAACTGCATGCTGGTTTATTTTTGAAAGCAATAATTATTATTTTTGGTTTCAGAGTCACAATATAGCTATGTTGATTCTTTGCTCCCTGAAATAAAGCAAAGGAGCCAAGACACAAACAGGACTGAAATGGTTGAGTGTTGCAATGCTTGAGCTACGTTCTGTTCCAGGCGGCGTCATTTGACGTCAGAGCGTGAAAAGGCAGAGTTGCCGTCCTTTGGTCCGACCATATTACCTGAACCGGACACATCACCGCCACCCACCCCTATCAGCGAGGGAGCATGTCTTCTGTCATCTCTAGGTATGTGTGTGTTTGTATGTCAGCCCCACCCCACCCCACCCGTATCAGCGAGGAAGCATGTCTACTGTCATCTCTAGGTATGTCTGCAGTAGTATGTTACCTCTACCCCACCCCACCCCTATCAGCGAGGGAGCATGTCTTCTGTCATCTCTAGGTATGTGTGTGTTAGTATGTCACCCCGACCCCACCCACCCGTATCAGCCTTGAAGGATGTCTACTTTCAGCTCTCTCTCTCTCTCTCTCTCTCTTACGCGTTCACTCTCGGTAAGCGTTTCTTTTAGGTAACCTTCTGTCGTGTCCAGAAGCAAAGTGAATTGAAACCAAGCATGCTACAGATCCGCGCGATAAGTAATAATCAATAGATTTCAGTATTTACACTTTCCTCTTTTACACTCCCTGTGTGCTACCTCACAATATAGGGGACGGCTCGGAACAACACTATCAGCACGTAATGTTTCAACTTCTGCGTGATGTTTGTGTGTGGGCTGGGTGGTAGCCTTCTCCATTAACACAGCTTCAGTTTGGCTGTACGTGTTTTCATGCATTTATGAACATCATGCTTATTTCTCTTATTCGTGGCTCAGTTCCTTCACCTTTTCCATAAATCCGGTCAAATTCACAGGTTTTCGTACCCCGGATACCGAATGAAGAACCGCTTTAAAGAATGGGTTGAACGTGTCTTCCGTTTGGTTGAGCGAGACATCCGTGAAAGTAGTTGAGCGAGAATGCGTGAAATAATTCAGTCCAACACCCCCCGGGCCCGCACGACTCAGCTCAGACCTACGGCCAAAATTGGCAGCGCCCTGCTCAAGACATTGTTTTTGTACTTGTGAAATAGTTCTGCATCGTCTCTGTCTGCCTATCGTTCTGTCTGCCTGCCTGACTGATTGTTCTCTCTCTGTCTCTGTGTTCTGTCTGTGCTGTCCTGTCTGTTGTCTCTCTGTCTCTGTCTCTGTGTGTCTGTCTGTGTGTCCGTCTGTCTCAGTCTCTCGTCTGTCTCTGTTCTCTGTCTCGTCCTGTCTGTCTGTCTGTCTGTCTGTGTCTGTCTGTCTGTCTGTCTGTCTGTCTCTCTGTCTCTCTCTCTCTCTCTCTCTCTCTCTCTCTCTCTATATATATATATATATACACACACACACACACACAGAGTTTGGGTTCTGTGTATTTTTGTTTGATGTTTTTCATGAGTTTGTAATTATTGTACTAAAACAAATTCCTTCTCGTAATTATAGACTCCTGTCATAGTACTAAAAAACACCTTTTTGTTTTGTTCTGCTGCTCTGGATTATTCGTATAAGCATTTGGTAAGTATCGGTGTTGTGTGTAAACTTTCTTCTGTTCAGTTAGATATCCGCGTTTACAGCAGCACTCTTGCTACATGTTTTTGTTTTGAATAATAATACTCCATTGATCCCTTGCGGGTAATTTTTGGGTTTGCCTTACCTGGTTAAGACTACAGCAGCCGCAAGAGCAGCGCTACCCATTCCTACCAGTGTGTTCAGTATTTTCGTTTTGGACACACGGGGGGGTATGTTTGCCCCTGTTTGGAAATTTTAACATGCGCGGAAGTTGATCCATGTGACTGCACACGAGGTCTGTATGAACACCGTAATAGAGTCTGCATTGAAAGATGACTGTTGGGGGCGGCGGGGGGTGGGGAGGGGGGAGGGGGGGGCAAGGGGGAAAAGAAAAAAATCACCTTGCAGCACCGGGGTATTGAACCAGCTTCTCGGTCCGACATTGTACCACCTGAGATATTCCGCCCCCG
>JABMCL010001734.1:1750000-1775000 GCA_018857735.1 Alviniconcha marisindica
CTACAACGAGGACGAGACGAGTCTATCTGCTGATAACATTGCTGACACGTAGTAGACTGGCACGAGGATGACGATGACGAGACTGTAGCCTGCCTATTGATGTCTCTGCTGATACGGACGAGACTACTGATGACACTGACGATACGAAGTTGACCGGCCATGTGTATGATGATGACGAGACCAGCTGGGGACACTGCTGATGAGACTGCTGATACGCAGAGGGTGACGCATGTGTTCTCTTTCTCTTTACAGATGATCACACACGGGTGGTATTAGATCCGGAGGGTGATGATTTAACAGACGATTACATCAATGCAAATTACATCGACGTAAGTCTCTCTCTCTCTCTCTCTCTCTCTCTCTCTCTCTCTCTCTCTCTCTCATCTCGCGCATTGTCTCCGTCTCACCGTCTCTTTCTCTCTCTGATCTCAACGCATTGCTCCCCCCCCTCTCTCAACGCATTCTCTCTCTCTCCACCTCATCTCAACGCATTCTCTCTCTCTCTCATCTCATCTCAACGCATTGCCTCCGTCTCTCTCTCTCTCTCTCTCTCTTTCATCTCAACGCATTCTGTCTCATCTCATCTCAACGCATTGCCTCTCTCCCTCTCTGTGTCTCTCATCTCACGCATTGTCTCTGTCTCCCCGTCTCTCTCTTATTCTGTCTCCCCCTCCCTCCCTCTCAGACTGTGTGCCATATTTTTACGCAGCGCACTTGTGTAACCTCATCAGGGCGCTGAGCTATATTGATATCGGAGGAGAGCGGGCGGGATCAAAGCGCTGGGAAAATGAACTTGTCTGCAGAACGCAATCATGGCGTGGTTTCCACACATGCCACCACCCAACCCTGCCCCTTCCGGCCATAACCCCCACCCCCGACCCCCTTGACATCACTGTACAGTCACCCTCACGTCCCCATCTCCCTTTCTCTCTCAGGTCCCCATCTCTCTCTCTTTCTCAAGTCTCTCTCTCTTAGCTCCCCATCTCTCTCTCTCTCTCTCTCTCTCTCTCTCTCTCTCAGGTCCCCATCTCTCTCTCTCTCTCTCTCTTTTCTCAGGTCCCCATCTCTCTCTCTCTCTCTTCTCTCTCTCTCTTCTCAGCTCTCTCTCTCTCTCTCTCTCTCTCTCTCTCTCTCTCTCAGCTCCCCATCTCTCTCTCAGGTCCCTATCTCTCTCTCTCTGGTCGCCATCTCTCTCACTCTCTCAGGTCCCCATCTCTCTCTCTCTTTCTCTCTCTCTCATACACACACATACACACTCGATCTCTCTCTCTCTCTCTCTCTCTCTCTCTCCACACACACACACTTCCGAAGACGTCTCCCTCCTCATCCATTCTCGCCCCATCAGTCCCTCCTCCGTCCCCCCTCGCCCTGCCGCCCACCATATCCAATACCGTGCAGTTGTTTAGGAAATGGCCCCCTCCGTGCTAGCTTTCACGCAGCGGGTTATTGCCTGGGAGGAGGACTGTGTCGCGTTGTGACTAATACGTCCATCACCTGAAGTCCGGGCAGCACGTGCAGGTCACGCTTGCATGCGTCTCTATAGGCTGGGGTGGAAGTCTATGCTCAGGGCCGTGGAGTGGTTAGGGTATGTGTAATATATATATTATTGATTGATTTTATATAGCGCTATTCTCAGCTCTCGAGCAGACTCACTACGCTCATGTCGCATGCGATTGTAGCGACTGTAGCAAATATGTATGAGAGAGAGAGAATTTGAACTAGAAAACTTTATTTTACGAGGACTGTAGTTAGAGAGAGAGAGAGAGAGTTAGTTGGTGCTTTGAGCCCAGTCAACCACAAAGGGTTAGAGAGAGAGAGAGAGAGAGAGAGAGAGAGAGAGAGAGAGAGAGAGAGAGAGAGAGAATGTAGATCAGATCATAAATCACAGTAGGTGTTGAATAATTCAAGGCTGCATTCACCCAGAGAGAGAGAGAGAGAGGTTCTATTTTAACGTCCGTATGTCTTAGCTCAGAGAATCAGTAGCCTTGTAGCCTAACCGGTAAGTGATATTTTCGCGTTTCCCGAAGACGTTATATCACGGTCACCAGCATAGCTCGATCGCTTCTTCGTTGATACTCCATTTCTGTTTAAGTGAGCTGAACTGCCAGCAATTTTCACCTAAACGGATTTAACCCTCAGACCGTATACCCGCCGTTAGTAGGCTATTCCACCAGCCAGGCATCAGCCGCAGGGATCCGGAGAGGATTTGACCCCAAAACCCTATACGCACTAGTAATAGCCGGAAGCAAGCCTAGGTCGGTTTGCGTATTAGGCAGGAAGGAATAAAGCAGCCGTTACCACCAGGTCTCTGGGCGCCTCCAGGGTTAAGTTCAGAGTAGGATTAAACTGCAAGCGGAAAGAAGAAGAAGAAAAAGATGGTGTGGTGCTCCGACGACTGGCTGACTGATCCGCCTCTGTCTGCCCCTTTCTGTGTGCAGGGCTACAACAGACCCAGGGCCTACATCGCTGCACAAGGTAAGTCCCTCAGGCGCTATTCGTTGAGGAACACACCAGAACGTCATTGCTGTTTTATTGTCCCTTCCCTTCCCCTTCCCCCACCCCTACCCCCCCCCCCCCCCCCCCCCCACCTCCCGCTTCACAGGAGCAATGCAGGGTCCCGCTTTGAAGAACCCCCGTGTCTGTGGGATTGATTTTGTTGATCGCTCCGCGCATTGTTGTGGGTGTGGGTGTAGAGTGTGATCAAATAAAATCGCCGCCACTCCAGCGTGCGATTGAGTGCAATGTCGCCAAGTTAAGTGTCGTTAGTAGTAAAGTATCCAAAAGACCACTAAGCGGTCTCGCCCGGTCCACGATAAGGAGGCCGGCGTTTGCTCTCTTTCTTCTTCCGCGCCATTTAATTGATTGTTTAATGGACTTTTAGACAGTGTTTGCATGCCATTCGATTGGATAAACCTTTCTTGGATTTGCTCGTCATGGATCTTTTTCTAATAAAAATTAATGTGCGTGTGGAGGGATGGAAGTGGGGGATAGGAGAGAGAGAGAGAGAGAGAGAGAGAGAGAGAGAGAGAGAGAGAGAGAGAGAGAGAGAGTTTGCATGGTGTATTATTATACATGGTATTTAGAAATTAGAGCAAAAATCTCATACCTTTGGGGCATCATATTATCATGTCACTGGCAAAGTTCTCATCTTACCGGTATCTGCCTTCAGGACATCGTATCACCTCTGCCGGATTTCACCTATATGTAGGGTACGTTCTAACATTAAGGGAACTTTGCAGGTCCCAACACACCTACCATCAAGGACTTGTGGAGGATGGTGTGGAAGGAGAACTCCAAGACGCTCATCATGCTCACCAACCTCACTGAAACGGGCAAGGTCAGTTTTATATAATCATTGGCGGCTCAAAGGACAGTGGCAGAATCGCCTTGGAAAAACTATTGAGAGGTTGGGATGTTGTTGTTGTCACCAACCTCACTGAAATGGACATGGTCAGTAGACTGCTCAGAGTGCAGTGGCAGAATCGCCTTTAAAAACCCATCGAGGTGTAGAGATGTTGTCAGAGCTCAGGGGCTGTGTGAAAGTCGATATGGCTGTGCTGGGCTCCCCGTCCCTGATAGTCTTTGTGGTCTCTGAGGACGTAAAGCAACACTGAACTTGAACTAGGGATGTTCACCAGCTTCACTGAAAGTAGACTGCGAAGAGTGCATGCAGTGGCAGATTCGCCTTTAAGAATCCATTTAGGTGTAGAATCCATTTAGGTGTAGGGATGTTGTCGTCACCAACCTTTCTGAAACGGGCAAGGTCAGTATATATTGGGCAGTGGCAGAATCGCTCTTGAAAAATTAGGTGTAGGGATGTTGTTGTCACCAACCTATATTACTGAAACGGGCAAGGTCAGTATATACTGGCGGCTTAAAGGGCAGTGGCAGAATCGCTCTTGAAAAATGAGGTGTAGGGATGTTGCACACTCCGAGCATCGCTTTCCGGCACCTTCCTCCAAACTCTGATTTAGTTACGCCACTGAAGGGGCACTCTTCATCTCCGCGCACTGTCCACCGACGCCGTCAGCGGCCTCCGAAAGGTTTGGGTACTGATAAGACTGGAAGCAACCTAGCGCCCAAGCACTCACGTAAGCATGAGACGCATCCACCCCGGGTAAAAAAAAAAAAAAGAGTTCCGTCTCGATTCAAACGATTTTGGTTTTATTTGAGCTGGCGTAAGCAACATGGTCAGTTATAAAACAAACGTCTGATATAATTTGAGTTGTTTGTAACAAACTTACTACTGTTTGAGCACCAACAAAAAACTGCTCGTTAGCTGACAGTTGTCTTGACCCTATGGCGTAACTAAATACGGCAGTGGTTGAAGGAAGGATGTAGTAAACCAGTGCTTGGAGTTTGGGGATGATGTTGTCACCAACCTATATTACTGAAACAGGCAAGGTCAGTATATAATCATAGGCGTCTCAGAGTGCAATGGCAGAATCGCCTTGAAAAATCCATTTAGCTGTAGGGATGTTGTTATTACGAGAGCCGGGCACAGCTAATGTTGACCTGGGGTCTTTGCTAATGAGCCAGGTAATGGCGGTAAGGAGACTGAGACATAGTTCATTCGTTCGTCAGGCTTAAAAAGAATCAGAAACAAGAATGACTGCAAGCGTTCTAAAACAATATCCAAACACATAAAAGGTGCAAAAGAACGCTGTTTATTAGGACAAAAAAACAGCATGCGAATTTTCGGGGTAATCCCCTTTATCAAGCTACGAAACGACTTGTAGCTTGATAAAGGGGATTATCCGAAAATTCGCATGTTGTTTTTGTCCAAATAAATAGCGTTCTTTTGAACCTTTTATGTGTCCATTAAACCTGTTTAACGCCGAGTTGTCTCCGGAGAGGTACTGGCGGGGACCGAGATCCCAGTTGGGGGAAGAGGGAGGCTATGTCGATGTCGATTGTCGAGAGTTACGAAGCTACTTCCGTAGCTGTAGTTTACGACAGGCCCTTACAGGATGAGAAGATTAATATGAAGACACTTTCCTTTTCTGTCGAGTGCCGTTGTAAAGATTATGACGTATTGACTTACTTATGCACTCACGCAGTTACTTATTTACTTAATCATGCAAGCAGTCGAGTCGTTTACGAAACCTGAGTGGTCTTAATCTCAAACATGGACCACTCTTAAGAATGTTCATGAGGGAGGTCTTGTCGGGTGGAGAAATGGAAAGCGAGACTGCATCATGGACACGGTGTCGACCTTGGATCATTCTTAAGGAGCTAGGCCATGGCGGATTATGAGACTGACTCCGTTCCGTGCTCACTTTGAACTATGGTCTTTCGTCTCGCAGAATCTTAATTAACCACTTCCTTTTTCCTCTTGTCCGAAAATAGAAATCTGCGAAGGCGTATTTTATTGATATGCTTGGAATTAGGCAAAAACAGAACAACGAAATGGCACAGTGCAGTACTGGTGCGCGTGTGATTTACGTGCTTTCGTCGGCTTTCGTGGGTGCTGACGAAGTCATTTTGACGAGTACAATCCGACCTCGTTTTCGATCTCGTGACCCACCGTGACCCAGCACAGTAAGAATGAGGTCCAGTCTCGCTTTCGAATTGGTGACCTTCCTTGACCTACCTCATTAAGGATGACTCCCAGGGATGACTGTGTCCAATCTCGCTTTCGATTTCGTGACCCGCCTTGACAGCTGCCTCATAAAGAATGGTTCATTTTCTCGTCCGTGCATTCACCCACCTTACTGCGCTATTTCGGCACTCACTCATTCACTCACAGAACCATGCAGTCACTCGGTCTTCACTCGGTCTCTCCGACAATCAGTTCGTCACTCACACCGCCACTCACTCATTGACACACTCGGTCGTTTACTGAGATTTACTGACTAACTCTCTTGATCTCCTCCCATGTCATGTCTTTACGGTGAACGTGATATAATTGTGAGAGAGGTGAGGCGTGGGGCGGGGGTGGGGGGTGGGGGGGGGGGGGGGGGGGGGGGGTTGCGAAGAAAGTGTGCTGGGGAGTGTTGTCAGCATACCACTCGCTTATTCACTCACTCACTCACTTCCTCTCTCCGTCCATTTTTACTCACTGTCTGTCTGTCTGTCTGTCTGTCTCTCTCCTCCCCCCCCCCCCCCCCCCCAATCCAGTTACCAACAGTTATTAACGAACTCTCTTCCCACCCCATGTCTTTAGAGCTGGCGAGATGTGACCAAAGTAGAGGCGAACACAAAATGCGTTGGGGATTGTCGAAATCCCGCTTCCGCCCTCCCTCCCTCCTGTCATTCCCATATCCTCTCATCTCATGTCTGTACAGTGGGCACAGTTCTGGAGCTGAACAAAGCATGGTATTGGGATGTTGTCATTACGAGCGTGGAAGCTGTGGGTTGGGGGGGGGGGGGGGGGACGGGGGGGGCGGGCGGGGAGGGGGGGGGGTGTAAAGGATTAATGGAGCTAAAGCCGTACAGACCAGTTGACTGGCTTCTTCCCATTTTTCCTGACCCATTGGCACCAACCGCGCACAGTTCATTGTTACCCCGCTGCCAAAGACAGACAGACAGACACACACACACACACACACACACACACACACACACACACACACACACACACACACACACACGCCCCAAGTCACCCCCGCTCTGATTGGTTGTGACTGCTTGCATTGTTTTTGTATCCCGCAGTTTTTGTTTCTGTGTGAAAAAGAGGCGTAGAAATCATGACTCGAATGAGTTGAAAATTGCAGCTGCTAACGAGAGAACCACACACGGCCCTCAGTCACTCCCGCTTTGACTGATTGTGACTGCCGGCATTGCTTTTGTATCCCGCAGGTTTTGTTTCTGTTTAAATTCACTTAAAAAAGAGCCGTAGAAATCATGAATCGAATCAGTTAAAAATTACGATTGCCAATAAAAAATGTATTGGCAATCGTAATTTTCAACTCATTCTATTCATAATTTCTACGGATATGCAATGGCTCAGAATTACAACTGTTCATTTTACAATTTAATTGTAAAATAAACAGTTGTAATTCTGAGACATTGCATAGCTCTCATGCATAATGGGAACACGTGTCGGCACAAACTGTGAGGCGGGAGGGTCTGTGATGCGGGAGCCACGATGCCATTGGAGCCCAAACACAAGCTTGAGGTGTCTCTCTCTTTCATGGTGCTTTACGTCCACAGAAACCATAAGGCTTATTAGGGACGGGCGAAGGTGGGGGAAGAGGGAGATTGTATATCTGTCGCTACAATGTCACCACCAGAATGACTCCTGCATTAAGATGGGCAGCAATGAGAGCCGGTTTCATGTTTCATTAATTGTGATGGACAAGTCACAGACAGTGTCCACGAACCACAATCTTTTTGAAGAGAAGGGAGAGCCGAAACGGAATCGAGCCGAGGCCCTTCTACTTACCAGCCTAACGCCTTACCGCTGGGCCAAACCGGCTCACACAAATGCCTCATCGTGGGTGTAGTTTATACCTACATTTTGAACAGCTTGCCGAGCTCTGTTTTTATGTTAGATGTTTGCGGTTTACAAATATTTCAGTATTATTTTTTAGTGAATGGGTTAATGCTAATGAGCGTCGCTTAATGTGTTCGCATGTAACCTGTAACTCCTGCATCGCACAGAAAAAGTGCGAGCAGTACTGGCCGGACGAGGGGTGTCAGGAGTACGGACTAATCAGCGTGCAGCTTCTGGACACCGACGAGTTACCGGACTTTACCATCAGAACCTTCCTTCTGAGCAAGGTCAGTATACCGTGTGCAGGTCACTTGCACTATGCACAGCGGTAAAACGCCACGACTCGATCGTGTCGCGTCGTTGTCCAATGGTATTCACTCTTGATTTAATGATAATAATAATTGGTACTTAGAGCGCCTAACCCGCACAGACCCTAAGCGCTTACACGTTCTTTAAATGTACATGTTTTCAAGACTCAGTGCATAAAACGCATGCACGCGCACGCGCGCACGCACGCACGCACACACGCGCACGCACGCACGCACGCACGCACCGCACCACCACCACCCCCCCCCACCCCCCCCCCCCCCCCCCCCCCACACACACACACCCCTTCGCGGCTGACTGGACGTTAAATCTGAAAGTTAAATAGCATTGTTCAATCTATCTATCCGTCTATTTATCTTTCTAGCTATTTGTCTATACCTACCTACCTGTCTGTCTGTCCAAATAGGTCTCTTTTACGACGTTTTAGCAAGTAGCCATTCGAGTAATGTGTGTGCTGTTCCTAGGTGGCCGGTCCAGACAGTCTCGCGGAATTTTCTTTTGACTGTGTTTTGGTTCTTTGCTTTGTAGTGGGCTATGTGCGCCACTCTGGAGAAATAACACATAAAACAGTACGTTATCATCATCATCATCAAGTACCCATTACCAATAGTGTGTGTACTGTTGTTTCAGGGTGCCCAGGCCGCATAGTCTCACATGCTGGCTGTATCAAGCACCCCATTACCAGTGGTGTGTGTATGTACTGTTGTTTCCGGGTGACCAGCCTATGTAGTCTCAGATGCTGGCTGTATCAAGCACCCATTACCAATGGTGTGTGTATGTACTGTTGTTTCAGGGTGACTAGCCTCAGATGCTGGTTGTATCAAGCACCCATTACCAATGGTGTGTGTGTATTGTTGCTTCAGGGTGACCAGCCTATGTAGTCTCAGATGCTGGTTGTATCAAGCACCCATTACCAATGGTGTGTGTGTATTGTTTCAGGGTGACCAGCCTATGTAGTCTCAGATGCTGGCTGTATCAAGCACCCCATTACCAACGGTGTGTGTATGTACTGTTGTTTCAGGGTGGCCAGTCCAAGTACGTGAAGCAGTTTCACTTCACCACGTGGCCGGACCACGGGGTGCCCAGGTTCGGCCATTCCCTGCTGCTCTTCCGCCAGAAAATACGGGCCTACGACAACCTGGACAACGGCGCTGTTGTTGTCCATTGCAGGTGAGGCGACGTGCGCTGTGTGTGTGTGTGTGTGTGTGTGTGTGTGTGTGGTGTGTGTGTGTGTGTGTGTGTGTGTGTGTGTGTGTGTGTGCGTGCGTGCGTGCGTGCGTGCATTCGTGCGTGCGTGCGTTGCGTGCGTGCGTGTGTGTGTGTGTGTGTGTGTGTGTGTGTGTGTGTGTGTCTGTGTGTGTGTGTGTGTGTGTGTGGTCTTTTAGTAGATAGTTTATGGATCTTTCTCATAGGCTGTCAACACTGTGAGTTTTTGGATCTTTCTCATAGGCTGTCAACACTGTGAGTTTTTGGATCTTTCTCATAGGCTGTCAACACTGTGACATGCTTCTCTGCGGGGCGTACTCTTGTTAGCGTTAAAAAAAAAGTAAATAAAATCAAAACGCACTGACGGGTTAGGCTGCCCCCTACTAAACAAGGTCAGCACCCCCCACCCACCCACCCACTCATCTTTCGGCGAAACGTTTTGCACTGTTTTAAAAATTCAGTTTTTCCCCTCTCCTCCTCCTCCTCCTCCTCCTCCTCCACCCCTCCCCCTTTTTACATCAGAGTACGTTTCTTTGGGTGCAGCGGACCAAAAGCAACCCGCCATGCAATCGTCATTAATCATCCCATCATTCTCCGGTCTTTAGCAAGAGTGGCAGAAGAGGCAAAGGATGCGTCTTCAGCCCCTCACGCCCCACCCCCACCCTTCCCCTCATCCGCCACCCCAGTCCCTCCGTCCTACACGTCTGGCAGCCGCGTCGACACTGGGCACCAACCCTGTCAAAACTGCTTGTACAGCCCTGGAACTGGAAGACGTGACGGCTAACTGGTCATTATTACTCGATAATCCGAGCTGCCAATCCTGCCAGTCAGCGGCCGCATTACGATCATAATTTGTCTGTCTGGCGCCCGGCTGGGGTGTGTGTGGCACAGGGTCGACAGTAGAGGGAGACGGCTAGCTAAGCCGTGAGGGTCCGAGCGTTGAACACTTAGAGGGATGAACAAGTTGGTGGTTGTTAACTGTCCGTTTTGGGGCTGAAGTGTGGGACGGAATTTAGGTTAAGTGTTAACCAGAGTTGTCGACGGTTGTCATGAAATAATATTTGTGGTTGATGGTGGGGGGGGGGGGGGGGGGGAGAGAGAGAGAGAGAGAGAGAGAGAGATAGAGAACTCGAACTCGAAAACTTTATTTTCCAAGGATTGTAGTTTAGGTTCATTTAGACCGTCTAACAACTAGTCCTTGCTAAACTACTGAATAAGTGAAACATGGAGAGAGAGAGAGAGAGAGAGAGAGAGAGAGAGAGGAGAGAGAGAGAGAGAGAGAGAGAGAGACAGACAGACAGACAGACAGACAGACAGACAGACAGACAGACAGACAGACAGACAGACAAAGACAGATGGGAGGGGAGGGGTTACGAGGTCTGTGTGCCCAGACTCACAGATCTATTTATAGGTCTTTGGCTCTAGACTGCTGCCTTGATGTTCGTTTTTAGAAAATTGCGCCTCATCCCGTCTCCGTTTACAACGTCTTGTTAACCAAACCGACCCTGTCTGCTCGAGTGTCTTGAGCTCGTAATGAAGTTTATTTGCTGTGTAACCCAGCGCCCCCCCCCCCCCCCACCCCACCCCCAGCCCCTACCCCGCCCATCCACCGATCAACCAAAGGTCAGCGGAAAGAGCCTTGGCTAACTGTTTACCTGTCCCAATCCTCTACCACCACCTCTACCACCACCACCACCACCACCTCCACCACTGGCACAGTTTTCAGCGTAGGTGATTCAAATGTGTGTAGCTACTGTCGTATTAGATTACTTAGAGTCACAGACTTAACTGGCGCGATGAGTCTATCATTATCAGAGTACGCGCAATCACAGACTTGGCTGGCGCGATCAATCTATCATTATCAGAGTACGCATAATCACAGACGTGACTGGCGCGATCAACCTATCATTAGAGTAGACACAGTTCATCACAGACGTGACTGGCGCGATCAATCTATCATTATTAGAGTAGACACAGTTCATCACAGACGTGACTGGCGCGATCAGTCTATCATTGTCAGAGTAGACACAGTTCATCACAGACGTGACTGGCGCGATCAATCTGTCATTGTCAGAGTAAACACAGTCACCACAGACGTGACTGGCGCGATCAATCTATCATTATCAGAGTAAACACAGTCACAGACTTGACTGGCGCGATCAATCTATCATTGTCAGAGTAAACACAGTCACAGACACAGTCACAGACTTGACTGGCGCGATCAGTCTATCATTATCAGGCAGAGTAGACAGTCCCAGACGTGACTGGCGCGATCAGTCTATCATGTACGAAAGAAAAAAGTGAAAGGTACCCCAAAATTGGGGTTACTATTCGGGGTTACACATAGCAAATAAACTGCAATACGAGCTCAAGACCGTATCTGTTAACAAAAGGGAAAACAAGCAAGCAAGCAAGCAAGCAAACAACAGCAACAACAACCCCCCCCCCCCCACCCAAGAAAACACCAAAACACACACACACACACATACACACACACACACACACACACACACACACACACACACACACACACACACACACACACAAGTACCAACTAATAATATGATGAATAAGTCTCATGTCATGGGGATGTGGTCATAATTATGAATTGATGTCACCGTGGCCACGTTTCTTCCTGTCCTATGCCATCAGAACATCGTATTACCTCTGATTGTTCTACGGGATGTTAAAATCCAAAAACTATGCATCCATAACCTCGGCTTGATTCCAGCTCACTTATACAGCCGGGAGCAAACCTTAGTCTGGTGTCGGCGCACGGCCAAACTCCAAGCACAGATTTATGACATCCTTCCTCAACCACTGCCATAACTGGTCACTCCATAGTCTCGAAAACCTGGCAGCTAACAGTTTTTCGTTGTTGCTCCAATGGCAGTACGTTTGTGACAAACAATTCAGATTATATCAGGCCTTTCTTTTATAACCTCCCACGTTGCTTGCTTACGCCAGCACAAATAAGACCAAAATTGTTTGAATCGAGACTGAACTTCTCTCTCTCTCTCTCTTTTTTTTTCTTTTTCTTTTTTACCCGGGGCGGACGTGCCTCATGTTTACGCGTGTGCTTGGACACTATGTTGCTTCCGCAGTTTAGTACCCAAACCTACTAATAAGACTGTGGAAACAACATAGCATCCAAGCACGCACCTAAACATGAGGCGCGTCCGCCCGGGGTCAAAAAAGGGTTCCGTCTCGATTCAAACGACATTGGTTTCGGTTTTACTGGCGTAAGCAATGTGTGCGGTTATAAAAGAAACGCGTGATATAATCTGGGTTGTCTGTGACATACTTACTGCCATTTCAGCACCAACGAAATCTGTCCGTTAGCTGACAGATTTCCGTGGCCTATGGCGTAACCAATTATGGAAATGGCCGGAGGAAGGATGTCGCAAACCAGTGCCTGGAGTTTGATTAGTACCCAAACCTTTCGGAGGGCGCTGCCAGCGTCGGTGGACTGCTGCGCGGAGATAAAGAGCTAGTGCCCCCGTCAGTGGCGTAACCTATTCTGGCACAGTTTGGAGGAAGGTGCCGGAAGGCGGTGCTGGGAATGCGGCGCATTATTAAGCCTTCGTTACGAGCCTCCGGGGCTAGGTTCCTGGAGCACTGAGAAAGGTTCTCACCGTGGACCTTTATGGCGAGGTTACCCTGCTGGTATTTACCCTGCTGTCATCGTAGGTCAGCACGGGCAGCCGCGGCGGAGTCTGGGACTACGGTGTTGTCAATCTCATCACTCTTCACCCATCACTGTCACACTGTAACGTTACCCTGACCCCGGGGTCGTGCTCCTTCTGCTGAGAAAGTCCGCACACTGGGGCTGAGTGAGTCTGACTGTTGGCTCGTAACCCCCTCCCTCCCCTCTCCCCCTCGCCACCGTCCTCACCTTCCCCTCTAACTCCATCGTGGTATTGCCCCCCCCCCCCCCCCCCCACCCCGCGCCGCCCCCACCTTCCCCTCTACCGTTGTAGTGGACTGTCTGCCTTGATGGATGAACTAGGGGGCGCGACCTCTGCTCTGGAACAAAGGTTTCTCTGTGTTGACATCTTTTTGCTTTTGTGCGGATTGCTCTGTCACCCGAAGACGTCCAGGTTTCTACGCTGCGCCATTCACTGATGCGGAGGATCAACCTTCGTTCCATCACACTTCCTGTCGGTGCCGTCCCCGACTCTCTGCTTCCGTCTCATACCTAATGGAAAAAAGCACGGCCGCTCTACTCAGCTTGCGAGACACGGAAGGAAGAGGAAGAGGGCGTTGGGAGTTTTTATCCATGAAAAACTTGCCGCTTTACTCAACATGCAAGACGCAAAGAGGACGTTGGGAGTTACTGTCCTTGAAACCCTGCCGCTTTACTCAACATGCAAGACGCGAGAAGGACGTTGGGAGTTACTGTCCACGTATTATCTGAAGACGAAGCACGCAGTCATGCAGCCTCGTTCTCATAATTATTAACGGAAACGCATGACCGCCTACTCAGCAGCTGCAAGGAGCAGATGCTTTTAATTAGATGAATAATATGGTTTCTACAGCTGCGCTTCGATCTCATAATGGGAGGTCGTGGCTGCCTTACCCAACTGCAAAAAGATGGAGGAGCAGAAGAAAAGAAGAAGAAGAAGACGTCGTAGCAATAACAACGATTATGACGACGATGACAAGACAAGAAGACATCGTAACAATAACAACGTCCTTGGCGACGATGAGAAGAGTTCACGAAAAGTGCCTAAAGCACTGTGTGGACCACCCAATAACACAGCAATATGACCAGGCTTCGCAGTGGAATCTGCGGCTCGTTTAGGAAGGGGGGGGGGGGTGTTGCTAAGAGACTCTTGTGCAGACCATGATCACAGAGACAAGTGCGGGGGTCGACTGTCTCTTTTGTCTGGCCATAGAGCTGCCAGTAACCGCTCTATGATCTGGCCAACATGCGTACGAACACACGAAGCCCAGTAGTGGTGGGGGTCTGTGTGTGTGTGTGTGTGGGGGGGGGGGGGGGGGGAAGGGAGGGAAAGGGAGGGGGATCACAGAACCGTGTGTCCATCGACAGCCAGCATGGCTAGTTCAGGTCCAGCGAATGGACACGACACATTTCAGCCGAGGGCAAAGGGGCAGGTCGTGTCAACGTCGTGACCCCAAAGCCAATCACTCCGTCTTGTTCCCCAGCTTTCATCGCCACATGCCTGCTAATAGGCACGTGCTGCTTTTGCAGCAGGTCTCGCGCCAGCGGACGAGATTTGCACTTCAAGAAGAAACTGGGGAAGTATCTGGGCGGAAAGGAGAAGTAAACGCTACCACGGAGAGAGAGAGAGAGAGAGAGAGAGAGAGGGTTGGACAGCATTTCCCCATTCATTGCTTCACTGTTCAAACCGAACCTCAAGCAGGTCTCGTAGAGGCGACGTGATTATCAGCCAGTTCTTTTTTTTGTTTGTTTGTTTTTTGTTCGTTTTTTAAACCTGACCTCGGCAGGAGAAAAACACACAAAAACGGGATCCCACCACCACCCCACTCCCCCAGCCTCAGCCCCCTCAACCCTTCCTCCTCCCCGCCCCCCTTTAAAAAAAACACCCCAAAAACGCGCTCTTATGAAAGTTAAAAAAGGAGGATTTTTTCCCCCTAAGTCTTCCGTTCCCAGCACTTTGACTTTTCCCATTCGTTGTCGTCGCCTTCGTTTTGCCCCGAGCGGATCTCATTAGCAGATACCGGTGCCGTTGTCCGTGATTCGCGTGCCATTCATCCCCGCTGTCCGCCCTGGTGACAAATGTGGAGCAACGGGGAAGGGGACCTGTTGCTCTCTGGCGCTGAGAATCTTCCTTCCTTCAGCTAACTGCTAACTGCAGCGTTTACAGGGACGGAGAGGGTAGGGGGGTGGGAGGGGGGGGGGGGCGGGGGAGATAAAGAGAGAGAGAGAGAGAGAGAGAGAGAGAGAGAGAGAGGATGGGGATGGAGGAGATATAGAGAGAGAGAGGGGGAGGGAGGGAAGGAATGAGAGAGGGAGGGAGGATGGGCATGGAGGGGGAGGAGAGATAAAGAGAGAGAGATAGGGAGAGGGAGAGAGGATGGACATGGAGGGGGAGGAGAGAGAGAACGAGAGACAGACAGACAGACAGACATGGAGGGGGAGGAGAGATAGAAGGAGAGACAGACAGAGACAGAGAGACAGACAGACAGACAGACAGACGGAGAGAGAGAGAGAGAGAGAGAGAGAGAGAGAGAAGAGAGAGAGAGAGAGAGAGAGAGAGAGAGAGGATGTGGGGATGGAAGGAGTTCACTATTCACAGCACCATCAATAAAATCCCCAAGCGTCCGTGTGACGCGAAAGCTCGCAATCTGCAGCATTTTGGAAAAGTTTGAGGACGTTTCCTTTTCTGTCGTCCATATCCCTGGAATGCCATTCAGTCGGCCAAACAGTGAGTCAGAAAGAATGCCCACTGCTCCAGGGACAATCACCAGTGTGAAAACGCAAAGACATCTGCATGAGCGAGAGATGCAGGCGTTGCAAACGCAGGGAGGGAAAATGGGGAAATGGATGTAGAAGAAAGCCTGAAATGACTATCATTGCGCTGGGCGGATTCAGGAGGGAGCGATGCAGGGGAAGATTGAACAACTGTATTTGTGCAGTGACCAATTAAGGTGGGTGTAGAAAAGATTGCGGGGGAGGGAGTGGGGGGGGGGGGGGGGAGTGGCAGTAGGACTATTTTGGTGACCATAATTATTACCGCGAGGGCAGATTCATAACGGATGGAGCGGAAGGTTGAAGTGACCAAATTAGTGCTGTGGGGAGGCTGAAGAAAGGTGAACAGAGAAATGGATGATGGAGTTAGAGGGGGCCTGAAGAAACTGCGTCAGTACAATGGGCAGACTGAGTGAGAATCATTGCATAAACGGGAGGGGGTAGGGTGGAAGGGGGAATGGAGGGGGGGGGGGGGGGGTAGGTGATTGACGTGACCGTACCAGTGCAATGGCCACACGAAGATCGAGTTGAGAGTCCAGTGGCCGAATTTATGCAGTGTACAGATTGAGGAGTTAGTTGGTTCTTTGGTGTTAACACCCGAACACTGAAGAAAGGTCTGTGCAAAAGTGTGTGTGTTTTTGTTGTTTTTTTGGGGGGGAGAGGGGGAGGGGGGGTTACATGGCAGGATGGCTACAGAGGAAGCATGGTGACCGTCTTAGGTCAATAGGGACATTGAGGAAAGGTCTATGCAAAAGGGGGGTAGGGGACATGGCAGGATGGCTACAGAGGAAGCATGGTGACCGTTTTAGGTCAATGGGAACACCGAGGAAAGGTCTATGCAAAAAACAAAAAACAAAAGGGGGGGGGGGGGCATATGGCAGGATGGCTACAGAGAAAGCATAGTGACCGTCTTAGGTCAATGGAAACACTGAGGAAAGGTCTGTGCAAAAGGGGGGGGGGGGCATATGGCAGGATGCTACAGAGAAAGTATAGTGACCATCTTAGGTCAATGGAAACACTGAGGAAAGGTCATGCAAAGGGGGGGGGGGGGGGGATATGGCAGGATGGCTACAGAGAAAGCATAGTGACCGTCTTAGGTCAATGGGAACACCGAAGAAAGGTCTATGCAAAAGGGGGGAGGGGGGGGCGGGGAGGGAGGGGGATCATGGCAGGATGGCTACAGAGGAAGCATATTGACCGTCTTAGGTCAATGGGAATGCCGAGGAATCAGGTGAGGGGGGGCGGGGGCGGCATATGGCAGGATGTCTACAGAGGAAGCATAGTGACCGTCTTAGGTCAATGGGAACACCGAGGAAAGGTCTATGCAAAAGGTGAAGGGGGTGGGTGGGGGCGGGGGCGGATGGGGGGGGGGCATATGGCAGGGTGGCTACAGAGAAAGCATACTGACCGTCTTAGGTCAATGGCAACACCGAGGAAAGGTCTATGCAAAACAAAACAAACAAACAGGGGGGGGGGGGGGGGCATATGGCAGGATGGCTAACGAGAAAGCATAGTGACTGTCTTAGGTCAATGGGAACACCGAGGAAAGGTCTGTGCAAAAGGGGGGTAGCGGTACATGGCAGGATGGCTAACGAGAAAGCATGGTGACGGGCTCACGTTAGGTGTAAGCATTCTTATAAGTATTCTTTTACATCACATTACACTAGTGCAGTGGGAAGACTGACTGAAGGAACATCTATGCAAAGGGGGATGGGGGGAGGGGGGTATACGAACGACAGGGTGGCTGTGGAGGCAGCATGGCAGCCGTATTAATGCAATGGGCAGATTGTCACGTTCTGCCGTTGGCGGAGGGCCCAAGCAGGACCGGCACATGGGAACAGCAAACAGTGGGAATTATTAGAGGAATGGATCGTGGGCTGTTCAATAGATAATGAAACTGAGATTGGAAAGGGGAAAGTGCGAGGGGGGAAGGTCTGCCAGAGAAGAGAGAGAGGGGCCAGGGAAGAAAGAGAGAAGAGAGAGAGAGAGAGAGAGAGAGAGAGAGAGAGAGAGAGAGAGAGAGAGAGAGAGAGAGAATGAATGAAATGTATTTTACGACGGTAGTGGAGAAGACTCGAAGTCTTTTTACATCCAACCCTCGCCCATAAGGAAAACTACTATTTATATATATATTGAGAGAGAGAGAGAGAGAGAGAGAGAGAGAGAGAGAGAGAGAGAGAGAGAGAGAGAGAGAGAGAGAGAGAGAGTACAATGTCTAGTCAATATAGTAGAGAGAGAGGGGGAGGGATGGAGGAATAGTATGAGAGGGGGAAAGGAGAGAGAAGGAGGAAGGGAGTTGGGAGGGCAAAGAGGAGGAAGGGAGAGAGAGAGAGAGAGAGAGAGAGAGAGAGAGAGAGAGAGAGAGAGAGAGAGAGAGAGAGGAGAGAAAAGAGATGTGTGTGTGTGTGTGTGTGTGTGTGTGTGTGTGTGTGTGTGTGTAAAAGAGAGAGAGAGAGAGAGAGAGAGAGAGAGAGAGAGAGAGAGAGAGAGAGAGAGAGAGAGAGGAAGGGGGAGACGGAGGGGTGGGGGTGGGGTGGGGGGGTGTTGTTTGTATTACCAATGATTGAGCGGACTGGTGGTCAGAAGTTCGGGAACTCTTGCAATTCAACGCCTTTATTATGCAGTGGCAGGTTTTGGAAAGGAACAGTCACTCTAGTTTCTGCACAAAACAGACGCTCGAATCGAAAATTGGATTCTAGAGGAACTATGATTTTAGTAGGAGAGTGACATCCCCTGTTCTCACCCGCCCAAAGAAACAAAAAGGTCCCCATGAACCAACCACTTCAAAAGAAATCTAAATTAATTCGGTATGGAAATGAGAACGGAAGGGACGAAAGCCTACTCGTGTTGCCAAACTGTTTAGCACTGTCGTTAGTTTATCTTAACAGGTTTCTGAACTTGGAGTTTATTTTTGTTTTCTGTTTTCAACGCGTTGAGCCTGCCTATTGGGATGATTCTTGTTCGGTGAAAACTGCGAGGCAGAAAAACACAAACATTCGGAGCTTTGGCTAATACCACAGTCTGAAACAGAACGAGGCCCAGAGCGCTCGTGCAGAATCAACACACAAGGGACGTAATTAGCGCGCGATAGACGTCACACAAACACAACACCAAAGACCTGATTCGCCTACAGTAGCTCTCACTAGGCATGCGAGTAAATACAAGGTGCATATAAGCGCCACCAGAGGTACATCCTTTTGTGCATTGATCTCGGCTAATATCAGCAACCGCACTACCAGCCGCTTATCGGTAGCCAACGTTTTGCAGGAAGGGTCGAATGAATATAATTACCCATGCGCCTTGAACTGAATATAATTACCCACTGCGCGTTGAGCCGGCTACGTGCTGTCCGCTGAGAGTCGTTGCTCTACGCCTTCTGTGGATGGGCAGATCGCATGATAAATTTCAGCCTGCATTGTCCCTGACTGCATGTTCCGTGGACAGATTACACGTCGCTTCAAAGAGCGATGTTCCTGGTGTGAATGAGCCACAAAAGGCCAGAAGTGTGGCCATAGCGCGCGCGGCGTCTTGGAACCCTTTTTGCAAAACTAGGTCGCTCAAGCCCTGCGTCATATTTTTGTATTGAGGGGTAAATGTACGTGTCACGTGCGATTACAAGTTAGCGACAGTTAAAACAACAACAACAACAACAACAACAACAACACACAACAACACACACACACACACACACACTCTCTCTCTCTCTCTCTCTCTCTCTCTCTCTCTCTCTCTACACACACACACACACACACACGCACGCACGCACGCACGACTATTACTTTGTTTTCTCTCCCAAAGTGGTACTTGGAGAACGGGTCACTCCAGTTGCATTCATGTTGATAGCCTGTAAAGAAAAGGAACGTACATTTATGTTTAGCTCATGATACAGATTCGCCTGGACGCAGCCAAAATTCTTGCTCTAAATATTCATGTACACACACCACTAAGCTACGACACACCATTTCATACATGGAATAAATCAAATCTGGACATCAAACATCATGGTTGGGTGGGGGGGGGAGATTGATTGATTGAACTTTATTACTCAAGAATAAAGGTTTAGGCACGAATGCCTGTCGTTCAACCTGTCCTTGGAACAGTTACAAACACTTATTATATATATATATATATATATATATATATATATATATATATATATTATATATGATCATAGTGGGAAAATCAATGCCAATCGATAATTATGAGCAATACAAAAGAGTAATAAATCAAATCACTAGGAGACTATACATGCATATATATATATATATTAGAAACCAAGAAAATTATTATATTTTTTGTTTTATTTACATTTTTTGGTGTGTGTGTGGTTATTTATAACAGTCTGCTTCTGATCCATTTATAAAGTTGTGTTTTGAAGCTGGTAAGTGAATTGCATGATTTTATTTGATTTGGGATGGTATTCCACAAGGATGCTCCTGAAAATGAGAAACTAGTTTTAAAAAGGTCTATTCTTGGTTTGGGCAGAGTTATATATCTTGATGTGGCGCGAATGTTGGTAAAGATAAAAAGCTGTTTAAAAAAGAGAGAGAGAGAAAGGGTGTGTTTTTTTAAGAGAGAGAGAGGGAGGGGGGGGGGGTTAAGAGAGAGAGAGAGAGAGAGAGGAGAGAGAGAGAGAGAGAGAGAGAGAGAGAGAGAGAGAGAGAGAGAGAGAGAGAGAGAGAGAGAGAGAGAGAGAGAGAGACCGTTCTCACGTGCTGTGTGTGTTTCAGTGCTGGCGTGGGTCGGACGGGCACCTACATCTCCATCGACACGCAGCTGGAGCGGGCCCGGGCCGAGGGCCTGTTGGACGTGCACAACTTCGTGCAGCTCATGAGGACGCAGCGGGTCAACATGGTGCAGAGCTTCGTAAGTCCACGCCGCCCTTCACCTGCTAGCCTTGTTCTATACCTAGGGAGGTCCCCCTCTCCTTTTTCTCTTCCTCCATGCCCCATCTCTCCCTCTCTGTCTGTCTGTCTCTCTCCCGTCTCCACCCTCCCGCCCAACTCCTGTCACCTCCATCCTCCGCCTTCCTCTCTCCCACTTCTCTCTCCCGTTCCTCCCCCTCCGTTCACTTCTCCTCCCCCCTCCTACTTTCCCTCTCCCTCCTCTGTTTCCGCCTTCTCCCACCTCCTCTCTCCTCTTCCAAACCATCCTCACTCCCCTTCTTCTCTCCCCCTACCTTCAATCCTACTTCGCCTCTCCCTCCTCTCTCCTCCTCCTCCTCTCTCTCCCCCTCCTCTCTCCTTCCCCTCTCCCCTTCCTCTCTCTCCCCTTCCCCCCTCTCCCCTCCTCTCTCTGCCCCTCCTTTCTCTCCCCCTCATTCTCTACCCCTCCTCTCTCTCCCCCTTCTCTCTCTCCCCCTCTTTCTCTCCCCCTCTCTCTGCCCCTCCTTTCTCTCCCCCTCATTCTCTCCCCTTCCTCTCTCTCCCCCTCCTTTCGCTCCCCCTCATTCTGTCCCCCTCCTCTCTGCCCCCCTCCTTTCGCTCCCCCTCATTCTCTCCCCCTCCTCTCTCCCCCCTCCTTTCTCCCCCCTCCTCTCTCTCCCCCTCCTTTCCTCCCCCTCATTCTCTCACCTCACTCCCCCCCCTCATTCTCCCTCTCTCCCTCTCTCTCCCTCCTTCCTCCCTCTTCTCTCCCCCTCTCTCCCCTCTTTCTCTCCCTCATCTCTCCCCCCCTTCCCCCTCTCTCTCCCATCCCCTCTTTCTCCTCTCCCCCCTCTTCTCTCCTCCTCTCCTCTCTCTCCCCTCCTCTCCCCTCCTTCTCTCCCCTCTCTCTCTCCCCCTCTTCTCTCCCCCTCCTCTCTCCCCCTCCTCGCTCCCTCCATTCTCTCCCCTCCTCTCCCCCCCTCTTTCTCTCCCCCTCCTCTCTCTTTCTCCCCTCCTCTCTCTCTCCGCTCCTTCTCTCCCCCCCCCCCTTTCCCCATTCACTCTCTCCTCTCCTCTCTCCTACTCCTTTCCCTCCTCTCTCCCCTTCCTTCCCCTCCTCACTCCCATTCCTGACTCTCCCTCCACTTTCCCCCTCCTCTCTCTCCCTTCTTCTCTCTCCCCTCCTCTCCCCTTCCTTCCCCTCCTGTTTCCCCTCTCTCCTTCCTCTGTTTCCCCTCCTCCCACCATGCTCCTTCCCCCTTCTTCCTTTTCTGCTTCCGCTCTCCCTCTTCCTCCACTCTCCTCCTCCCCCTCTCTCCCCCTCCTTCCTCCTACTTCCCCCACCTTCCTCCTACCTCCCCCTCCCTCCCCCTTGGGGGTAATGCAGACTTAGAAATGAAGGCTCCTAGCTCTGCTCTCCCAGAGATGCCAAAGCTTCCCTCATCTAAGCATGGAGTGGGTCAGAATATAGATGTGCATAAAGCGCCTGCTGCCAAGGAATCTGCCTTGCTAATTCTTCTGTCTTCCGGCTCGTCCAGCTCCATTCCGTCCGCTAGGGACGTCAGTCACCTCGCCATTTCACTGACAGTCGCCTGAAAAGGATGTTTTGTTGTTGTTTTTGTCACTTTTCCGCTGCGTCACACACACGCACGCACGCGCGCGCACGCACGCACGCACCCACCCCCGGACGCCCGCACGCACGCACACACACACATGCACGCACGCACGCACACACGCATGCACACACGCGCGCACACACGCGCGCGCGCACCCACACGCACACGTACATATACACGCACGCACGCACGCACGCACGCACGCACGCACGCTCACGCACGCACACACAGTTTCCGCACGCACGAATCGAGACGGAACTCATTTTTTACCCGGAGCGGACGCACCTCATGTTTGCGCGCGTGGTTCGACGTTATGTTGCTTCCACAGTCTTATTAGTATCTACACCTTTCGCGTCAGACAGTGGACAGTTGCGCAGAGATGAGGAATGTTCCTTCAGTGGCGTAACCAGTTCTGGCAGAGCTTGGAGAAGGTGCCGGCGGAAGCGATGCTCGGAGTGTGGCCACAGCACTGCGAGCTCCAGGCACGCAGGACGTGTGTGTGTGTGTGGGGGGGGGGGGGGGGGGGGGGGGTCATGGCTGAAAAGTCCCACGTACACGACTGTGGTGGGACTGAAGGCACATCTGCACGACGGCCAGATGCACTGGCTAACACCTGCAGCGTCACCAGCAGCGGCTTCGTTGCCTTAATTATACCTGTGTCGCTTTGGTCTGTCACACTCAGCCTACTGCTTCTGGGAGACAGGCCCCCAAACCCCACAGCATGTTCTGCAGTTCTGCCCTCTTCCCCTCCTATACAAGGAAGCTCGGACAGCACTGGCCCCAAGGGAGGCACGCTTGCAAAAAAGCTGAGGGGCTTCAAAGAGGACCTGCTGTAGACAACCAAATTCATCAGAACCACCAAGCTAGACGTCTGTGGACAATCCTGGAACGCCAAGGAAGAAGACGAAGGAGAAATCCACGAAGCTGCGGCCCCCTTTCGAAGGGTTTTATTATTCACCATCGGGAGACGCAAACACTATCCCTGGGCCGAATATGTATCATTTCAGCCATCTTTGAACGCCAAACCCTAGCAACTCGTATTGTATCCTGTGCGATAGCTGTAGCTGTGCCAGTCGCTTTCTCCGCCCATGAATTCTCTCTTTCAGACAAGGCCATTTGCCTGTCAGTCTCTGTCGTTGTATCCTAAGTAGTATTACACTAGACATACACATCTCCATTCCGCCCCAGTTTGGCCTGGGAGCCCGAGAAACTCTCGAGGGATGGAACTCTGTCATGTCGGAGATCTTTCAAGTCCGGACAAGTCGTCCCAAAGGGACGTCACCGAGGGAGAACCCTCCACAGAAAGCTGAAAATAAATCTGCAATTTCCGTGAGGGGGGACCACTCCGAAGACGATTGACGATGACGTTCCGAGATGGCTAGGAGACGCCGACTGTGTCTCAGGCTTCTTCTTTTTTTTTTTTTTTTTCTTTTTTACTCTACTCACGTCTCCTTATGGAACTGGACAATGGAGAGTAGGAGTCTTGACCATCTTCCTTTCCGAGGCTTTTTATCTACTCAGCTCCGGTCTGTTGCTGCAGAAGCTATTCCAGCCACTGATGTACTTAGAGGTTCGCGTGATGAGACTGTAAGATCTTTACACCGACTAGATGTACTTGCCAGGAGTGTGGGGGGCGGGAAAGAGGGGAGATGGAGAGGGGTGGGGGGGGGGGGGGGGGGGGGGGGGGGGGAAAGAGGAGGTGGGGGGGGGGGGGGGGTGGGGGGTAGCTGTGAGAGCAGGAAGAGAGGGTGTTCCGCCGTGTATTGTCTCGAGACCAGGCCTGCTGCTGTTTCGGGGTTGTTTTTAGTGGGGTGTTGTTTTTAGGTCAATCGAAGGAAAGGACATCTTGCCAATCTTTTAGGTTGCATTGTCACACAAACATATTGTTTGGGGTGGGGGGGGAGGGGGGGGGGAGAGACGAAAGGAGTTGTGGCGGTAGTGGTGGTAGTGGGCGTGATGGATACTGGAGCAATTGGAGGAAAGAGTATTGCCTTTGGCCAACGTAATAAATAGCCAAATACGAGGCAATACTCGCTCTCAGAGAGAGTTAGTTGCGAGCGAGGCGGAGCGCGCTGCAGCGGGGGGACCTGTTTGTCCCTGGGGGCCGGGTGTGTTGTGGCCATCCCTGACGGTGACCTGGCCATTTGTCACGGTCCGTGTGACACTCAACTCATCAAGGCTGCGTCCTTGTTGCCGCAGCCAGGGCCGAGACCGGTGCCAGCTGAAATGAAACCAGGAATCGCAGTGGCGCGGTGGCTTTAGCATCCGTTTGCCACTCTAGAGGCTGAGAGCTGGACTGAACCGAACCAAAGATAGAGATCGAGGAGAAGGTCTTCGACTGAGCAATGAATGTGTATTCTGAAACAGAATGAGGAGCTAGAATAAATCGCGTGGAGTCTATTTTACGATGTTTTACTATGTTTTACACCGTTTTATTTGATTCGTGTACACGTACCTTTGTTATGTTGAATTGTCTAATTGTCCTTTTTGTTTTGGTGAAATTTGAGTGACCCAAAAGGCAAATTATGCATTTATTAAGAATAATAAAGTTCTTTTGTATTTGTATCTAGACTTGGGGCTAATTGGAGTCTCTGGTCACTCGCACGCCAAGTGGAGTGTAATAAGTAGGCGATTCGTAGTGTCCCTGGTTATATGTGTCACGTCTGTCGCTCCCAACGCTATAATTATAAACACCCATTGGTTAAGGCAAGTGTATGTGTACAGCGTTATGCTTGCTTTCATTGGGAGGCTGGAAATGTTGAAACTGGAGCTTTTCATAAGAAGCAAAAGTAGTGGTGTTAGGGTTGAGACTTCCTATGATCAGTGCCTGGTTCGATCTTCTGGATGAGACGTAATGCTGGGGGCCAGTAAGCTACAGAAATTGCGCGCATTACAAACAGTGGCGGACGTCACGCTGCGCCGGCAAATTGGGACAAAATAGAAAACGGTCTTGTCTGAGACACGGTAGCATGTTGTCCAGGCAAATTGGGACAATATAGAAAGTGCCCTTGTCTGAGACACGGATAGCATGATTATTGTACCGCCAAATTGGGACAAAATAGAAAAGGGTCTTGTCTTAGACACGGATAGC
>JABMCL010001734.1:1780000-1807500 GCA_018857735.1 Alviniconcha marisindica
AACATGAAACTTTCCTATTTGGCCTAATGTTTCCTTCGAGGTTATTTTTTTCTTCACTTTCTGGAATCTGAATGTTAGTTATACTTTTCGTGGAGTTGACCGCGAGAAGGCAATAAATACACTGAGAAACAAAGGAGGGCGAGATTTGTTAAAAAAAATGTCAGCCGCCAGCATCGAGAGAAGCCCTTACCAGACGCGCTGGTTTGGAGGGGATGGCTGATTGGATTAATCTGTTTGTAGTTTATCTTAATGGGCACTGGTGTCTGCTTTCTGTCTTCAATTTCTGTGAGCGGGTTATCTTAATGGGCTGCAATGGATCTTCGCTGTATCAGATCTTAGCGGTCACATACACCCCACCCCCCGCCATGCCCCCACCCCCACACCCCTTCCCGCCCACCCCCCACACCCCCCCCACACACACACCCCAGCCCTCCCTCTTCCCTCACCCACTCCCCAAAAAGTGACTGCTGTCATTTATTCAACCACCCCGTATCGGAACTGCTGCATTCCCGCGGGTTGAAGATGTTCTTTCCTCGCCTCGCTCAGAAGCGAGTTGTGTATGTGTGTCCCTTCCGGACATGGTTTCTGTGAGAAAGGAAATGAATGGAGCCGTGTATTTCATATTAATTTGTAGTAATTTGCCCATTTTGTTTGGGAAGCTGAAACATGAGACGTTTAACATTTCGGTTGCCCTTGAATTGGCTTCGGAATGGCAAACGTACAAAGGGCGTCTTAAAAAAAAAGTTTTTAGTCTGATGAATCGGTTTGGCCTCATGCTACATTCATGTTCTTATTTTTCTAATTCACGTCAAGTAGCCTTACCCCCACCCGGTGGGGAAAACCCCCCACCAAGAACGGAGACAACAAAAGCATCAGGAAAACAAAAACAACACCAAAACAAAAAACTAAACAAAAATAACAGCTACCCCCCACGCGCACACACACACGCACGTACGCACGCACGCACGCATGCACGCACACACAAACACACGCACGCACGCACGCACACACACACACACGTAAACAGAAACCACTTATTGCCGGCTCTTTGCATGGTGGAAAAAAAGGGAGTGTTTTCAATTCTAATCCATGTGTGTTGATGTACACGTGTTGAAACAGGAGCAGTACGTCTTTGTGTACGACAGTCTGCTGGAGGCGCTGATCTGCGGCGACACTACTGTCTCCAGTCATGCCTTCCCCGAGGTCTACAACGACCTGTGTTTGTACGACGCTGACATCGGCAAGACCAAACTGGAAGAACAGTTTGAGGTGAGTTCCTTGTTCCCTGGAGTCAACAATGACCTGTGTTTCTATTGACACTGACATCGTCATCTGACTCAGTTGGAAGACCAATTTGAGGGGAGTTCCGTATTCCCTGAGGTCCACGGTGACCCGTGACTGTATGAGGCTGGCATTGGCAAGACCTAACTGACAGTGACATACAAGACTGTATACAAGTCTCGCTAAAGTGGTGCCAAACATGTGGAGTTGTGTGTTCAGATCTGTAACTCTCACTGAAGTGATGCAAAACGGGTGGACGAGGATAGTTCAGTTGGTGGAGTGTCGGACTGAAAAGCCAGGCGCAATACTGACGCGGGTTCAGGTCTCCTGTGTGGCATGGTTTTTTTTCTCTCCCACAGTCGACTTTCAGTGCAGACTCTCTCACGGTGTCCCCACAGTCCCCGTGTGCAATCGCATGTATCAGCATCTTTGCCCACATTAAAAATACCAAACACCGGCAAGCCATATACCATTGTTTGGACACACGAAAACGCTTCACCTACTGATAGGAACGGATACAGCTCTGCTCTTGAGGCTGCTGTGCCTTAATTCGCCAGGGAAGGCAACCCGAATTTCCCGCAAGGGACAGTGAAGTTCTAAAGAAAAGAAAGGGAAAAAATGTTGTATGGCAAGATCTGTAAGTCACACTGAAGTGATGCAGGCCTTGTGGTGTTGATGTGTTAGATCTGTAACCGATGCAGGTGCTGTTGTGTTGCAGAACTTGTGATGATGTGTGTTCAGATCTTTAAGTCACACTGAAGTGATGCAGGTGCTGTCCTGTTGTTGTGTTCAGACTTGTAAGTCACACTGAAGTGATGGAGGCCTTGTAGTGTTGATGTGTTCAGATTTGTAAGTGATGCAGACCTTGTTGTGTTGTATGTTTAGACCTACCTGTAAGTCACACTGATGCAGGTGCTGTTGTGTTGCAGAACTGTCACGTTCTAGCCTAGGCTATGTTCAGGCGATGTTCAAATCTGCAAATCACACTGAAGTGATGCAGTCCATGGCCTGTTGTTGTGTTGAGACCTGCAGGTCACATTGAAGTGCTGCACAGCCTGTGGTACTGATGTGTTGCATCTGCATATCACACTGAAGTGACGAAGACCTTGTCCTGTTGTTGTGTTGAGACCTGCAGGTCACACTGAAGTGCTGCACAGCGTATGGTGTTGATGTGTTGCATCTGCATATCACACTGAAGTGACGAAGACCTTGTCCTGTTGTTGTGTTGAGACCTGCAGGTCACACTGAAGTGCTGCACAGCCTGTGGTACTGATGTGTTGCATCTGCATATCACACTGAAGTGACGAAGACCTTGTCCTGTTGTTGTGTTGAGACCTGCAGGTCACACTGAAGTGCTGCACAGCCTGTGGTACTGATGTGTTGCATCTGCATATCACACTGAAGTGATGCAGACCTTGTCCTGTTGTTGTGTTGAGACCTGCAGGTCACACTGAAGTGCAGCACAGCCTATGATGTTGATGTGTTACATCTGTGAGTAATGCTGAAGTGATGCAGACCTTGTCCTGTTGTTGTGTTGAGACCTGCAGGTCACACTGAAGTGCTGCACAGCCTATGGTGTTGATGTGTTGCATCTGCAAGTAACACTGAAGTGACATGATGCATACCTTGTCCTGTTGTTGTGTTGAGACCTACAGGTCACATTTAAGTACCGGACAGCCTATGGTATTGGTGTGTTACGTATATCTGTGAGTAATGCTGAAGTGATGCAGGTGTTGCGCTGTTGCTGTGTTCAGATCCTGAAGCTGCTGTCCACCACGATAGAGAGGGACGAGAGCACGACTGCACTGCTGCCAGACAACATCTTTAAGAACAGGTGTAAAAACATCGTGCCAGGTAGGTCACACGTTTGTTCTTGAGGTTTGCTCCTGTAGTCACAGCATGTGTGGCGTGACATGGATTTGTTTTTCAGTTGAATTCAGTAAAAACAAACATCAACAACAACCCACCCACCCACCCCCCAAAAAGCACCCACCCTTATTTTTCGTTTAGAAATCACATTAAAAACACAACATGCTCTTCAGGTACATATCGCACTGTCATTAAACTATATATGCAGAACGTAAACCAACATATTACGTATACATGTAAAAATGCATTCCTTCTACTTCATCTTCGTCTCCGCCCCAGCAGCATTTTCTTTTGGTCGTTATTTCTTCGTCGTCTTGGTTGTCGTCCTTGTCTTCTTCTTCTTCTACGAAGTACCGCAGTTGCAGAAATTAATGGCCTCTGCTGCTGAGGTTCCAGTTGCTGAAGCGTCCCTCAGTCAAGCTTAGGGTAGGTCAGAATATAGCTTTGCGTCCTTGGCCTTCTGCCAGGAACTCTGACTGTTGGAATTTTGCCCTCCTGGTTGATTCGACGTTATTTTTTCCTCGGTCATTCTGCAACGTTTTCCCGAGTTGCTTGCAAGAGATATAGACAGTGAGTTGCTTTTACTTTGAATTTGAGAAATGTTTATTCGCCATGGTCACTTTGGGGTGACCTGGCGTTAAGTGTATAAAAATAACTCTCTGTCTGTCTGTCTCTGTCTCTGTCTCTGTCTCTCTGTGTCTCCCTGCCTCTGTCTCCGTCTCTGTCTGTCTGTCTGTCTCTGTCTCTCTCTGTCTCTGTCTCTCTCTGTTTCTGTCTCCGTCTCTGTCTGTCTGTCTGTCTCGCTCAGTGTCACTCTTTAGGCCTGTTTAGATGTGCCCTTCTTCCGTTCAGTATACCATGTTCATACTGTAGCGAGACGAGTTCTTCAGACAGGCTTACGTTTACTTTTATCTTTTGGTATATTGGCTCTACCACTATACTTTGCGTAGATGGGTGTGTGCTTTTGTTATTTTCGTTGTTATTGTTGTGTTTCGACACGGACAGATTGTAAGACTAGGCCTGAAATTTATATCCCTGAGTATTAAAGTTCAATCAGACAATTAATATTTTTCTGTCTGTCTCCCTCGCTCTGTCTGTCTCTCTGTTTGCCCTGCTCCATCTTTCCCTCCATCAACCAACCACGAGATCTTGAATTGATTCGTCTTTTGTTCTCACACGCGTGCCATTAGCTGCCACCTTCTTCCCTTTCTGCTGGTGCTGAAATAGCCGGCACCGTGGAGGAGGATGTGAGTCAGACTTGGGGAGACGAGGCAGACGAGGATAAACGTCACATCTCCTCCTCCGCAGACTCCAAAGTTGAAATGTCACATTAATAAATGTCCCTCAATGATGACCCCTGTGCCACGTCCAGCCACTGAGCTCACAATTATCTCCCCCTGGAATTAGTTGTCCCACCCGCCCCCACCCCTTCAGTCTCGGACACTTTGTCCACAGTCCCCGCGGAGGGGCAGGAGGGAGGGAGTGGGGTCGGAATGGATCCTTATCTGATCGAGCTGCTTTGGCCTTCTTTCTTTCTTTGTCTTCCACCTTGTTCTTTCTTTCCTTCCATAATTTTTTTCTGCCTTTACTAGTTGGACGTGATTGTGTTTGGTGTGAACCAGAATCCTCTTCGCAACAATGTCGATACATGGAATCCTCTTCGCCCTGATGTAACCTACAAATTGTCCTCTTCACCCTGATATAACCTACAAATTATCCGCATCCTCTTCGCCATGATGTAACTTAGAAAGTATTCTCCTCACCATGATGTAACCTACAAAGTATCCTTTTCACGCTGATGTAGACTACAAAGTGTCTTCTTCACCTTGATGTAAACTACAAAGTGTCCTCTTCATCCTGATGCAATCTACAAAGTGTCCTCTTCACCCTGATGTAACCTACAAAGTGTCCTCTTCACCCTGATGTAACCTACAGTGTCCTCTTCACCCTGATGTAACCTACAAAGTGTCCTCTTCACCCTGATGTAACCTACAAAGTGTCCTCTTCACCCGATTTAAACTACAAAGTGTCCTCTTCACCCTGATGCTATCTACAAAGTGTCCTCTTCACCCTGATGTAACCTACAAAGTCTCTTCACCCTGATGTAACCTACAAAGTCTCTTCACCCTGATGTAACCTACAGAGTATCCTCTTAACCCTGAAGTAACCTACTAGGAATTCTGTTCTGCCTGATGTAACCTACATGGAATCCTCTTAGCCATGATAAAACCTGCAAAGTGAACAAAGGAACGAACTTTCTTCTTGTGTTTTCTTCTTCTTTTTTCCCCATTTCCGTTTGTCCATTTATGCATTAGTGCGTTTCTTTATGTGTGTGATAATCTCCTTAGCTTGTTTTTAAGCCATGCAGCTGAATGTAAATTACCTATTGACGTGTGTACATGTGAAAAGCGTGCCGATGTGCTGTTGTAAAGTGTGCAGCTGTCTTCGCATCGCCCCACTGACAACCTTTTACTCTTTTATTGATTAGTTCTTTCTTTCTTCCTATATTAATACCAGCCCACGCGATGGACGACCTCAGTTGTTTTTAAACCAGGCTTTAATTATTAGATTCCGAACGTTGCATGCTCTAGCTGCATTATTTTTGCCCCTCCAAGTGTCAGTCGTAATTGGCAGATGCAGCGCAGTAAACAAGGGCCACCTCTCCCGGGTGTCAGTGTCACCATGCAGTCTTCAATTTTGCTGACCCATCTCAAGTGGCACGTGCTCGCTCGCGCACTTTGCTCTGTGTTGTGGTGATGTAGTGTCTGCACGCATCAACGCCTACTGCTGCTTTGTGCAAGAACTAGATCTCTCGCGCGTGTCACACAGCCAGGATAAAGAGAGGGAGATGACTGAATTATGAATTATTGGGTTAATAAAAAAAATAAAATAAAAATAAATAAAAAAAGCGTCACTGACATGCGTTCCAAAAGTTAACGTTGCAGAATTGAAATCCGGTCTAATGCGTGATGTTATAATTTCCCCTTTTGTCCACCTACGCGTTTCGCTCGCCCTCACTACTCGCTCACTCTTGCTACTCCAGTTCACTCTCTGGAGATTGAAACTGAATCGGTGGCTTCTGTCGATTATTTTATTGTGTCGATTTTTCATCCTATCTCACTTCCTCGTTGCCACACTCACACGGTTAGCTTAATAAGAACATTTTGAGGGTGCTGGTTTCTATTTATTGATTGATTGGTTCATTAATTTAATGTATACCCCCCCCCCCCCTCCTTCCACAGTCCCTTTCGTAATGCTGTGAGTCCCTCATGGGGGATATTGGACTCGTCCGTCGGCCTGTTTGTCTGTCTGTCCATGTGTTTTTATGCAGAAACTGCTGAGGGGGAAGAAGAGAAGGAAAAAGCAGGAAAAACAAAAACAAAAACGGAAGCCAAACAGCGCGCGCGCGCGCACGCACACACGCACGCACGCACGTAGGCACGCACGCACGCACGCACGCACGCACGCACGCACGCACGCACGCACGCACACACACACACACACACACACACACACACACACACACACACACAAGAAAGCAACAAACACGACTGTAGCAAGGCAAACGTGAGTAGCTGACTTCATTATTTCGTCCCTGTCTGTTGCAGCCAACAGATGCCGACCCTACCTCATGACTCCTTCAGAAGGATCTAATGACTACATCAACGCGGTCTTCTTGAATGTGAGTGTGTGTGTGTGTGTGTGTGTGTGTGTGTGTGTGTGTGTGTGTGTGTGTGTGTGGTGTGTACACGTCTGTGTGTGTGTGTGTGTGTGTGTGTGTGTGTGTGTGTGTGTGTGTGTGTATCAGGGGAGGGTAAGAGAGTTCGTTAAACCTGTTTCATGCCGAGTTGTCTCCCAGGATTTACTGGTGGGGACCGAAATCCATTTTAATGTTTTATTAGCCGTGAGAGGCAAAGTCAAAGGACAGTGTCCCAATCACGACCTTGGAAGAGAAAGGAGAGCTGAAGCGAGGAATCGAACCGACATCGTCCGCTTTCCAGCCTAACGCCTTATTACCGCTAGGTCAATGCACCTCGCCAAAAGCACGGGATTGGATAGTTGGTTAAACGGGTTTAACGCCGAGTTGTCTGCGGAGCGGTATAGGCGGGGGGGGGGGGGGGGGGGGGGGGGGGGGACAGAGGTCCCGGGAGGTCATAGTTCAGGAGCTGTGTGAGAGTCGAGGTGGCCGTCCTGGGCTGTCCGTCCTAACGAGCCTTGTGGTTTCCGTGGACGTAAAGCTATATTGAACCATGCTTCGGCATTGGTCTCAGCTTGTCCCTAATATGTCAGCTGACATCTGAGGACATTAAGCAACACTACCTACCTACCTATCCTGGGAGGTGAGGGAGAAGGGAGACCTAACACTGCACTGTCAGCCACCAACATGGTTGCTTCATGAAGAAGGGCAGCGACGGATGCCATTTTAATGTTTCATTCATTGTGAGGGGCAGAGTCACAAAGACCGTGACCACAGACCACAACTTCTAAAGAGAGAAGTGAGCCGAAGCGGAATCGAACCAAGGTCCTTAAGTTTACCCAACCCGCCTCACAGAGAAGAGAGAGAGAGAGAGAGAGAGAGAGAGAGAGAGAGAGAGAGAGAGAGAGAGAGAACTCCGAGATGTATGCCAAGGGAAGTAATTGTTCAGAATCCGCGGATAATGATTCAAAGGTTGCTTCCCTTGAATGGCGATGCACCTGGTTGAGTAAGTTGGTGTTTTACGCCCAGTCAACCGGTAGAACCTGGTTGAAGCCCAACTATCAAAAAGTAAAAACCCTGAAAAACGGAGCCACAGTCTCTCTCTCTCTCTCTCTCTCTCTCTCTCTCTCTCTCTCTCTCTCTCTCTCTCTCTCTCTCTCTCTCTCTCTCTCTTGTGTGTGTGTTGTGTGTGTGTGTGTGTGTGTGTGTGTGTGTGTGTGTGTACACGTCTGTGTGTGTATTTTTTTGTGTGGTGTGTGTGTGTGTGTGTGTGTGTGTGTATCAGGGGAGGGTAAGAGAGTTCGTTAAACCTGTTTCACGCCGAGTTGTCTCCCAGGATTTACTGGTAGGGGACCGAAATCTCAGGAGGGTGGGAGGTGGGAAGCGCTACTCTACCGTACGCTACGCTGTCATCGCCAGGCTGATTTCTGCGCTAAGATGGGCAGCGATGAGGGCCATTTTAATGTTTTATTACCGTGAGAGGCAAAGTCAAAGGACAGTGTCCCAATCACGACCTTGGAAGAGAAAAGAGAGCTGAAGTGAGGGAGAAGGGAGACCTAACGCTGCACTGTCAGCCACCAACATGGTTGCTTCATGAAGAAGGGCAGCGACGGATGCCATTTTAATGTTTCATTCATTGTGAGGGGCAGAGTCACAAAGACCGTGACAACAGACCACAACTTATAAAGAGAGAAGTGAGCCGAAGCAGAATCGAACCAAGGTCCTTAAGCTTACCCAACCAGCCTCACAGAGAAGAGGGGGGGGGAGAGAGAGAGAGAGAGAGAGAGAGAGAGAGAGAGAGAGAGAGAGAGAGAGAGAAGAGAAGAAAAGAAAAAAAACTCCGAGATGTATGCCAAGGGAAGTAATTGTTCAGAATCCGCGGATAATGATTCAAAGGTTGCTTCCCTTGAATGGCGATGCACCTGGTTAAGTTGGTGTTTTACGCCCAGTCAACCGGTAGAACCTGGTTGAAGCCCAACTCTCTCTCTCTCTCTCTCTCTCTCTCTCTCTCTCTCTCTCTCTCTCTCTCTCTCTCTCGTGCGTGTGTGTGTGTTATGTGTGTGTGTGTGTGTGTGTGTGTGTGTGTGTGTGTGTGTGTGTGTGCAATGCAGTTTCTTAGGGCCAGTAGTTGTGGATGTAAAGCAACACTGAACTATTGTGATGTTCTGTTGGGTGACTAGGATTACCGGCGGATGTAAAGCAACACTGAACTATTGTGATGTTCTGTTGGGTGACTGGGGTTACCGGTCTTTTTGGAGGTAAAGCAACACTGAACTATTGTGATGTTCTGTTGGGTGACTAGGGTTACCGGTCTTTTTGGAGGTAAAGCAACACTGAACTATTGTGATGTTCTGTTGGGTGACTGGGGTTACCGGTCTTTTTGGAGGTAAAGCAACACTGAACCTATTGTGATGTTCTGTTGGGTGACTGGGGTTACCGGTCTTTTTGGAGGTAAAGCAACACTGAACTATTGTGATGTTCTGTTGGGTGACTGGGGTTACCGGTCTTTTTGGAGGTAAAGCAACACTGAACTATTGTGATGTTCTGTTGGGTGACTAGGGTTACCGGCGGAAGGACACGCTGCTGGTCACCCAGATGCCGCTGCCCAACACCGTCACCGACTTCTGGCGACTCATCTACGACCACAACTGCCACACCATCGTCATGCTGAACGACGTGGATGACAAGGACGAGGTGAGGCTGGCGACGAAACCTTTGGTTTAAACAAAGTTTATTTACATTCATGAAAATATGGACAATCAAAATCATTGTATGAGCGTTAAACAAGCTAGGCTGATAGTAAATGCTCACAAACGTAATTTGCTAATTAATTCATTTTGCAACAACGGGTATGTATGTTTATATTAAACAACATGAAAACAACAACAAAAATCAATCTCAAGAAGAGAGAGAGAGAGAGAGAGAGAGAGAGAGAGAGAGAGAGAGAGAGAGAGAGAGAGAGAGAGAGAGTCTTATGCGCTGCCAGTGACTATTTAATTGAGTTGTCATTCCATGGCAAAACGGCCGGACTGGGTAATGAAGTCTTGGACAGCTTTAAATATTAATGAGTTCATATTGTTTAATATGTTTGGATCCCCTTGCAGGAGGGTAGTAATGTTTAGCAAATTTGCAGGGAGTCTGAATATGGTGTTTTTTACGTACGTGTGTAAAACGTGGGCAGTGTAGAATGTAGTGTTCAGATGTTTCTTTTCTTTCTCCACAATCACAAGAGCTATTTGTTGTTAAGTGTCTGTTTAATAGGTCGTAATTTAGGTCGCTTATTCCAAGACGAAATTTGCAGTGTGTTATCTGTGCTTTTCGACTACCGTTGTAAAAGAAAGGCGGGGGATTTGTGTCATTTCTGGAGAGGGGGTGTTTAACTAGATTAATTGATTTTGTTCGCTGTATGTTTTCTGGTAAATTATTCCACAGTGTAGTTGTCGATGGGGAAAATGATTGCCTGTAAGTTTGTCTTATGTTGGTACCTGTCGTTGGAGTGGTCGTCGTCGATGGTATGGATTAGTTGAGGAAACAAGTGGGGGTAAATGTTCTTTCAAGTAAGTCTGGGTATTTTCTTGAACAATCTTGTGGTACATAATAATTTTGTGTCTGAGGCGTCTTTCTCGTAAAGTCGTAAACCCTGATTCAGTGTATAGTTTCTGGTGACTTGTTCCACGAACAGCACCTATAATGGTTCTTATTGCATCGAGGTGTAGACTTTCCAGTTCCTCTGCTAATTTCAGACTACAATTATCCCAAATGACGTGCGGCGTAATCTAACTGCGGTAATATAAAAGACCTATACATGGTTTCAAGAGCTTTTCTGCTAAGACGATATTTAAACGATCTTAGGCAAGCGACTTGACATCTACATTTTGCAGTTAACATTTTAATATACTCCCATTTACAGTTGTTTTGAAAAACGATTCCTAAATGTTTATGGCTATGAGTGTCTTCTAAAATAGTCCTTCCAAAATTCAGTGATTGAAATTGGTGGTTTTTGTTCCTGGGTATGTTCATCAGTTCTGTCTTCCTTTGTTAAACTCAATTTTCCTGTTATTTGCCCATTGCATTATTTTTTCAAGATCATTGTTTAGAATTTCAGCTCGGATGTGTGGATTTTCTAAGCACAAATGCATACTAGTGTCATCTGCGAAAAGCTTAATAACTGATTATGAAACCTTTCATCATCTCACGATGATGATTGATGATCGCTTTTGTATATCACTATGTTCCGCTCCCGAGCAGACTCACTGATGACCGGTGTGCCCTTCTTTTCTTCTTCTTCTATTTTTTTTTTTTTTTTTAACCTTTTACTTCCCGCAAACCTTGATTTTTTTTAACTCAGTGATTGGTGCACACAAAAGCCTGCAACCGGAAAGAAGTTTCGGGCCTGTAACTATGTGCCTTTCAATACTGTACATGTTCATACAGTCCTTCCTCATTGAAAAACTAGAGGGTTTCAAGCTGCACGTGCACGACTGTGAAGGGGTTAATATATCGCATTGACTACAAAATTTCAACTATCTGCTTCAATTCCATCACTGGAACATCCCAGATACACACTTCAACCTTATACTGCAACAAGACAATTACGACCCGCATCCCACACCCGAACCTTTGTCATCCCTTGTGTAAACACAAAAACATTTGGTGAAAAATCATTTTCTTACGCTAGACCATCTGTTTGGAACAATTTGCCTCAAACACTACGCCAGTCTGATTCTTCCTCCTCTTTTGAGGCTTCCCTCAAGATGCAAACTGTCTTTTTCACAACCGTGCATGTCCCCCCGGCCTCTGTGTGTGTGTGTGTGTGTGTGTGTGTGTGTGTTGTGTGTGTGTGTGTGTGTGTGTGTGTGTTGTGTGCGGTGGGTACTTGTGTGTGGTGTGTGTGTGTGTGTGTGTGTGTGTTGTGTGTGTGTGTGTGCACTTGTGTGTGTGTGGTTTGTGTGCTTGTGTGTGTGTGTGTGTGTGTGTGTGTGTGTGTGTGTGTGTGTGTGTGTGTGTGTGTGTGTGTGTGTGTGTGTGTTGTTAGTGTTATTGCAAGCGCCCTGCGCTCCCACCTTGTGTGGTAGATGGGCGCTATAAAATACAAAAATCCAGTTGATTTGTTTGTTTTTATAATTATTATTATACCGCAAAGTCGCTTGGCGGAGTAGCTTCGACCACTTCGCCGAGACATCGCCATGCCATTTCTTCGTCTACTTGCGTCGCAATTTGTGTTGTGCGAAGTCTTGGCGATGTGGCCGAACCGGACTGCTGATTGGCTAGTCAATAGCACATGAAATGGAGTAAAGGCTGTAACCCTATTGCTTTGGTGTTTGCCTTCTGTTCAGTTTCGATTGCAGCCTGTTCTGACTTTGCCCCGTCATTTGTGTGTGGAATATTTGTGAGAACAAAAAAAAAAGTATAAAAAATTGCATATATATATATATATATATATATATATATATATATATATATATATATATATATATATATATATAACTTGTGAAATCCTGAAGCTGTTTGTGACATTGCAAAATTATTTTGTGACTTTTATTACTGTGATAAGCAAGCAACGAAGGGCTGTAACTCTGGGTGTGCAGACGTGCGAGCAGTACTGGACGGAGGACACGTGCGGCAGCAGTTACGGGCCCTTCATCGTGGAGACCACGGCCCAGATCCGTTCGGACCCCAGTGTCACACTCCGCGACTTCACGCTGACCAACGGCAATAACGTGAGACACTTCTGTTGGCCTCCTGTCTGTCTGGCCATAGTGATTTCACACTGACCAAAGCTCTGGCTCAGGCTCTGTCTGTCTGGCCATGGTGATCTCACACTGACCAAAGCTGTAATGTGACTGAGACACTGTCTGGCCTCTGTCTGTCTGGCCATAGTGATCTCACACTGACCAAAGCTGTAACGTGATCGAGACACTATTTGGCTCTGTCTGTCTGGCCATAGTGATCTCACACTGACCAAAGCTGTAACGTGATCGAGACACTATTTGGCTCTGTCTGTCTGGCCATAGTGATCTCACACTGACCAAAGCTGTAATGTGATCGAGACACTGTCTGGCTGGCTGTCTAGCCATAGTGATCTCACACTGACCAAAGCTGTAATGTGATCGAGACACTGTCTGGCCTCTGTCTGTCTGGCCATGGTGATCTCACACTGACCAAAGCTGTAACGTGATCGAGACACTGTCTGGCCTCTGTCTGTCTGGCCATGGTGATCTCACACTGACCAAAGCTGTAACGTGATCGAGACACTGTCTGGCCTCTGTCTGTCTGGCCATGGTGATCTCACACTGACCAAAGCTGTAACGTGATCGAGACACTGTCTGGCCTCTGTCTGTCTGGCCATGGTGATCTCACACTGACCAAAGCTGTAACGTGATCGAGACACTGTTTGACCTCTGTCTGTCTGGCCATGCTGTCCTCACACTGACCAAAGCTGTAACGTGATCGAGACACTATTTGGCTGTGTGTGTCTGTTTCTCTGGCCCATTTTTGAGTTTGCTTTTACGGATGGTGATCCGTGGTGATTTCTCACTAACCAAAACAGTAACGCGATCGAGAGACTGTTGTCTGTCTGTCTGTCTGTTTCTGTCTCTGTCTCTGTCTCTGTCTCTCTCACTCTCTGTCTGTCTGTCTGGCTCTCTCTGTCTCTCTCTGTCTGTCTCTCTCTCTGTCTCTGTCTGTCTGTCTCTCTCTGTCTCTGTCTCTCTGTCTCTGCCTCTCTGTCTCTGTCTGTGTGTCTGTGTGTCTGTGTGTCTGTCTGTCTGTCTGTCTGTCTGTCTGTCTGTCTGTCTGTCTGTCTGTCTCTCTCTCTCTCTCTCTCTCTCTCTCTCTCTCTCTCTCTCTCTCTCTCTCTCTCTCTCTCTCTCTCTACGGCATACATGTATCTCCATGAAAGAAATTTAATTCGAATGTTTCTGCACATTTGTAGGAACTCTGTGAAACTGCATTAATAAATTGCTTATTCATGCTTATGATATCAGTTTGTGGCATTGTCGTGTTTGTTTGTGTTTGTAGTATAGTAAGGACTGGCTGTTAGATAGATCCAAATGAACTTATTGCTACTATCTTTGAGTGCAATTTTTTTTTAAATAAATATTAAAGTTTTCGAGTTCTGTCTCTGTGTCTCTGTCTCTCTCTCTCTGTCTCTCTATCTCTCTGTCACTATCTCTCTGTCTCTGTCTCTCTCTCTGTGCCTCTCTCTGTCTGTCTGTCTGTCTGTCTGTCTGTCTGTCTGTCTGTCTGTCTGTCTGTCTGTCTGTCTGTCTCTCTCTCTCTCTCTCTCTCTCTCTCTCTCTCTCTCTCTCTCTCTCTCTCTCTCTCTCTCTTCTCTCTCTGTGGCCCGTTTTTGAGATTGCTTTTATGGATGGTGACCAACGGTAATAACAGGCGCGCGTTGTGTGCATGTGTGTGTGTGTGTGTGTGTGTGTGTGTGTGTGTGTGTGTGTGTGTGTGTGTGTGTGTGTGTGGTGCGCGCGAGCGCAGCGTGTTCGCAACATAATCGAGTAAATCCAACCTTAACACCCGCATGGATTTTATCAGCCTTGCGTTTACTCCCACGCCAGGAACTATATAAATTACCACGAGGCGATTCTGGCCCCAGTTGTTGTTGTTGTTGTTGTTGTTGTCTCCCTTGTCGCACGCGTGACGTCAGTCAGACGCTCCCGTTACCTCCCTTCGTTCACCGGGTCCCTCATTGGTGACACCCGTGACGTCAGTCAGACGCTCCCGTTACCTCCCTTCGTTCACCGGGTCCCTCATTGGTGACACCCGTGACGTCAGTCAGACGCTCCCGTTACCTCCCTTCGTTCACCGGGTCCCTCATTGGTGACACCCGTGACGTCAGTCAGACGCTCCCGTTACCTCCCTTCGTTCACCGGGTCCCTCATTGGTGACACCCGTGACGTCAGTCAGACGCTCCCGTTACCTCCCTTCGTTCACCGGGTCCCTCATTGGTGACACCCGTGACGTCAGTCAGACGCTCCCGTTACCTCCCTTCGTTCACCGGGTCCCTCACTGATGACACGATGACCTGACTCCGCAGGCCCAGGAGTCGCCGCGGGTGATCCGGCAGTTCCACTTCCATCGGTGGGCTGAAGGCTCGGCTGTTCCCACGTCAGGCCGCGCCTTCCTGCAGCTGGTGGACGCCGTGGAGAAGTGGTACGACCAGACTGGCTGCCAGCCCATCGCCGTGCACTGCATGTGAGTACTGAAATAGTGAATGTTCACTCTGAGTAGTGAAGTAGCGAGCAGCCTTCCTGCAGCTGGTGGAGGACGCCGTGGAGAAGTGGTACGACTAGAGAGGCTGCCAGCCCATCGCTGTGCACTGCACGTGAGTACTGAAGTAGTGAACATCCTGAGTAGCGAAGTGGTCAAGACACTGAATAGTGAAGCAGTGGATGTCGTAGAGAAGTGGTACGACCAGCCCATCGCCGTGCAGTTGCATGTAAGTACCGAAACAGTGAACACACTTGGACAATGCGGAGAGATGGCACGGGGGATGGTGACAGTGACAAGTAAGTAAAAGTAAACATGGTATTTAACGTCCATAGAAACCACAAGACATATTAGGGACGGGGAAATGGGGGGAGGGGGTATGGAGGTGGGGGAAGAGGGAGATTATATACCTATGGCTGCACTAGCTGTCACCACCAGAGTGACTCCTGCATTAAGATGGGCAGCGATGAGAGACATTTTAATGTTTCATTGATTGTGAGGGACAAAGTCACAGGACAGTGTATACAGACCACAACCTTTGAAGAGAAAGGAGAGCCCAAGCAGATTCGAACCGAAGTCCTTCTGCTTACCAGCCTAACGCCTTACCGCTAGGCCAAACCGGCTCACCAGTGACAAGTTGTTGTCGAACTGTTGCTTTACGTCCACAGAAACCGTAGGTTTCTTAGGGACGGGAGCCCAGGACGTCCACCTCGACTTTCACACAGCTCCTGAGCTCTCGCCAGTGTCAAGGTGGTGGTTGTGTTGCTTAATGTCCTCGGATGTCGGTTGACGCATTAGGGACAAGCTGAGACCAATGCCGAAGCATGGTTCAGTATAGCTTTACGTCCACGGAAACCAGAAGGCTCGTTAGGACGGACAGCCCAGGACGTCCACCTCGACTCTCACACAGCTCCTGAACTATGGTATGTCAAGGTATAGTGAGTTCTTTTTATAGTGAACATTATGCAGAGTTGGCAGGACCAGACATTCTTTATCGATCCGTGACGCTTCGTGGTTTTGGGGCACAAAAGCGGTCACGCGATGGTCCATGACACAGGCCTGTTTTCACTGGAGCTCTTGCTGCCCGCAGGAACGGAGCCAGTCGTAGCGGGCTGCTGTGTGCCGTCCTCTACATCCTGGAGAGGCTGAGGAAGGACAAGGAGGTGGACGTCTTCCAGGCCGTCAAGCAGATGAGGCTCAACCGCACCCAGTTCATCGACAACATGGTACGTAGGCTACCCGGCGATGGGTTCGTGGACCGGTATGCTTGCTGGCTGGCCAATGTTCTGGTTGGTTGGCTGGCTGGCTGGGCAGTTTGCTGGCTGGCTGGCCAATTTGCTGGTTGGTTGGTTGGCTGGCTGGCTAGCTGGCCAATGTTCTGGTTGATTGGCCTGCTGGCTGACTGGCTTGCCAATTTGCTGGTTGGTTGTCTGGCTAGCCAATTTACTGCTTGGCATGCTGGCTGGCTGGCCAATTTGCTGGTTGGTTGACTTGCTGGCTGGCTGGCCAATTTGCTGGTTGGTTGGCTTGCTGGCTTGTTGGTCAATTTGCTGGTTGGTTGGTTACCCCGCCACAAGGGCAGCCACACGCTAGCTTTATAAGATTTATCTCTGTTTCTGCAGGGTGGCTACCGTTACGTGTGCGTGCTTACGTGCGTGCCTGCGTGCGTGTGTGTATGTGTGTGTGTATGTGTGTGTGTTTGTTTTGTTCTTTGACCTTTTGGATTTACCCCGTCACGTGGTCAGCCACGCGCTATCTTTGGAGGACTGACCTCTTGTCTCTGCAGGCTGGCTGCCGTTACGCGTGCGTGCGTGCGTGCGTGCCTGCTTGTGTGTGTGTGTGTGTGTGTGTGTGTGTGTGTGTGTGTGTGTGTGTGTGTGTGCGTGCGTGCGTGCGTGCGTGCGTGCGTGCTGCCTGCCTGCCTGCCTGCCTGCCTGCCTGCCTGCCTGCCTGCTTGTGTGTTGTGTGTGTGTGTGTGTGTGGTGTGTGCGTGCGTGCGTGGTGCGGTGTGCGTGCGTGCGTGCGTGCGTGCGTGTGCATGTTTGTTCTTTCTCTTTTTGTAATTACCCCGTCACATGGTCAGCCACGCGCTATCTTTGGAGGACTGACCTCTTGTCTCTGCAGGCTGGCTTCCGTTACGCGTGCGTGCGTGCGTGCCTGCCTGCTGTGTGTGTGTGTGTGTGTGTGTGTGGTGTGTGTGTGTGTGTGGTGTGTGTGTGTGTGTGTGTGTGTGTGTGTGTGGTGGTGCGTGCGTGCGTGCGTGCGTGCGTGCGTGCCTGCCTGCCTGCCTGCCTGCCTGCCTGCCTGCCTGCTTGCGTGTGTGTGTGTGTGTGTGTGTGTGCGTGCGTGCGTGCGTGCGTGTGTGCGTGCGTGCGTGCGTGCGTGCGTGTGCATGTTTTGTTCTTTCTCTTTTTGTAATTACCCCGTCACGTGGGCAGCCACGCGCTGTCTGGAGGACTGACATCTGTCTCCGCAGGCTGTCTGCAGTTACACGAGGAGCTTAATACCAAGGCTGAAGACAGTCCCCGTGTAACTGTTCAGCTCGTAAATCTTCTTGCTGTAAAGTAAGCCTAGTTCGATGATCCTCCTGGCTTAGGAATGAGTGACATCCTGTGGCCTACTGAGAGAATGTTCAACGGGATGACTTTATTGCCGTGAATGACAGTAGCTGGGTGGAGAGAGGGAGACAGGCGGATGAACAAGCCTGACATACTGTATGGGTAGATTGGTTACTGGGTTTTAACGCCCAGGCCACCACGACGCTTATAATATCATGGTTACTGGGTTTTATCGCCCAGGCCACCACGACGCTTATAATATCAGGGTGAAACTTACTGGAAGTAGGTGAATGGGTGAGTCTCTTTAAAATATAAAAAATATAAATGAAAATAAAGGGAAAAGGCTCTGCTTTGTTTCTCACGGTCTGATTATAGTTGTTGGACAAAACTGCCCCACGCATTCTTCGTTTTATGATGGAGGCTTATTGTCAAGCGTAGAACCGCATGGTTCCACTTGGTTCCAGAACTCCGTTCTGGTTCAGTGGACAACAAAGCAGCATGAACAGCGCACTACCTACACACACACACACCACACACACACACACACACACACACACACACACACACACACACACACACACACAACAACAACAACAAAAAGGAGGGGGGGGGGGCGGGGGTACACCCCTTCTCGCGATTTCTGTGCACGTGCAAAGCCGCGTGCATACAAATCAGGCATATAAGTTCCATACAACACCTTCTCACCACTCAAACAACCCAAACCCTTGTATGCTCTCTTGACCTCTCTCGCTTAGACTACCGTAACTCTTTACTTTCAGGTTACCCTCAATACTTACTAGACACGCTTCACAAAGTTCCGAATGCAGCCGCAAGGCTTGTGTGTAAGCTAAGAAATCTGACCACATCCATCCTATTCTTTGAACTCTGCACTGGCCACCAGTAACACATCTAATTCAATTTAAAAAATTCAACTATCTGCTTCAATTCCATCTCTGGAACAGCCACTGAGTATCTGTCCGATCTTCAACCTTATACTCCAGCAAGACAATTACGATCCGCATCCGACACACTAACCTTTGCCACCACTCGTGTAAACACAAAAACATTTGGTGAAAGATCGTTTTCCTACGCTGGCCCATCTGTTTGGAACAATTTGCCTCAAACACTCCGCCACTCTGTTTCTGCCTTCTCTTTTAAAGCCGCCCTCAAGACGCACCTGTTTCATTCATAATTATTTCTAAACTGTTTTTCACAGCCGTGCCTATCCCCCCGTCTGTCGCGCGAGTATCTGTGTGTGTGTGTGGGGGGGGGGGGGGGGGGGGTTGTTGTTGTTGTTGTTGTTGTTATTATTGTAAAGCGCCCTGTGCTCCCACATTGTGCGGTAGATGGGCGTTCTAGAAATCCTCTTTACAAAAAGACAAAAATAAAACCCCAGTCACAATTTGAGGGCGATCTGCTGCCAAAATGGGTTTGCTTATGGCAACAGTTAGCCTCTTGAATCAGACACGTATTACTTACTGATCCTTTTTGCTAATTTTGTTTTCAGGAGCAGTACAAATTCTGTCACGATGTCTTGCTGGAGTTCCTGTCCAATCCCGACACGTCTTCCATACTCACGTGACCTTCCTGTCGTGCCTCAGTACTTCCGGCTCGGACATCCGGGACCTGATGGCCCAATTTGCTTCTGTCGTGGAACTGTTGTGTGGAGACTGTCAGGTGACTAGAGCGACCCCTTGTGGTTGCTTCGTTGGTGATTCTGCTTCAGTGATGACGTTGACCTCAACCGTGATGACGTACGTTTTCTTTAAACGCGTTCAGAATGATGACATTGTTGGTTCTTTTTAAGTGCTTGGACAACAAAGACAGTGCTGGTTGATCATGACCCTTGAGACTCTATATCCACGCGTCTTGTTCGTGTAAAATTGCTGTGCTACTGTTTTTTTGTGCTTCGGGTGTTGAGATGTGAGCGTTTTGGCCTTTCATCGGACCTGTGTAGTCGTCCAAATTGGTGCAACGTGCAGCTTTCCTTTTCTTTCGCTTTTTCTTTTTGTGTGTGAGTAGTAGTAGTAGGCCTGCGTACCTGGACAGTATTAAATGTGGCTTAATTATTCGCTTCATGCTAGGAGCAAGTTTGTAGATTAACAGTCAAACCTGCGCGCTTCTTGAAAGAAAGGTTTTCAAGAGTTCCGGTTTGAATGAAATCTGCTAAACTTAAAAGGAACCCGAGGGGTTAGGACGCGCGCACTTTGGCCGGTAAACGTAGACAATGTGCAAGTGTTTCCACCTGCAAGCTTCGTTAGTTTTGGTTGCTTTGTCAATGATAACACAAAACAAATGCTTATTTATTTATTTGTTTTTGCCTTCAGATTTGAGCTCCTCAAAAGTGCAGCCGTACTGGTCCGCTTTTCTCCAATGATGAGCTGGAAAAGGCTGACTTTGGACGTATCTGAAACCTTTGCCAAACATGACGTATCTGAAACTTTAGCCAAACGTGGCGTACCTGTAACTTTTGCCAATGCCCGACATGCCTGCCTTGCTTATGGCGTCACAGACACAGACTGCTGGGCACAAAATGGCAGCGCTCACGGCCGTTTTGTCTCAATCTTGCAACGTCGATTTTATTTGAGTGATGTATTTTATTGGAACAAACAGGACCAGTAAGTAAGTAACTTGGTGTTTTACGCCCAGTCAACCAGTACGGTTATATCAGGGCGAGGACAGGACCAGTAATGGAATAACAAAACTGCTTTGTGTATGTAATACAGGACCCGTGTTGCTTCTTTCTTCGCTTCCCTTTCCCTTTAAGACTTGCGACAATGATGTACATTGATCAGTGTTTTGAATTGTCCCCAGTTATTGTTCATTTTGTGCCCGCCGCGCCAATAAAGGCTAACGCCGTTTCGGTTTCGGTTTAAGTGCAGCATTCCTTTCAGATTAGCGGAAACGATCTTTACCGCAGCTCGCTGTAACAGACATAGGATTTGGTCCGAGGTGTAACAACTCGCAGATGTTTGTGCCTGGCAGTCTGTGTAGCTAGGCTGTATGAAAAATAACTCTTTTTTCCCGCCGTGTCGAGGTGCTATCTCTAGCTGCTAGATAGCAGTCAGCATTTTCTATATCAATCTGTACAAGAGAATATCATTATTATTTTAAACTCTCTTTACTGATCTCCGTTTCAAGTCGGTCTTTTGTGTCTTTTTGCACATTTTGTAAATGTTCATTACGATTAACACTGACCTGACGACGGGCTTATGATGCTTGAAATGTTAGGAGCCATCAAAATCGGTATGGAATGATAAAGTTAAAATCTGGGAGGAAAGTTTCTTCAAACATCGTTTTGAGGGGTGAGAATAATAGACAAATTTATTTATATATTAATTTCTCACGAATAAGCAGCTTCGCTTTTAATATTTATTCGTGACAAATTAATTTCTCACGAATAAGCAGCTTCGCTTTTAATGCGTATTCGTGACAAATTAATTTCTCACGAATAGGCAGCTTCGCCTTTAATACTTATTCGTGACAATTAATCTGTCCCAAATCCCCCGTTGTAAGCGACATCCAGAAAACTGTGTGTGCTGGCTGCCATACAAGGAAGCTGTCTAGGCGGACAGAAAGAGATGGAAATAAGTAACGTCTCGATATAAAAAATATATAAAAAATGGACATTATCCTTCGGTATATGCATGAGAATGCTTGCTATTTTGTAAGAACCCGGGAATAAAGAAAGAAAGAAGGAAAGAAAAAGAAAACAAAAAAGCCAGTATAAAAATAAGTGTACCCCCCTTAAGTAAACACTAGTGGTAAATCCTCTGGACCTGTACGCGATGGTTGTAAGCAGTTGAGCTAGTGAGCACAGTAGCCGTATAGTTAATGCACAGAAAGAATCCTCACAACAAAGGTTTGGAGTCACATAAACGGTTCAAAAGAACGCTATTAGGACAACACACAGCATGCGAATTTTCGGGGTAATCCCTTTTATCAAGCTACAAAACCACTTAACAGTTAAAAGGTGAAAAACGATGAAAATTCAGATGGAGAGCTACGCCACTTATCTGTTTTGGGTTGAACTACGTTGTTTTCCTGTCCAATTTGCAATCACAGTTGCGCTTTATGGGAGCGATGTGATTTTTCCTTCCGCATCAATGAGTGAAACAGCTGATCGGGATGATTTTGCTGCCTCTCTTGAGGCAGAATCTGTCTGCTGATGACTTGTGTTTTCATTAATTTAGAGCAGCCATCCATTTAAAAATCTGAAATGATTATGGCTTAGACGAAACACGTCACCGTCAGTACCATAATATGACATGATACGATAGATAACTTTGGAATAGACCCGATTTGCTGAGTCAGATCTGTATTAAAAATTAGTGGCAGTTTATAATGTTTCTCCTCGATCTATGAACAGCGTCCTAGTAAGTAAGTAACTTGGTGTTTTACGTGCAGTCAACCAGGCAACGTCCTACACAAACATGCTTGACTTCCGCCGGTGCTGTGGCTCTGGCAAACTTCCCGTGAGTTTTATGGGGAATCGAACCCAAACCCTCCATTTCATGGTGGCAAAGTTCTGTGATCCAGAAACCGCTGGTTCTGAGCGGTTGGACCACTGGCCACAGCAGCGGACGAAAAGAATCCAAAGGTCTGGAATGTGTTTTATGGATGTTGTTTGGCGTGTTTTTCCTTCCACAGTAATGCGTGAAAGGGATGAGGTCGCTGCCACTCATAAAGCACAATAAGCCTGGTGATGATGGTGCAACGTTAGGTAGAGAGGCGAATTCTCTTCCCAGCCAGTCAGGGATTCCGGTTTCCGCCGGTACCGTTTCGGAGGCAACTTGCCGAGAAGCATGTCTGACGAACAAAACTAAGAAAGTTTGAGGGATTAGTTACCACTGCATGAAAACACTGGTTTATGTCAAATTTTGTACTGCTGTGGTTTAGGTCAAAATTTGTACTGCTGTGGGTTAGGTCGAATTTTGTACTGCTGTGGTTTAGGTCAAATGTTTTACTGCTGTGGTTTAGGTCAAATTTTTTACTGCTGTGGTTTAGGTCGAATTTTTCACTGCCTATTCTTTCGGTCTAGATGTGACAGTAACTTCCCTGTTTGATTTACTGCTAGCGAAACTATTTTGTGAACTCTGTTGCGACTGGCTGTGCACTGAGTGCGTCTCGATCTTGTATAATATATTATGTTATGGTGTTGTTCTTACTGTATTAATCTACTGTTCATTTTGTTTTTACTGTGCACCGGAATTTCCCTGAAAACTTGCACCGGGACAGTAGATATTCTGATTCTGAATTCTTACATATGTAGAAAAAATGACATCCTGAACATGAAACAGTAAGGTTGGCGTAGATGTCACAGCTTACTGGCTTTGCTGTGTTGGTGGTGGAACTCTTAGGAACTCCGTAAACTCGGAACATAATTCAGTAAACGTGCTATAATTGTAGCAACTTTTCAGCGTCACTTCCTGGCAGAAACTACCTGTTATATTCTGAAGAGCTCTGTTGTGAAGACCTGACAAGGACCGTTTGTGAAGACGGTGATTTCAAAACCCTTGCCATACACTGCCCTTGTGTTGTCGGTTCTCTGAAGACGTAGGTCTCTGTGAAGGAGTAATTTTGACGTTCCCGTTCCGTTGGTTTGTTTTAGATTAACGCTTGTAGAGTACCTGAACTAGATGCGCCCTAAGCGCTTGGCAGTGGCAACTGTATAGCGCTGTTATTTGTTGCCGACCAGACCCATTGCGCTCTAGTCGTATGCAACTCGGAATGAGTTATGTACTTTACAGAGCGCATTTTGAATAGCCATCGAAGTGGTTACAGCGCTGTTTGGTTGTTACATGGTTGGTGCCACGTGAAACGGCTGCTGTCCCGGCGCACGTTCTGTGTACTCCATGCAACCATGCATCAGTTTACAGTGTCACTTTATTCCAAGTCACATACGTAAGGAGCATGTGTTTTTAGCTATACCCTGCCCGTTGCGCTTATGGCAGAATGACCGGGATCTTTCGCGTGCTTCTTTGGTAACACGCGGATGGAACGGATACCGAAATAAGAATCAGCACAGAATATTGAACCTGGAGAAGAAAATTCTCCTGCCTGTCCTACCGGGACTCGAACCCACGACTTTTCGATCGCGAGTCCGGCGCTTTATGGCTGGGCCATCTCCGCTCACCCATCGTACATGAATAAAACAATACTCAATACACATCACAAACCGTGACCACGGCCCAAGATTAAGCACAGTGTTGTGTTCAGTTCAGTTCAAGATGGTATCTGTGCCCTCGGAAAAGCCCATATGTGCTCCATACAACCATGCAGACGTTTCCCCAACGTTGCCCTTGGAACGGTTCCAATGTTCGTCTGACTGACGATGAGCCTTTTCTCGTCCTTTCAAGGAAGATCGTCTAGCGCTTCCTCTTTCCACGCCACTCTCCTTCAGGCGATCGATGGTGTGATATTCTTGGCTTTGTGCCCGTCTCAAGCGTGTCAACACTTAACATCTTCCGAGGTGTCTCAAGCTCCTCAACACTTAATATCTTCCGAGAAGCAAGGCACGCATTACAACAGCTGTTTCGTAACTTGTTTTAACTGCATTTATTTGCTCTTGGTACTCTTACAACTGAGGCTTCGTTGAGAACTGGTTGTTTCTGAGATTACTTCGGTCTGTTTGCCCTTGCGTACATCTATCGGCTTATTTGCATTATGCAGGTGTGTTTTCAGTGTGAAACGATTTCAGTTTTGTGAGGCTTTCTTTGATGAAGTTGCTTGACGTTGTCCGTCCTACGTGTATATTTGTTTTTCTGGTTGACTCTCGTGTATGTAATGATGGAGCTCTTTGTTTTTGAGTTGTTCCAAAGAAATGTCCCTGGTCTGTTTTCATTCGTCATTTTCTTTCATTCCATTGGCCTGTTCTGAGTATTGATCCATTTAGAGTTTTACTCTTGTCATGTGTATTGTACGTCATCATTTTCCGGAGCTTTCTGATCCACAGTTGATCATAGTTGATTTAAACCATTTTGTCCATTATTTTAGAGGAGAATGCTGGTTCCCTCATGAAACAAGGACCATGCGATCAGTTAGGCAACGATATCATAACCATCTTTCAGTGGGTAAGAATCGTTCATAGGTATTAATTAGAATCACCACTTTTGTTTTCATATGTACCTGACCAAAGATTTAACTGCACCTAAACTATGATGGTAGCAACATTTTTTTTCCTTGTCTTCGATTGTGTGTGTGTTATAGAAATGACCTACTGACCTATATACTTCCCTAGAATTAATTATACAGAACATCATTATTACCGTGGATGTTCAGTGGCTTGCGATTGGCTAAGGGATTACGGTTTTACACATGCCATTAGAGATTTATTTCCCACGGACAACTAAGATCGTTTCCCCCGGGGAAATGCAGCTGCGACGGAGTCGCGCTATCTAGCTCATTGATGCTTACTCCTAACTTTGGTGGCATTTCTGCAGTCGTTGAGCAACGCGTTTCCGCTGCCGTGGGATGTTTTACGTGCACAAGCCTGTAGCCGAGGCCCCGATGGCTGTCTCACCCAAAGAACTAAGAACCTGCTGTGCCTATACCACCCCGAGTCTACAGAGTTGAAGCGTGGACAGGATAGAGGGTGGGGGCGGGTGTTACTGCCCAAACGGGTGTTCCAGCCTGCGCCCTGTCGATTCTGGGCCCTGCGTCTTAACCGCTCGGCCGCTGCACGCCATCCACTCGCGTACGTTTTCGTCACTATAAGGAACACTAACTTGTGCAATGAGTTCTTAAGCTGCCGGCCGACAGTAACTTACGTCAACAACAAAATTTAAGAAATTCTACTGTACATAGAAGTCTGTGTATCATGATGTAACGTTTGAAAGGCATGATGCGTGTATATGAATTTAATTTGTAAATAACTTCCCGCAGGCGTGCTGACAGTAGCAGTATCGTGGTAGAATGTACATGTGTTTCTCGTTTGCTGTGCCTGCCTTCTGTGAAATCTGCGTGCTTAGTGATAATGTACTTCACATGGTTCTCTCGATTCAGTGAAAGGTCGTCAACCTTCACAAAGAAATGTTGCTTGCACTTGTTAAAACTAAAACTTTGGGATTAAAAAGAAAAAAACATCCGTGTAAAAAAAAAAAAAAAAAAAAAAATTACAGTTATTTTGAGCTTTGTGATGATTCTGGAGTTGTTGATTGTTTTATTTTTTTGTTTTTTGTTTTTGTTTTTGTCATGTTTTACAGGAGTTGGCTTTCTCAGAAACACGTTTTGTTGAACAGGCAGAGGAGCTCAGAAGAAAAGGGGGAAAAAGAAGAAAAGAAAAGAAAAAAAGGATTTTCACTTTGAAATGACCCATTGATTTCAGAGTGAATTTAGAAAACTGAGTTGTTTTGATATTGTACCAAGTGTACCCAATACCACTACGCTCGTCTCGCGTGACAGTGTTATTTTACACCCAGTCCCGCTAATCGTCGCTCACGAAATTGGTTTTCTAAATTTGATATGACCAACAGGGCATTTGACAAGATGCTCTCTCTCTCTCTCCTCTCCTCTCTCTCTCTCTCTCTCTCTCTCTCTCTCTCTCTCTTCTTCTTCGTTTTCTTCTTCTTCTTCTTCTTCTTCTTCTTCGTTTTCTTCTTCTTCTTCTTCTTCTTCTTCTTCTCTTCTCTTCTTATCTCCCAGCTTACGTCTCTCTCTCTTCTCTCTCTCTCTTCTTCTTCTCTCTTTCTTCTCTCTTCTTCTTCTTCTTCTTCTTCTTCTCTCTCTCTTCTCTCTTCTCTCTCTCATTCTTCTTCTTCTTTCTTCTTCTTCTTCTTCTTCTTCTTGTTCTTCTTCTTCTTCTTCTTCTCAGTCTTCTTCTTCTTCTTCTTCTTGCTGGCAGGACGCACGTTTTGAGATCGCCAATTCCATCAGTTAAGACTGCGTGCGAGGGGAGGTAAACCTCTCTTGTTATTTCGGTAAACATGGTCTTATTGTTTTGTACGAATTGTACAGGCGTTCTGATTCTGTGCGGATCTAGGGCTTCACATGTGTTCTGCGGGATTGTCCAGTTCTCCTGTAATTCACCTGTGGATGTATGTATTTGTATCAGTTGATTGTGAACGAATTAATGCACTCTGAAAAGATACACGCAAGTGACGGTCTTGTTTTGAGCTCTTGTGTTGAAAATGTTACATCGGTATGGACAACAGTGATGGCATTTTGATTACCGATCATTTATGGACTGTATGTACCCAACTCCTTTAATTATAATCGTTAGCAGAACATCTCCTTTTGACGTAGCTGATCTTGTTGTCGACTCTCCTTTTCATTTAACACCCCCACACACACGCACGCACGAACGCACGCACCCACCCACCCACTCCCACACGCACGCACGCAAACACGCACGCACGCACGCACTCACACACACACACACACACACACTCACACACACACACACACACACACACACACACACACACGCACGCACGCACGCACGCACGCACGCACGCACGCACGCACGCACGCACGCACGCACGCACGCACGCACACACACACACACACATTGTGTATATTATTCCAGCTTTTTTTGTTTTGTTTTTTGTTTTTTGTTTTTTACTGAACTGTGAAAATCGCGAGGCTGCTGATTTACCGGATGACGTGACCCATTTCCACACTGTACGTTACTGGTTCGTCACACCACCCACGTAGTCATGGCCATCTTTGCTCGAGTCCGGCAAGCCTCCATGTACTCTTTCTTAGCGTGTATGGGTCATTCTGAAAACTGGACCAAAGAGGGTGCCGCTTTCCCAATGAAATCAAAATAAAATTAAAACATGAAATTTTTCAAACTACCGCTATATTTCTGATGTAATATACTTGGAGAAATGAAGGAAATGCCTCAGTGTGTGAATGCGTCATTATTTCTTGTA
>JABMCL010001734.1:1817500-1820000 GCA_018857735.1 Alviniconcha marisindica
TACGGTGTGTGTGTGGGGGGGGGGGGGGGGGGGGGGGGGGCGCGGTACCTATTGCAAAGTACTGAGTGGCCGGCGGTGGGACTGATACTGAAGAACGGCAGGATGGCAGCAGCATCGTAAAGAGACAACAGTGGGGAATGTAAACACGTCATGATTGCATTGAATACATGTACGGGTCAGGTGCAAAATTTCCAAGTGATGATGAGGATGACTAGTATAGATCTGTACAGTCAGTCACTTATGACTCATGCCGCGGGCCACCCGTGATTCAGTCCAACGACACTGACCCGGCCCCTTCAGTTTCCGCGGGTTTCTCTGTTCAAGGGCCGGGATGACGCTGCTTGGTATTTTTGGCAGTGCGTCACTGACGCCGCCATCGCGAGCGACCTTGTCTCATTAGCATATACTCACGAGCCTCCGGGACTGACTCCAAGCCATATAGCGCGTGCATGGTGATACCCACTAAGATCTCTCTCTCCCCCCCCCCCCCTTCCCCCGACAACCCCCCGACAAAACAACAGCGTGCTTGGTGATACCCCGGCCCAACAAAACAACAACCCAGTCACTGGTGCTGGTAGCAACGGACGTTTAGAATTTAGCTGCATGCGGACAGCGGTGGCGTGAGGAACCGCCAACGTGGCCAGCATTGCCTGGCGGTCGATGTTGGCATGGCAGCCAGTTAGGTAGTTATAGTTCAGTCTTATTAGTGAGCCGGTTTGGCCCAGCGGGCAGGGCGTTAGGCTCAGCGGTAAACAGAGGGACCTCGGTTCGAATCCGCTTCAGCTCTCCTTTCTCTTCAAAAGTTGTGGTCTCTGGACACCGTCTTCTGACTTTGTCCCTCACAATTAATGAAACGTGAAAATGGCTCTCATCACTGCCCATCTAAATGCGGGAGTCATTTCTGGTGGTGACAGTGTAGCGATAGGTATAATAGTCTCACTCTACCCCCACCTCCATAGCCCCTCCCCCCCCCCCCACCCTTATCCCCGTACCTAATCATCCGTACGATTTCTGTGGACGTTAAGCACCATGTTGACTAAGTTCACGTTCCGTCGGCCTGGCAGGTTCATTTCACACCTTTCACAGTCACGGTTACAATACAGTACAATACAATATAACTTTATTGCCAAGTTGACACTTGGTATTGTGTGTGTGTGAGTGTGTGCGTGCGTGCGTGCGCACGCGTGTGTGTGTGTGTGTGTGTGTGTGTGTGTGTGTGTGTGTGTGTGTGTGTGTGTGTGTGTGTGTGTGTGTGTGTGTGTGTTGTGTTGACACTTGACACAATTGCACGAGGAATGTTTTGTGGTGCCAAGTACACTCATCACACATTCACTCCAATCATAAAACATCATTAAATTACAACAACAGCAACAACAAAATACAGGTAAAATGTCATTCATAGATAAATACCTGAAAAATCCCACTGGCATCAAGCTGTGCATATCACATAAAACTGCCACTTCCCGAGGACCCCCTCTTAAAATTACCGTCCTAATAAAAGCAGTTACCTGAACTATCTACAACAAATTAATTAATTAACCCTGCCGGCTTACTCCGCTGGCCACTATCACCCTGTTTTACTCCCATCATGACCCTGACCCGTCCAAGACCCTACGCACCAAAAGCATCCCCGCCTGGACTCAGCTGACGTGGGAGTCGGCCTGGTGCAAGCTCGCTGATTACAGTCAGTAACTCCATATTATCAGACTGTTACGTTATCAGTTACTCCAGCGATTATTACTGCGTTTCGCAAGTCACCGAAAGACAAATGGCAGACAGTTCCACACAACAGAACCCGGCTCATGGCAACACACACACACACACACACACACACACACACACACACACACACACACACACACACACACACACACACACACACACAGGGGCGCGCGCGCTCTCGCAAGCACGCACGCACGCACAAACACACACACATGCACACACACATGCACACACGCACGCACGCACGCACGCACGCACGCACACACACAAACAGCGCACGCGCACGCACACACACACACACCCCAAACACACACACACCACCACCCCCACAACACACACACGCACAAGCAACACACCACACACACACGCACACACACACACACACGCACGCAAACACACCACACCACACACCACGCACACACACACACACCCCACACACACACACACACACACACACACACACACACACACACACACACACACACACACACCAATTAATACAAAACACTACATACCCAACCGCACGCTGATAAAAAATTGCAAAAAAAGACTGGCGGTGACCGTCATAAAGCACCACTTCATTTTCACGTTATACATAAGGGCGGCGCCACGGCATTACCTCAAAACGAAAACCACAGACAGACAGACAGACAGACACCCCCACACACACACACACACACACCACAACACAACACACACCACGCACACCCACAACCACACGCACACGCACACGCGCCCAGCACGCACGCACCCCCCCACGCACCCCCCCACCACACAC
>JABMCL010001734.1:1825000-1840000 GCA_018857735.1 Alviniconcha marisindica
TCTGCCGCAAGAAGGGGCATATTGCGAGAGACTGTCGCAATAAGACACCAAAGGTTGGTGCCTTGCGCGAAGTGCCATTTCAGGGCGGGACTGAAGTGGAGGCCGAGGGTGCACAGCCACGTGATGGCCAGGTGGGGTCAGGCAGGTTGACATTGTTTGGGATGCGCAATGCCGAAGCAGCAGCAGAACTGCCGGTGCGCAAGGGAGCGATTGGTGATCGGGAGGTGGATGTCTTGAGGGACACAGGGTGTTCTACCGCAGTGGTGAGAACGTCATTCGTGACGGACAGGGAATACACAGGCGAACGTAGAAAGTGTGTATTGATTGACGGCACAGTGAGGGAGTTTGAGACCGCTAAACTAGCAGTCAGCACTCCGTTCTTTACGGGACAGCTAGAGGCTCTGGTTATGCAAAATCCTCTGTGTGATTTGATCATTGGGAATGTGCCGGGTGCAAAGGGTCCCGATGACCCAGCTGTGGCAGCTGCAGTAGAAACGAGAGGTCAAAGGAAAGAAGGCGATGAGGCCGTTGAGTGCACCTTGTGGGAAGCAGGGTGTTGAAGCCACACCTTTAGAGATTAAGGGGGCTCAGCAGGACGACTCGTCCTTGCGTGGATTGTTCGAAGCGGCCAAGGAAGGGGGGCAGAAGGAAGTCGGGGGGAGGTACAGTCGTGTTTCAGGTGAACAAGGGACTGTTGTACCGGGTTTTTACAAGCTCCAAGACAGGACGGGTGACGTCACAGTTGGTCGTGCCGTCCAAGTTCCGTGAGAGGGTAATGGCAGTTGGCCATGAGGCCCTCATGTCGGGTCATCTCGGGAAGGGGAAGACTGCAGACAGGATTATGAGCTGCTTTTATTGGCCAGGAGCGATGGCCGATATAAAGCGATTCTGTGCGTCTTGTGACGGTTGTCAGAGGGCAAGTCCAAGAGGGAGCACAAGGAAGGTGCCGTTGGTTAGCGCACCGTTGATCGACACGCCATTCCGTAGGGTGGCCGTCGACCTCATAGGGCCGATCTCACCTCCATCGGGAGCGAAGAATCGATACATTCTCACAATGGTCGATTATGCCACCAGGTACCCCGAGGCTGTAGCGCTCAGGTCGATTGATACAGAGACTGTGGCAGAGGCCTTGGTTGAGATGTTCTCTAGGGTTGGTGTCCCGTCGGAGATCCTGAGTGATAGAGGGACTCAATTCACCTCAGCCCTTATGAGGGAAGTCGGTCGATTGCTTGGGGTGAAGCAACTTCACACGACGCCATACCACCCCCAAGCCAACGGGCTTGTGGAAAGGTTCAATGGCACGTTGAAGGGAATGTTGAAAAAGATGTGTGAAGAACGCCCAACAGACTGGGATCGCTATCTGCCAGCCATACTGTTCGCATACAGAGAGGCTCCGCAAGATAGCCTAGGGTTCTCTCCATTCGAGATGCTCTACGGCCGAACGGTCCGTGGGCCGATCTCCATCTTGAAGGAGTTGTGGACCAACGAGGAGGGAGAGGAGGAGGTCAAGACTACATACCAGTTTGTGCTCGATCTCAAGAGCCGCCTGGAGGACACCTGTCGGTTTGCTCAGGAGGCGCTCAAACAGTCCTCTCAGACATACAAGAAGCACTTTGACAAGAAGGCCAAGAGCCGTCAACTGCAGGTGGGAGACAAGGCGCTACTTTTGCTGCCAACTGACCACAACAAGGTCTTGATGCACTGGAAGGGGCCGTTTGTTGTGGCGGGAAGGGTAGGTCTGCATGATTACAGGATCGATGTGAATGGACAGCAGAAGGTTTTTCACATAAATATGCTCAGAAAGTACACTGAGCGTAACTGTCAGGAAGCGGATGAAGCCACTCTGCTGGCAGGAGCCGCAGTGATCGACACCGGTGAGGGGGACCCGGAGGTCGAGGGGCACATAGTGATGCCTGAGTTTGGCGAGGCAGAGTCCTACCAGGACGTGACCCTGTGCGACAAGTTAGATGAGGTCAAGAAAGGGGGAGGCTAGGGCCTTATGCGCAGAGTTTGATGGGCTAATGACGGAAAGGCCAGGGCAGACAGATCTAGAAGTCTGCGACGCAGAGCTGACCACTACACAACCAGTCAGTGTAAAACCATACCCGATTCCTTATGCCACCCGGGAGGTTATTGCGGAGGAAGTTAGGAAGATGATACAGATGGGGGTGATTGAGCCATCTAAATCATCTTATGCCGCTCCCGTCGTAATCGTGAAGAAGAAGTCAGGCGAGCATCGGTTTTGCACAGACTACCGGCGCCTGAACAATGTCATCAAACCTGACATGGAGGCCATGCCTAACATTGAGGATCTGTTTGCAACTATGTCATCCCAGGCAAACAGGTATTTCTCGAAAATAGACCTCAGTAAGGGTTATTGGCAGATCAAGATGTCTGACCGAATGAGGGAGGTGACGGCTTTCACTACCCCCATGGGACTCTTCCAATGGAAGGTCATGCCGTTCGGCCTGAACGTGGCCCCCGCCATCTTCACGCGGATGATGAGAAAGCTGTTGGATGGCATGAAGAATGTCGCCAATTTCATGGACGACATTCTTATATTCTCTGAAACGTGGGAGGAGCACATGGACGCTGCTCAGAGAGGTGTTCTTGAGGCTGAAAGGGGCCAACCTGACTGCCAGACCAAGCAAATGTCAGATCGGCTATCCCAACCTGAAATTCCTTGGGTTCATGGTTATTTATGCAAGCAAGAAGTCACTATTAACAGGCTATTATTAGCATCATTTGGCTGGATTTATACAGGTCAGTTATATTACAGAATACGTAACAACCATCACGTAGTCTTTTCGGCTGTTTTAGTACTGGTGTACTTTACAGATATAACGACCTCACGCCGTAGATCACCAAACCCCACAACAGGCGGCTTTGGACTGGAACCAAATGGGTGATGTTGTTATTTATGGAACCACCAACGTCTTGGAGGTTAGTTTCCGCACGACTTTATGTTTTGTGTTGTTGTGGTTGTAGTTTTGTTGTTGTAGTCGTTGTTGTTGTTTTTCATTCAGATACCATGGCCCAGTTCAGTTCAGTTCAGGATGGTATCTATGCGCTCGGAAAAGCCTATATGCACGCCACCCCGTCTCTCAGAAGTTTCCCAACGTTGCCTTTGAAACGGTTCCAGTGTTCGTCTGACGGACGATGGCCCTCTCTCGTCCTTTCAAGGACGATCGTCTAGCACTTCCTCTTTCGATGTATCTCTCCTCCAGGCGGTCGATGGTGTGATGTCCTTGGCCCAAAACGTCACAAACTGATAAACGACAGACAGATATTTGAGTTTTTATATACTGAATCTTCGTTACACGAGCGCCTGGTATTAAGAAAAAACGGGCGAGGTTGCTGTGGCACCGCCTGTTGTGACCAGGCACCGAGAGTTGTGCGTCGTGCACCGAGAGTTGTGCGTCGTGCACCGAGAGTTGTGCGTCGTGTAAATAGTAGCAACCTGCGGCATGCTTCCTCGGATAAGTCATCTAGTTCAGCTCCAGTTGCTGCCTAGCTGTCTCCTCTGTAAGGAACCAGCAACGTTAATTGCTAGTCCCTCAGTTATGCCATGGTTGCCCTTCTTTCTGTTTTGACGATGCATTTGGCTCATTTAGTTGTTTATTAAGTACCTTGCTCACCTAAACCCTGAGGCTGTGAGCCGGTTTGGCCTATCGGTAAGGCGTTAGGCTGGTAAGCAGAAGGACCTCGGTTCGAATCCGCTTCGGCTCTCCTTTCTCTTCAAAAGTTGTGGTCTGTGGACACTGTCTTGTTACTTTGTCCTTCACAATTAATGAAACATTAAAATGGTTCTCATCTCTGCCCATCTTAATGCAAGAGTCATTCTGGTGGTGACAGTGTAGCGATAGGTATATAGTCTCCCTCTTCCCCCACCGCCATACCCCCTTCTCCCCGTCCCTAATAAGCCTTATCATGGTTTCGGTGGACGTTAAGCACCATGTTTACTTACTTACTTACTAAACCCTGAGGTTCAGGTTGCCTTTCCTTTTGCCCTTTTGACGATGCATTTGGCTCTTTGGGTTGTTTATTAATTACGTTACATGCTGACCTAAACCCTGAGGTTTCACCCAGTGTTGTTCGAGGAAGTAGTGTGTGTTACAGATTCCCCACGCCTGTCACACTTGTCCATTCCATGCTGCCGTCTTCATCCGTCTCAAATCTGCTTGCTGCCCGTTTTAAGTTGTGTAAATTAAGCTTTGTATAGTCAGTATGCTCGTGTGTGCGAGTGCCTCTGTGTGTGTGTGTGTGTGTGTGTGTGTGTGTGTGTGTGTGTGTGTGTGTGTGTGTGTGTGTGTGTGTGTGTGTGTGTGTGTGTGTGTGTGTGTGTGTGTGCGTGCGCGTGCGTGCGTGCGTGCGTGCGTGCGTGCGTGCTCTGTGTGTGTGCGGCATCTTTCACATAGTAACGCTTGAACCCTTGTTGATGTCTACATTATGTGTTAGCTTTTTGTTAAATTGCTGATAGCATTTCATCTCGATGTACATTATGTGTGTTGTATCATGCTTGGTCAGCGCTTTGAGCCGCAGGGTAGGCGCTTTACCACTTTCCATGATTATCATCATTTACGAGTGTAGTACGACCCACCACATAAGCAGCTGCACTACGACTTCGGGGTTTTCAGCCCAGTGGAATTTGTCATGTCATGAAGAAAACAATAACGAGCTGAAAGTAATAATAATGATAATGGATAGCTCTTGTAGAGCGCAAATCTTTATGCAAAACAAACAAACAAACAAATGCACCAACACATTCCGTTCACGCGGTAGACATACAAGGACACACGAAGACAAACACGGTGATCGCACTAGACATTTTTCCAACCGATGTGACACCTTTAAGACGGCGAACGTGGTACACACACACACACACACACACACACACACACACACACACACATACACACACACACACACACACACACACACTCTCTCTCTCTCTCTCCTCCCAAACTAAGGGCTGTGTGTGTGTGTGTAGTGTGGGTGGGAGTGTGTGTGTGTGAGAGAGATAAAGAGAGAGAGTGTGTGTGTGCGGTGTGTGTGTGAGAGAGAGAGAGTGTGTGTGTGACACACGAAGACAAACACAGTGATCGCACTAGACATTTTTTGAAACCGGTGTGACATCTTTAAGACGGCGAACGTGGTTCCCGGAAACCTGTCGGGGATAATCACTGTAACCGGTCACATACACGGACAGAGCTGTACTGCACTAGCATTAATTAGCAAACACCCTCCCTGCTCCTTTACCCGTTTAGAACACATACACACACACACACACACACACACACACACACACACACACACACACACTCTCTCTCTCTCTCTCTCTCTCTCTCTCTCTCTCTCTCTCTCCTCCTCTCTCTCTCTCTCTCTCTCACCAAACTGAGGGCGGTGTGTGTGTGTAGTGTGTGTGTCAGTGTGTGTGTGTCAGTGTGTGTGTGTCAGTTCGTGTGTGTTGCCTGCAGGCCGGAGTACAGTGACAGAGAGGCGGCCCAATATAATATCTAAGAATTTACTGCTGCCCAAGAAAATTTCTTTAAAAGAATTTACTGCTGCCCCAGTATTATTGTAACATCTCTAGTGCATGAAGGGATCAAATGTCGTCGAGCGATTCTATGGCCACTGCAACTAAGAACGCTAGCAGGTTAGGTTATAAACATGTCTGCGTTAATTACTTGCACGTTTCAGTTAAAACATTTACTTGAAACAGCAAGATTGCTTTTATTTTAAATCAAGGTAGAAGTCGGAAATTCGACCTTCCGTTTCACTCACAACTGGGAAACTGAAACGGTGTCTTCTTCATTACGATGTCGGTTAATTACTTGCACGTGGCATCTCATGACTATCAGTATCAGGAAGTGATCCAGCACAACACACACACACACACACACAAAACACACACACACACACACACCACACACACACACACACACACACACACACACAACACACACACACACACACACACACACACACCCCACACACACCACACACACACACACACACACACACACACACACACACACACACACACACACACACACACACACACCACACACACACACACACACACACACCACCACACACACACACACACACACACACCCACACACACAACACCCCATCCACACACTCACTCTCCCACCTCTCTTTAAAACTCGATTCATGAAATGAAAGTTCAAATATTATTGAATCAAAATGTAAGTCACAAGCATGTCATAAGCAGACAAAAGAAGGGATTAGAAGGCACAAAGGTTCGAAAAGCCAATATAGCTAGGTAAACTTTATCTGGTTGTCTCATTCCCTGAGAATTTAACATAAACAACAATTAAGTCAACACAAAATCGTTCGTGCGGGTTACGAAAGTCTGAGCTACAAACCTGTGAAAAGACAGTTCACAACCGGTGTATCATCAAAAACATCGCCTCACTTTATAATTTCTCAGTAGGGTCTTACACTGAATTTATAGAAGAAAACTTTAAGGTATCTTCCAAGTCTGTGGATAGTGGAACAACTTGCCAATCAGCATTATATCAGCCGTATAAAATAACAGCAATACTAGACAGAAGACTCCTTCAACAACCTTCCAGACAAACACTGGGAACAGAAAAATATCTGACACAAGGTAACTGCTGAAAACGATCCAGGGCAATACATTCAGCACTCCTACAAGGAATAATGTGGACCATAATAGATTTTCAACTATAATAGCAGGCACAAGGTTATAAAGCCTACTTCACAGCCACATGGACCATGATTATAACCCCCAAAGGCAAAGAAATTAAATGACAAAATAATGGAATAAATACATAAGACAAACAAGTAATTGAGCCATGAAATTAAACCTATCAGATACCATAGAAGAAATATCAATATCACATTAAAAACACTGGCTAGATGCACATACCTTATCAGTTTGATAAAGGCCGTCCCCAAAAAGTTGTCGGTTAGGGCATGGATAGCTGATGATCTGTGATGTAAAAACTTTTCTCTTTTTTTGTGCATAACATTATGACATTACTTTGATGATGACATCATAAGTATTTCTATTAGGAACTCAGGGGACAGAACTCTGTCACCCTAATAATGAAAAATACCAAACATCACAATTATTTCATTAACTTAGCAGAACCCATCCTCCTACTCTCACAACAATATTTATCATGAACTGGTGAGTTTGCAAGTGCCTGTTGTCTGCTTCCAGTGACCAGATGTATTTTTCCCTTTTCTTCTCTTTCTTTATTTACCCTGCGCATCGCACACCAAGTCAAAATAAATGTCAGCAGTGACAGCTCACCTATCTATCTATCTATCTATCTATCTATCTATCTATCTATCTATATATATATATATATATATATATATATATATATATATATATACTATATATATATATATATATATATATATATATATATATTATATATATATATATTAGAGAGAGTAGAGATGTGCCGCTCTTCATCAGTTGATCCCTTAGGTGGCCACAGCCAGGTCGTTGCTTACACTGCCACTCTAAGGGTCTGATACGGGAGGAAAAACAAAAACAAAACAACAAACCCTGTTGCATTTTGCAATCTCCACTGTTTTTAAACCGTCTGCGGCTTGTTCTCCCCGACGACCCGGTGAAATGTTTTACCCGGTGAAATGCTTTACTATTGCGTAAAAGCAAATACTTTTGTTTAAAATACAAGTCGTCAAAATTAACATTTTGCTTGAGTTCGGACCTAAAGCTTGTAAAAAAAGAAAAAGGCTTAATGAGGATAGCGGCGTTACCTCGCAACTGCAAATGGCGGTTGTGTACATAGACTACAGGCTCTACGCGAGTTCCGACCAAACAATTTCTGGAACTTGAAGTTGAATAAAATCTGAGCGACGAGCTCACTGGAAAGGCAGCGCATGCATCCAGATGTACATGTTTATAGTTTCCCAAAACAGTTCACCCATGTTTGACAGGCGCTTGGCCAGGTCAACCGGCGTATCAGTTCATCGGCCGGCAGGGCCAGACCTTGTTTTGTTTAGTGCCAGACACTCTTGTTGTAGGGACAAAAGGGCCTCTGGAACCAGGATCCTAGTTTAGAGTTAAGATGGTATGGGTGGGTCTGGCACTGAGGGAGGCGGTGTGGCAGGCTCAGAAACAAGGCAGAGTCCGCTGTTGGGTCATCGAGTACGCTCAGCTGCTGGCACTGAATGTGAGTACATCGTCGTCTCTGTCTGTCTGTCTGTCTGTCTGTCTCTCTCTCCTGGTAGTAGTAACTTGGTGTTTTACGCCCAGTCAGCCAGTACGGTTATATCAGGGCGGCTGTACGTTGTGCCGGGCAGCGGCACCTGGTGTTTCTGTCTGGTAGCGATAGGTCATAGACTTGGTCTTGATCGGATTGATGACCATGTAACTAGTCTTTCGAAAGTGTTAGCGCTATGGCGGAGAGTTTGCCTCGAGAAGGTTGCATAATTTAGAATGAGGATTAAAAAATGTTGGAATATAAAGCGCAGTGAGTTGTGTACACCAGACACCTAGCGCTATACAAAAGTTATCTATTATTATTATTACCTATGAATAGCTCGTCCGTGCGGTGCGACCCGTAAAGACCAAAAAGATCGTCAGCCACAGTCAGAACAATAACTTCAATGTTAAAGGGGTGGGGACCTCGCCAGTACGAAGCAACTTGAGCCGTACGATGATGATGATGATGTACAGCTTCATGTCCTCGGATGTCGGTTGACATATCAGTTAGGTACAAACTGTGACCAATGCCTGCAAGCATGGTTCAGTGTTGCTTTACGTCCACAGAAACCGTAAGGCTCGTTAGGACGGGGAGCCCAGGACGGCCACCTCGACTTTCACACAGCTCTCAGTGAACTGTGAATAATTTAGGAACTAGTGCGTTGAAATTTCAGTGCCTGCAGTGGCAGAGCCGCGCATCATGGTACGTTTTGCATACATGTTCCATCGATGCACGGTACGTGTGGCAAAATCAGTGGCGACTGTAGTTTTGGAATACGAATAGGGTTCAATGTCCTCAGATGTCGATCTGACACTTATTCATTAGGGATGATGTGGTTGTCGGAATCTCAGTCTCATGTGTACCTGTATCTATTTTTATTTATTTTTGTTTGTGTGTGCGTGCGTGTGTGTGTGTGTGTGCGTGCGTGCGTGTGTGTGTGTGTGTGTGTGTGTGTGTGTGTGTGTGTGTGTGTGTGTGTGTGTGTGTGTGTGTGTGTGTGTGTGTGTTTCAGTCCTGTCGCTACTATGCGTAACAGGAACAATAAAACAAATGGATGGATTCGCTTTTCAGCCGCTGCACCCATCCTGTAAGTGTGTATACTTGGTGCGTACCGAGCAACCTCGACCTTGGCACTCCCTTCTGCCCCCCCCCCACCCCACTACCCCACCCCCATCCGCCCGCCACTTACTACGCGTCTTCTCTGTCGGTTAGCAAAGACTACTAGTCTTTGGTGTGCGAGTACTCTCCCTTTGGTCCTTTGATCTCGGTGCTGCACTTCCAGGCTTGCCTCCCTTCGTTGCCTTTTGCTCCTCCGCGATGAAAGCGTGTTGTTCTTCGTTCACCGAAGTGGCGGCGACCAGTCTGTCTGCACTCTGTGTGTGCGTGTGACTCGGTGCTGCTGCAGTTGGTGACAGCATAGCCAGTCCCTTGCTCCCTTTCCTGACGTCCCCCCCCCCCCCCAGACCCCCCCCTCCCCTCCCCCCCCCCCCCCTCTTCTTCTTCTCTCATTCTTTCCGTTTCCCGTTCTTTACGCGTGTACGTAACTGAGAACAACAACAAAAGTGGAAACAAAGTTTGACTGCTAGCGTTTTGAAATAAGATCAAACCGCACAAATGGGTAATAACAACAACAACAACAACACACACGCACACACACACACACACACACACACACACACACACACACACACACACACACACACACACACACACACACACACACACACACACACACACACACACACACACACACACACACGGCACGATCGCGCGCACGCACGCACACCATTTTGACTAGAACAAATCTGAAACAGAACGAAGCTTTGATGATGTACCTCTCCAGTGGAGTTTATATGCACCTCAGTTGTATTTACACGCATGCCAGGTGAGAGTTACCGTAGGTGACTCAGGTCTTTGTTGTTGTATAAAATTTTGATTTACTACGTATTTCGAGCGCTAAATAACTCCCTTGTCAGTCTCGTGTTGATATTTTGATTAGATAATACATAGCGTGCGGCGCAGCGAATTTCCAGTAAAAATACCTCAGCTTTTGAAGCAGCGAACAGACATAATTATAACAATTACACTAACAGACGATGAACTGTGACTGAGCCGGTTTGGTCTAGCGGTAAGGCTTAACACGATGATGCGAACATCACAACAAACAGTGGAGCAGTTGTGTGTGCTTTGCAAATACGGGTAAGCGTCGCGGCCGCGTAGTTTTGTGCGTGTGGCAATTGCACTGTTGTAATAGCGTGAATGGATTGTTTGCTTGGTCTGTGCCAGGGTGAAGTTTAAAGAAATCAGTGACTCCAGCATACTGAAAATGTTAAATCAGCTCAGCGAAGCACCCTCCCTGCTCCCCTGCATCCCAACACACACACACACACACACACACACACACACACCACACACACACACACACACACACACACACACACACACACACACACACACACACACACACACACACACACACACACACACACACACACACACACACACACACACACACACAACATATATATTACACACCACACATACGCACGCACGCATGCACGCAGCAGACACGTGACCAACACAACACACACACACACACACACACACACACACACACAACACACACACACACACACACACACACACACACACACACACACACACACACACACACACACACACACACATGAATCTCCTCCCCCCCTCTCTCTCTCTCTCTCTCGGCAGTGTTGTGTCATGTCCTTCAATTCGCCTCTCAAACACAAAATCACGCAGCCCGTTTGCGTCATAATATCTTATGACCCGTCGTCGAGTGTCGCGGCATGCGTACATAGTTATATAACTTGCGTGCGCTGCTGACGTTTGCCGTTTCGCTTGGAGGGAAGGGGAGAGAGAGAGAGAGAGAGAGAGAGAGAGAGAGAGAGAGAGAGAGAGAGTCTAAAACAAAGCTGACTGCGCTGCTAGCGTTCTGAACTGATGAACAGGATTAGAATCATAGTTAAAATCAGCGTTCTTTTTAACCCGTGTGTGCGTGCGTGGGTGGGTGTCAGTGAGTGTGTGTGTGTGTGTGTGAGAGAGAGAGAGAGAAGAGAGAGAGAGAGAGAGAGAGAGAGAGAGAGAGAGAGAGAGAGAGAGAGAGTGCGTGCGTGCGTGCGTGCAGGATCAGAATCATAGTTGATGATAATGATGAAGTGATGCTTTATGTCCTCAGATGTCAGTTGACATATTAGGGACAGGTTGTGACCAATGCCGAAGCACGGTGCAATAAATCTTTACGTCCACGGAAACCAGAAGGCTCGTTAGGACGGACAGTCCAGGAGGTCCACCTCGACTCTCACACAGCTCCTGAACCATAGTTAAAATCAGCTTTCTTTTTAACCCGTGTGTGTGTGCGTGCCGCGGACCCATTTTAACCACGGCCCACAGCCTGCAGCTGCGTTTATAGGCCAAAGGTGATGAACTGGTTTCTGAGCGGCACAGCTGTAGCTGCCGGAGTGTGCCAGTGACCGTAACCCAGTTTCAGCTAAGTTCGCTCGTATCGTACGTCTTTGTTCAGCCACAGTACTGACTGAGCTAAGTTCGCTCGTATCGTACGTCTTTGTTCAGCCACAGTACTGACTGAGCTAAGTTCGCTCGTATCGTACGTCTTTGTTCAGCCACAGTACAGGCTGAGCTAAGTTCGCTCGTATCGTACGTCTTTGTTCAGCCACAGCCAGACTGACTGAGCTAAGTTCGCTCGTATCGTACGTCTTTTGGTCAGCCACAGTACAGACTGAGCTAAGTTCGCTCGTATCGTACGTCTTTGTTCAGCCACAGTACTGACTGAGCTAAGTTCGCTCGTATCGTACGTCTTTGTTCAGCCACAGTACTGACTGAGCTAAGTTCGCTCGTATCGTACGTCTTTGTTCAGCCACAGTACTGACTGAGCTAAGTTCGCTCGTATCGTACGTCTTTTGGTCAGCCACAGTACTGAGCCGGATTGTCAGTGTGACTGGAGCAGTACGCTGACGCAGCCACTGACCCGAATCTAGTCCTAATTATACACTCTAGGTGCGTGGTGTGAGATGCACTCCGCTGGCGGTCAGTGCATGCAGCTCAGAGACGTGCACACTGAAAAGAACGCTGTCGGAACTTAACGTAAAACGACAACTGACATCATTGACTGAATTTTCCGTCCTAAATAATATCAGTACCCAGTTTCTGCTACAGTCATTGTGTGGTGTGGTATGTGTGTGTGGATATATTGCATGGGCAGAATTACAGTTGCTTCCGCCTCTACGCAGCCTACGCACCTCGGTTTCCAGTTTGCAGTAATTGCATCAGTCAGAGACGTGCCATACAGTGACATTGCATACTGGCACGCAGCATGATTTCTGCACTACTTTGTCATGAGTGCAACAGCTTACACACTTGCCTATTTGTAATACTCTTCTCTTACATCGAACTCTGTAAGTTTCTCTTTTTGCATCAGATACGTGAAGCCACATACTGGCATGCATCATAATTTCTGCACTGCTTAGTCAGTGAGTGCAACAGCTTACACACTTGCGTAATTGCCTAATACTCTTCTCTTAAATCGAACTCTGTTTCGCTTTTTGCATCGAGTCAGATACGTGCAGACATACTGGCCGCATGCATCAGTCACTTTGTCAGTGAGTGCATCAGCTTACACACTTGTGTATTTGTAATACTCAGTCTTCTCTTAAATCGAACTCTGTTTCTATTTTTGCATCAGAGACATGCATACACCGGCATGCGTTACAATTATATACCACCGGCAGTACTGAAGTACACTGTGTAGTTGCGGTCCTTCGTGCTCCACTACTGTATACTGACACGCCTTTGCTTGTCCGTGGCGGTTTGCTCTGATGCGGGGTGTGCGAGCATGCTGCCGTGGCTCAGCCGGCAGTTAAGTAATTATGAGGAACTGAACAAAGTCGGTCACTGAGTGAAGGTTAGCCGAGATCGGCCAGTCTCGGAAACTGGGTCAGCATGCAGTCCGCTATTGTCGCGTGAAGCCTACCTGCGAATAAAAGCTGCGAAAGAAAGAAAGAAAAAAGAAAAAGAAGAACTGAAGAAATAAACCTAGGGGGACGACGTTTATAGCGTTTGCTTGTGGTGCCTTTGTGTTACAGCCTTTGTCGTGCCTCCATGGGCATTATCTAGTCGAGGGCCTTGGGACGGAGATCAGTCAGTTTTGCACCTGGCCCTGATGTGGTTTTTCACTGACGAGCCTACTGGGAGCGAGAGAGAGAGAGAGAGAGAGAGAGAGAGAGAGAGAGAGAGAGAGAGAGAGAGAGAGAGAGAGAGTGTGTGTGTGTGTGTGTGTGAGAGAGAGAGAGAGAGAGAGAGAGAGAGAGAGAGAGAGAGAGAGAGAGAGAGAGAAACGTGAGGCCTGTGGCCCGTTCAGACAAAGGGGATGGAAACTACAATGTCGAAGGCCGAGAAAATCGTACTGCACAATTTGCACTGACACGAAAATCGAATCAGAAATTTGATGGAGAGAGAGAGACAGAGAGAGACAGAGACAGAGAGAGAGAGAGACCCACCAAGCTGCAGGGTCCGCTGTTTCAAGGCGAGACCCCAGTGCACTGAAAAATGAGGTCAAGAAGATAACCTTTGTACCAGCGCGCATATCCTTACCACCACGAGCGGTGTTCGGTACGGCTGGCAGCTAGTTTCAACCTCAAAACTGAGATAGACCTGTAGGTAGGGCCGAACTTTCCACTCAGTCTGTCCTTCGTGTTGTAGTCTGTCAGTGAGTAGTGCTCGACAGTTGACTGATGTAACCCGCAGACGCTCACGGTGTCCGCTGAAATGACCAGCAGACACTTTGCTGACGTAACTGACCCGCACTGAGCTGACACTGGCGGCTGATGTAATTTGACCAGCGAACGCTGGCTGATGTAACCAGCGCCGCAAGACAGTAGCTTCTTCTTTCATGGTGCTTTAAATCCACACTGAGAAACCATCATGCTTATCAGTGACGGGGAAGGGGTGGGGATCGGGTTTTCTATGACTGACTGAGTAGCTCGGCGTCCAAGCGCTTAGTCGACCCGTAATTGAAGACTGAAGAGATTGCTCCCAGTGCGGCCACATAATGTCACGTTGCAGCTAGTGTGACTAAATTGTCACTGCTGCGACTGAATAAATTTTGTGTTTGCATGTCTGCAACAGTGGTGCATTTTGGTACCGATTGACATAAAACTGAGGCGTCTGAGTCGCCAGTCACACGGACTGATGGCAGTGTCAGCCTTAGTCTGGTTTGCCCTAGGTAGGTAGGCAAATAGTTTGAGTCACTGAGTCTCACCCATGCACTTAAGTGCTTTTCAAAATTTAATCGTGCACAGTTTTGTGTGACGTCGTGAACTGTCATGTCAGTCTGCAGTGATGGACAAACGAAAGTTATTCTTCTTTTTCAATTGTTGCTTTATGTCCCCTGAGAAACCATAAGGCTTATCATAGTTAGGACGGGGTGCCCGGCAAATGACGCCACCTCGACTTTCACACGGCAGCGCCTGAGCTCTGAAAAACTGTTGTTTCTTTCTTGGTGCTTCCACGGAGGCGAGATGGCCTATTAGGGACGGGGACAGAGTGGGAAGGGGACGACAGAGTGAAGGCTCGACCGCAGAAACCGCCCGAAAAAGACAGGAGAGACCGTGGACCGCCGCCAGAACAATGGAAGTGTTAGGGCGGTGTCCCCTCGCCATTGCCCAGCGACTTGTGCACTGCGCAATTGCTGTTTCAACTGCTGTGCTTGGCC
>JABMCL010001734.1:1847500-1850000 GCA_018857735.1 Alviniconcha marisindica
CTTTCACACAGCTCCCGAGCGCAGGGACGAGCTATTTATTCATAGGTACCCTCTAACCATGGACCTAAATATACATAGGTCCATGCCTCTAACCACCCACCCTCCTCCCTATTCCCCACGTCCCTAACAAGCCGCTAGTGGACGCTAACCAACAATTAGTGACTTGCCACACTCTCTTGTTAATTCACACAGCTCCTGAGCTCTGTGCATTAACTCGGCGTGCTTTCTCGGGCAGAAGAACCGTTGACGTACGGTACTTGACAGGCGATCTCGACAAAGGACGTTTTGAAGCAATGAGCACCGTGGGCTCGAACAGAATCGTTAATGTGACAGTTGATACTGACAAAGGACGCACTTGTAGGAGTGAGCGGAAGTGCCTGATGGAGCAAAACCGCTGACTTGACAGTTGGCCTCGACAAGGGATCAATCAAGCCGGCCGTTAAAATGGCTGGCAACGTTTCGCTGGGCGCAGCATTTGTTTTAGCGTGACAGCGCTTGGCCTTGACAAAGGATCGACGTACTGACGAAGTCCGCAACGTTTAGCTGGGCAGAGCAGTTAGCGTGACAGCCTTGACGAAGGATCGACGCCTTTCAGTTCACAACGCTTAGCTGGGCAGAGCAGTTAGCGTGACAGCCTTGACGAAGGATCGACGCCTTTCAGTTCACAACGTTTAGCTGGGCAGAGCAGTTAGCGTGACAGCCTTGACGAAGGATCGACGCCTTTCAGTTCACAACGCTTAGCTGGCGGAACAGTTAGCGTGACAGCCTTGACGAAGGATCGACGCCTTTCAGTTCACAACGCTTAGCTGGCGGAACAGTTAGCGTGACAGCCTTGACGAAGAATCGACGCACTTTCAGTTCACAACATTTAGCTGGCGGAACAGTTAGCGTGACAGCCTTGACGAAGGATCGACGCCTTTCAGTTCACAAACGACCCTTTGCTGGCGGAACGTTAGCGGTTTACGTATTTGGGAAAATGAACCAATCGGAGCACGGTTCAGTTCAAGCTTTAGCCACGGACACCATTAGGCCCTTGGGCGCCCTGACCCCGACGGATCGACTCTCCCCTTTCAAATTCAAAAAAGAAAACAACACTATTTCTGTTGTGTGCTTGAGTTCTGGTGTTTGGTTTTTAGTTTTGGGACAAGCTGAGTTTCTGGTGAGCATCGGTTAATTAGTTTACGTACGGTATCTTCCATCAGGCTCGTTCTGCGCCAACGGGCACCTCGAAATTTTCCCAGCTCTGTCTCCCATGCCTTGCAACAAAAGCAAAACGTTGCCACAGACTGTTGTGTCTCCTTGGTTTTGCTGTTATCGTGTTTTTATTTCTGTTGGACGGTAGTTCTGGTGTTATCATTGTTGTAGCTGGTATGTTTTCCTTATCAAAATGTTCTGAGCCAACGTCGAATTTGAAGTTTTCCCCCTGTCTCCCATCTTTGACAAAGCAAAACGTGGTACAGCGTGTGTGGTCTCCTTGGTGTTTGCTTTAGTGTTCTGTCTGTTGGCTGTTGTTACATGGACTGTGTTTATTATGTGGGTGGAAGTGAGGGTTTTGTCGTGTGTGTGTGTGTGTATGGTTGTGTGTGTGTGTGTGTGTGTGTGTGTGTGTGTGTGGTTGTGTGTGTGATTGGTGATTTGTGTGAATTGAAAAGTCGATGTGTACAAAATACTCTCCTCTTCTATCCTTACTACTCTCTCTCTCTCTCTCTCTCTCTCTCTCTCTCTCTCTCTCTCTCTCTCTCTCTCCCCCTCTCCCCATCTCTCCCTCATCCCACCACACCACACAACACACACACACACACACACACACACACACACACCACACACACACACCACACACACACACACACACACACACACACACACACACACACACACACACACACACACACACACACCACACCACACACCAACACACACACACACACACACACACACACACACACACACACAACACACACACACACCACACACACACACACACACACACACACACACACACACACACACCACACACACAACACACAAAACACACACACACACACACACACACACACACACACACCAGGCACTACAAAGGTGCGTTTGGTTCAAAGTGTGATCAAAACATCCACGTTACAATGCAGACACACATCAGTGTAGCTTCTACCTCCCAGCTGCTTGCAAAGAACTTGAAAACCCTCAGGCCTATACTCGTGTGGCTTGGGTCAATACGCCCTAAAATGAAGACTGCTATATTTTTTATTTGCTTAAGTCTGAAACAAGAATAACTGCTACTGTTAAAACAAGACCCAAATACATAAAAGGTTCAAAAGAACGCTATTTATTAGGACAAAACACAACCTGCAAATTTTCTGGGTAATCCCCCTTTATCAAGCTACAAAACGACACTTAAACAACAGTTAAACGGTGAAAAACGTCGAAAAATGAGATGGAAAGCTAAACCACTTATCTGTTTTTGGTTGAGCTATGTTATTTTCCTACATAGCGAGAGAGAAAT
>JABMCL010001734.1:1865000-1870000 GCA_018857735.1 Alviniconcha marisindica
CTCATTAAGTTACCCCTCCCCCCCCCCCCACCCCCATTGTGCCATGGTGTACACAGCAAGCATGCACAAGGCTCATTAGTTACCCCCTCCCCCCTACCCCCATTGTGCCATGGTGTGCACAGCAAGCATGCACAAGACTCCTTAAGTTACCCCCCTCCATTGCCATAACGTCATTTGAGAGAGAGCGAGAGAGAGAGAGAGAGAGAGAGAGAGAGAGAGAGAGAGAGAGAGAGAGAGAGAGAGAGAGACACACACACACACACAGACACAGACACAGACAGACAGACACAGACAGAGACAGAGACACGCAGAGAGAGAGAGAGACAGAGAGAGAGAGAGAGAGAGAGAGAGAGAGACAGAGAGAGGACAGAGAGACAGAGAGACAGAGACAGAGACAGAGAGACAGAGACACAGAAACAAACACAGAAAGTCTCCACAATCTTGAAATTCGTCGGACCCGTCCCGTCACGGTTAGCGCTGCGCCCGTCTGAGTCATTTTGCTTACTCACACACACCCGTGATGGCTGCAGTGATCGGAAAAACCGCACGTGCCACTCGCTCACCCATCGATCCGTCCCGACTCTCACCCCACGGATCCAACATCACCAGACCCATGCAGCCGTCAGCAGCTAAGGACCGACTACTGCTCTGGCATTCCCCGCCAACTGCACGTCCGTCTCTCCTGCGGCTATTTCCGCCAATGTAAATGATTAAGTGACCATATTTGGTCATCTCTCGCTCTTGTTTCCAGATCGTTCGACGTGGGGTGTTTCCGTTATGAGGCTGGGTGGGTTGTAGAGGCGTAATTGTTTTGGTTTTGCTGTTGTTGTTGTTTTATTAGAAGGGGTGGTCTTCTGTTCACAGTTTAAATGAGATCTCTTTGTACGTGTGTGTGTTTGTGTGTTTGTGTGTGTGTGTGTGTGTGTGTGTGTGTGTGTGTGTGTGTGTGTGTGTGTGTGTGTGTGTGTGTGTGTGTGTGTGTGTGTGTGTGTTTGTTTGTGTGTGTGTGTGCGTACGTGCGTGCGTGCGTGCGTGTGTGCGTGCGTGTGCGTGGTACGTGCGTGCGTGCTGTGTGCGCGTGTGTGTGTGTGTGTGTGTGTGTGTGTGTGTGTGTGTGTGTGTGTGTGTGTGTGTGTGTGTGTGTGTGTGTGTGTGTGTGTGTGTGTATGTGTGTGTGTGTGTACGTGTGTGTGTGTGTACCGGTGTGTGTGTGTGTGTGTGTGTGTGTGTGTGCCGGTGTGGAGTGTGTGTGTGTGGGTGTGTGTGTGCGCGCGCGCGCGCGCACATATCTTTGTGAATGTGTGTGTGCCGTGAGGTGTTGTGTGTGTACATACCCGGGGGCGCGTGTCTAAATTTGTGTATGTGTGTTTGTGTGTATGCATATATGTATGTGTATGTGCGCGAACTCGCGTGTGTTTGTGTGTTTACGTGCGTGCGTACCCGCGCGCTCGTGTGTATAAACAGATGTATTTCGCTAGAACAGTACGCCATTCACCACTGCCTTATAACTCCTTCTTAAGCTGACATGCGCATGCGTGCCCGGTTAAGTACTGGTAGCCTATTTAAATCCATTTCAGTGTAGTTGCTCACACTCCCGTCCCTAATAAGCCTTCAGATTTCTGTGGACGTTAAGCACCATGTTTGCTTACTAGATGCTCACAAGGTTAGTCGGTTAGTTCTTAAATGTTTTACCTCCCCGTGAACGACACGGGGTCACGTCAGGACAAGAAGAAGAAGAAGAAGTCCAGCAGCAACAAGGACAAGGACACGAAGAGCAAGAGCAACAACAACACAAGCAGAACAAGGACACGAAGAACAAGAACAAGAAGAACTAGAAGAAGAAAAAAGAAGAACAGAAACGAAGAGACGTGTGTGTGTGGGGGGGGGGGAGGGTAGTAGGAGGGGGGGAATTTTGATACATTGTTAAGTCAGGTTGCGTATTGTTGTAATGTTTCATGTCGTACAAGCGCTCTATGCCTCACACATGTATAGTCACAGAGGGATTCGGCGCATTAGAAATGCATTTATTATTATTATTATTATTATTATTATTATGTTGTTGTTATTATGATGAGATGATGATGATGATGTTGTTGCTGTTGCAGTTGTTGTTATTATTATTACTATTAACAGTATTATTATAAATATTATTATTATTCATCGCTCGACTGACCTTGAGACTGGATTTCTTTTCTTTTTTTTAATCCACTCACATGCACGCGGAGAAGTCACGCAAGCACCCACTGACGCTGATTGTGGCTGACAAGCCACATACCTAAACAGATTCTGTTCCCGGTCCAGTACAAAGAAAGATGCCTCTAGGACTGCAGCCATCATAGTTCAGGAGCTGTGTGAGAGTCGAGGTGGCCGTCCTGGGCTGTCCGTCCTAATGAGCCTTCTGGTTTCCGTGGACGTAAAGCTATATTGAACCATGCTTCAGCATCGGTCTCAGCTTGTCCCTAATATGTCAACTGACATCTGAGGACATTAAACAACACTACCTACCTACCTACCTACCTACCTACGACTGCAGCCAAGCAGGTTACCGGGTCAGACCGAACAGGTCCAGGTGCCACAGTGGCGAACTGCACAGGACACTCTTTGTGAGACGTTTGCAGGTCACGCGTGACAATTATCTCTGATCAGTTTACCGTTTTCTTTGATGAGGGGTATAGATAGGCACAAGCGCTAAAAATGACTGACCAGTAGGCCTAAATACAGTAATTGTGTGTGTGTGTGTGTGTGTGTGTGTGTGTGTGTGTGTGTGTGTGTGTGTGTGTGTGTGTGTTGGTGTGTGTTGAGTGTGTGTGTGTGTGTGTGTGTGTGTGTGTGTTGGTGTGTGTGTGTGTGTGTGTGTGTGTGTGTGTGTGTGTGTGTGTGTGTGTGTGTGTGTGTGTGTGTGATGTGTGTACACGCGTGGTCAGGTTGTACTCTGTGTAGGCCACTGAGCCAGAAGTGGTGTAGCGGCTGATCTGATTCACAACTGCCCTCTTTCAGTCCACAGCTGCCCTACTTCAGTCTACAACTGCCCTATTTCAGCCCACAGCTGCCCTATTTCAGTCCACAGCTGCCCTATTCCCTACTAGGTCAGTCCACGACACCGGGACCCCCCCCCCCCCCCCCCCCTTCCTATGCACAGACGACATAAAAACGTGGATGACGGAAAATCAGCTCAAACTGAACGACGACAAAACAGAAGCTCTTCTCTTTCCCTTTTCGCCTTCCGTGAAACCTTCTACCGTTTCCCTCCCTGATTCGATTACTCGGCTCTCACAACATCCCCTCTCTGATTCTGCCAGGAACCTTGGATTCATTCTCGACTCAAACTGTCCATGAAGAAGCACGTCATAAAAATCTGCCAAACTGCTTATTTCGAGCTTAACGCATTAGTTCAATCTGCAGGTTTCTCACTGAAGACGCAGCCAAGACTCTTGTTACTTCCTATATCCTCTCACGGCTTGACTACTGCAACTGTCTCCTCATGGGTACACCTAATTCTGTCATACAATCTCTCCAGAAAATACAGAACTTTGCTGCAAGACTTCTTCTCTTGGCACCCCGTCACCACCACTCAACACCTCTCCTGGAAAAACTGCTCTGGCTTCCCATTTCAGAACGTATTAAGTATAAAGTCGCTTGTATGTGTTTCAGTGCTTTAAGTGGTTCTGGTCCTGCTTACTCTCTGAACTGCTGCATGTCTACACTCCGTCTCGTACACTACGCTTTTCTTCCGACACCCGCATGCTGGAAATCCACAATACAAAGGCAAGACCATGGCTTTCGCACCTTCTCTTGCTTTGGACCCCACATTTGGAATTCACTCCCACAAGACTTAGACACTGCTCAACCCTGTCATCTTTTAAAGCCAAACTGAAAACATTCCTCTTCTCACAGTATTTCCATCCTAACTAATATCAGTACCCTGTTTCTGCTACAATCATTGTGTGTGTGTGTGTGTGTGTGTGTGTGTGTGTGTGTGTGTGTGTGTGTGTGTGTGTGTGTGTGTGTGTGTGTGTGTGTGTGTGTGTGTGTGTGTGTGTGTGTGTGTGTGTTTAATAATACTTTATGTAAATTGTTTTGGTAGGACTATGCTCTACATGTGTATAGAATATCATATTTGGGTCAATATGTATCATGTGAGCGCTCAGGGCGTTCATGAGCGCATGATAAATGTACATCATTATTATTATTATTACCCCACGAAGAGTGAACAGTCTCTCTAGCCTGGCAGCTTACGACTTTTTAACAGCTCGGTCAGTCCAGCAGCCTCCCCTCTCTCCCCCTTACACCCAACCCTCTCAAGTCCCTCCCCGTCCCCCCCCCCCCCTTACACCCAACTCTCTCAAGTCCCCCTCCCCACTTACACCCATCTCTCTCAGGTCCCTTACACCCAAACCCCCTATAGTCCCTCCCCATCCGCCTTACACCCATCTGTCTCAGGTTGACCCCCACCCCCCTTACACCCAAACCCTCTATAGTCCCTCCCCCTCCCCCCCCCCCTTACACCCAACTCTCTCAAGTCACTCCCCTCCCCCTTACACCCAAACTCTCTCAAGTCCCTCCCCCTTACACCCAACCCTCTCAAGTCCCTCCCCCCTTACACCCAACCCTCTCAAGTCCCTCCACCTTACCACCCCCCTACACCAACCTCTCAAGTCCCCCTTCCCCCTTACACCAACTCTCCAAGTCCCTCCCCCCCCTACCCACTCTCCAGGGCCCCCCCCCCCACCTACACCCCTCAGTCCTCCCCCCCCCCCCTTCACCCAACTCTCTCAAGTCCCTCCCCCCCCAACACCCAACCCTCTCAAGTACCTCCTCCCCTTTACCCCCTTACACCGACCTCTCAAGTCCCCCCCCCTTACACCTCAACCCTCTCAAGTCCCCCCCCCTTGCACCCAACCCTCTCAAGTCCTCCCCCCTTACACCCATCTCTCTCAGGTCCCCCCTTACACCAACCTCTCAGTCGTCCCCCCCCCCCCTTACACCCAACCCTCTCAAGT
>JABMCL010001734.1:1877500-1925000 GCA_018857735.1 Alviniconcha marisindica
AACTCATTATTTTAAACCTCGTAGCGGTACAGACCGCACCCACACCACAGCAATCAGAAGTGAACATAAATAGAATTATTGGGTGGTATCATGAACCTGTTCACACACACACACACACACACACACACACACACACACACACACACACACACACACACACACACGGTGTCATCCTATACACATCAGTTCATCAAACACACAAGCCAAGGCATAATGATGTGATCGTGCATCAAGGATGAAAGCCAAGATTTTTTGAGTAGTATGTTCAAAAATAAATAGCTGGTACACATGCCCCTCGCACAAAACACTTCGGCTTATGATGATGCACAGTGTGTTTGATGATGTACCTACCACCACACTAAGTTTGACGATGTACCTACCACCACACTAAGTCTGATGATGCACCACCACATTAAGTTTGATGATGTACCTACCCCAACACTAAGTTTGATGATGTACCATCACACCAAGTGAAGGTTGACTGCAATAAGGGATCAGCCATTCGGAAGATGGAGTGACCCTGACCCTAAAGTTAGCAAAACCATCCGTTTTGAGTGACACTCCGGCTCAGGATAATGCACCAAACAACAGAATACGTTTTGCTACAAAAGGTCCGTTAAAACGTCAATAAATCTTTTTTTCTCTTTTTTTTTATTCTTCTCCGGGAGATATTTTCAGAACCAGAAGATATCGTCCGGACGAAGAGTCACTGACATTTTTAACCTTCTCAGTGACCTTCACCTTGAACACAGCAAACAATTCTTTCACGCGACATAGAATATTATTTTGTGATGATGTACCACCAGATTAAATCGGATTGCAAAATGATCCACAGTTCAGAAGAAGAAGAAAAAAGTATAAAAAGTCATATTTTGGTAGTATGCTCTCGACCTCGAAGAGGGCAAATCTAGAAGACAGCAAGCACACCAGTCGTTCACCGTTGTAACCCGGCTCACGACGATGCACCAATACACCAAGTTGGCTCACAGAAGGTTGAGCGGTTCAGAAGATCCCGTCCGGACAAAACCAGGACACACACTGACAGACGAACACGGCGATTCCAATATACCCCTAGCCAGGCGGAGGGGATTGGGGTATAACAATAAAGTACACTTTACAAGTCAGCCTGCACATGAATCTCACACCGTGTGCAGTCACGTTCGACTGGCTTGTTTTCGTTTGAAACAGCATCGAGCGTGAGAGAGGAGTTCAATAGAAGACTTCAAGGCCAATGATGTGCGCAGTCTTTCCCTCTCTTTCTCTCCCCCCTCCCCCCCCCCCCCCCCCCCCCCCCCCGTCTGTCTCCCTCTCTCTCTCAGGCTTGTCGACGGTGGATTTCAAGCAAATCGTTTTCAGTGTTTTCCAAACGTAGTTTGCATTAATTTGGTCGTGTTTGTACTTGTGCGTTAAAGAAACGACCAAGTCGCTTATCTTTTCACCTACACAAGTCAGTTGCACAAACCCATGATAAATATTCCATTGCACACCACTACGATCGGCAGCAAATATAGCGGTATAGACGGATGCAAAAGAGGCAAAATGACATACGTTTAAATACACTGAAAAGTAATGCAAATACCACAATAAAATCAAGAGATTATTCAGCTTCCATCAATAAATAGTGCGACTTCTGTACAGTAGACACAAACTATGTGAACAGATACCTGACAGGGCAAAGCGAAGTTACCCTGTGACAAAATACACAATGTACAAAAAGAAATACAAGAAGACAAAAGTCAGTCTCTTCGCATATATATTATAAAAATGAAACCTAAACCTCCCCCCCACCCCCACCCCTTTGTTTTGTTTTAATGTTTTGTTGTTTGTTTGTTTTGTCGAACTGGATGTTCATATTTTCAAGACCGGTAGTTTTGACTAGTTAATTGCATATTTAAAAGCTCAGTATGTTGTTAAAGATATTGCAGGACAAAACCAAACTCTTCAAATGACAAAAGCAAAGTCTGATTCACTTGTCAGGACACTCGCCACTTTTAAATTCTGACGATGTTAGGAAGAAAATGCAGTTGAATGAACCGGGAAATGAGAACATTGAAAGGCAGAATTCTTGGCATATATTTTGCAACTGCAAAAGCTTCGCATTCTGACCTACTCTTAAAAGATGCAACTTTTCCAGTTCTGGATTCTGTGCACAGGAAGACCTTAATTCCTGCATCCGCACTTCCCCACCAGGTGAATTGTCGACTAGATAAATTCGTACGTTCTCCATGAATAAATCAATCAATCATATAACAAATGAAGGAACGTCAAAAATGCAAGTTTAATATTATAATACATTTGGTGTGTGTGAATTGGCGCATTAATGTGTGTGTGCGTGTGCGTGTGTGTGTTTGTATGCCTGTGTCCGTGCGTGCGTGCGTGCGTGTGCTGGAAGAGATGAAAAAAACACTGAGTGAAACGCATGTTTTTAATTCTGTACACTTTTGTTGACCACACAGTTTTCCATTACGTATCGTGTGCTTCGGGCTCAAGTTTGGTGTACACGCTTCATTACGCCGAAGTATATCTCCTGACTGAGTGAAAGTCATATCTATTATATACATCAAATCGCTCTTTCTGTCCAAAACAATTCTGCCTCGTCCCCTTTGACTGAGTCGAGGGATCATCAATAGTAACCTATCCGATGAAAAACATCAAAACTGACAAATATCAATGTCAAGAAGTACTTAACGCTGGATGCTAGTACTTGTTATATATGCATCAGTGCAAAGTGAAGCTTGATGTCAATGCACTGTAGGCAGGATCAGTACAAAGTTCATAAGAACTGATCTTGCTGGACACATCAGAACACAGCACGTAAGAACCGATGTTGCTGGACAATTTGTCAGTATAATTAACATAAGAATTCATATTACTGGACACATTATCAGCTTATAACACATGACAAGTGATGTTACTGCGCGCATCAATTCAAAGTCTAGAACGGTTGATGTCACTGACCATAATCATAATCTTAAGATATTTAACAATCGCCCACCCTAACCCTTTCGTAGTCTGTTGTGCACTGCCCAAAGGCACTTGTGTCGACGTTACATGCTAGAAATAAACAGGCTGCCAAATGAAACTGTTACATTTAGGTACAGTTATAAAGCACATGTGCTGGTCATCTTTTTGTCATGATTACACACACACACACACACACACACACACACACACACACACACACACACACACACACACACACACACACACACACCGAGCTTCGCTTCCTCGTCAATCGGGTTCAATAAATTACGGTATTCACATGGTTGTGCAAATGTACCCTTTGACCGCTGTCTAACCTTTGGCCGTAATCTGTCCTTGAGACACCAGGCAAGATCCACTCGTGGTGTCATGTAGTGTCATGTCTGGACATCGATACACCAAGGTTCACTCTTTTCGTCGCGAAGTATCGTGTCACGACATATCACCGAGGCAGCTCTTTTTGCCATGAAGTATCATCGTCTTGTGTCCTCGAAACAGCAGTCTATCTTTTCTCGCTGTCAATGCCATATGCCATGTCCCCAAGAAGTAAACGCCATATGCCATGTCCTAACTAGGCCAGTGCCATATGCCATGTTCTCAAGAGGTCAGTGCCGTATGCCATGTCCTAAAGAGATCAGTGACATATGCCATGTTCTCAAGAAGCAGTGCCATATGCCATGTCCTCAAGAGGTAACTGCCATATGCCATGTCCCCAAGAAGTCAACGCCGTATGCCATGTCCTAACGAGGCCAGTGCCATATGCCATGCTCTCAAGAGGTCAGTGCCGTATGCCATGTCCTAAAGAGATCAGTGCCATATGCCATGTCCTCAAGAAGCCAGTGCCATATCCTCAAAAGGTATCTTCCATATACCATGTCCCCAAGAAGTCAACGCCATATCCTCAGGATGCATGAGGTCAGCGTCATATGCCATGTCCTAAAGAGGTCAGTGTCATATGCCATGTCCTCAAGAAGCCAGTGTCATATGCCCATGTCCTCAAGAGGTCAGTGCCATATGCCATGTCCTCAAGAAGTCAATGCCATATGCCATGTCCTCAAGAAGTCAATGCCATATGTCGTGTCCTCAAGAAGCCAGTGCCATATGCCATGTCTTCGAGAAACCCAGATCAACTCGTTGTGTCAGGTGTTTACCAGGCGTCCCTCGACAAATGTGTACTTTCCGCTTGAATCTTTGCAACATGACAAGTAACATGTAACATGTTATGGTACTCAGTGGCCAAGTCATATTAATAAATATTTCTCGAGTTTCTTGTGGTACTGGCCAGGTCAAAGTAGTGCTTCTCGCGTTTCCTAAACTATATACAACAAATTTCACGCTTCGATCACCGTAATCATACAGAAAAGAAAAGAAAGAAGGAACAAGAAAAAGAAAGAAAAAAGGGGTGGCGGGTGGGGGGAGGAAAGCTAAAAAGAGGAAGAAAAAAGAAGCGATTACACACTGCCATACTAACAGCAAACCACTAGGCCACAATGACTTCACCTCACACACACACACAATTCCCCACCCCACCCGAATTCAACCCCAACCACGCCCGACAATCATAACCGTTAAACGATCACCGACATAACAATGACCGTTTATGTATACAGTTACCAACAAAAACTTTTTTTTAAAGAATCGGAAGGGTCATTTTACAATGACTCAATCAGTGGCGTTAAGGCATACTCCATGTTTAGGGGCTTATGCATGCTGTTGGTCTATATACTTTTCAATGTTTAACGACTGATTCAGTTGGTCTATATACTAATGTTTAGTGACTGATGTAGTTGGTCTATATAATACTGTCCAATGTTCTGTGACTGATTTGGTTGGTCTATGCTGTTCAATGTTTAATGACTGATTTGGTTGGTGTATACACAGACTATTCAATGTTCAGTGATTAATAACGTTGGTCTATATACTCTTCGATGTTTAGCGACTGGTGCAGTTGGTCTATATACTGTTCAGTTTCGTGACTGTTGGTCTATGCCATTCAATGTTTAGAGACTGATGCAGCTGGTCTATATGCTGTTCAATGTTTAGTCACTGATGCAATTGGTCTACGCCGTTCAACGTTTAGCGATTGATGTTGTCGGTCTGTTTACTGTTCCATTTTCAATGACTTCTGCAGTTGCTACATGCCCTGTTCAGTGTTTAGTGACTGATGCAATTGGTTGGTCTATGCCCCGATCAGTGTTTAAAGTGACTGATGCAATTGGTTGGTCTATGCCCCGATCAGTGTTTAGTGACAGATGCAATTGGTCTATGCCCTGTTCAGTGTTTAGTGACTGATGCAATTGGTCCCTGCCCTGATGCACTAGATCCACGCCCCGTTCAATGTTTAGTGACTGATACACTAGAGCTACACCCCGTTCAGTGTTTAGTGACTGATACACTAGAGCTACGCCCCGTTCAGTGTTTAGTGACTGATACACTAGATCTACGCCCCGTTCAGTGTTTAGTGACTGATACACTAGAGCTACACTCCGTTCAGTGTTTAGTGACTGATACACTAGAGCTACACTCCGTTCAGTGTTTAGTGACTGATACACTAGAGCTACACTCCGTTCAGTGTTTAGTGAGCAACTACTGACGTTCCCTGTGCTTTCTTCGTTCTGATATAACCGCATTGGTTGACTGGGCGTAAAACACCAGTTTACTTACTTACCCTGTGCTTTCTATGTCAATAATACCAATTTTGTGCGCGGAATGTTGTTTGTTTGTTTGGGGTTTTGCTGTTGTTGTTTTTCAAGCGATATATATATATACATATATACATATATATATATATATATATATATAGAGAGAGAGATGAGAGAGAGAGAGAGAAGAGAGAGAGAGAGAGAGAGAGAGAGAGAGAGAGAGAGAGAGAGAGAGTTTTTGTTTCTGAGGTTTTAATGTATACACTTTTGATCTTGTAAAGCGCGATGTGCTTACCCTTGTAGGCGAAAAACAGCGCTATAAAAATGACCACTGTTGTTATTATTGTACAGTACTACTGCCCTGCACAGCCCTGAAGCACACCTACATTTATCAGTTTTGCGATTACACAATGTTTAAACTGCTTCTTCGTGTCAGCTGAAACGTTGACCACCCCATTAATGAACATAGCTGCAGTTTTTGCAGTCAGTCAACTCACTCACGCATCCAGTGTATAGTGCATAAATAATTAAATAAATTAAAACAGTTGCAATTGATTACAATGAGCATGAATGAGTTCACGCGAAAGTTACACACAAGAGAACCAGTTCAATCGTGTCAGCTGTCCTGTACTGAAAAATCGGGAATGCAAAAAATTCAAGGAATTTGTACTGGAAGTGGAAGATTATTGCACGAAATGTCACGTTGAACCAGCAGTTTAGCAGATCATCGAGGGACGGAATGCACTGTGCATGCGCCGTTTGTCCAAAGAGAAGTCACCACCATGTTCTCTCGGTTCTGGGGATTTTGTATGGTTGGGGAGAGAGGAGGGGGAGGGGGAGGGGGGGGGTGAGGGGGGGGGGGGTTGTAGCAGCAGTACCCATCAGAAGCTGAGCTTTCTAAGTTTAAACCCCACGGGTTTTGACATCGTTTCACGGAATCCATTGTCAGCGGGGTCCATCGACCTTCTTGGGGATCTCCAACCTCAGCATTTTGAACGGCAGGAAACTCCACCGCTCACGCCAACACGTGTCCAACGACTTCTTGGCAGCAATAGTGAATAGCCATCAGAGGTGTTGAGGTCGTGCTCTAAACTCCTGCGGGGTCAATTCATTCAAAACTGGAACCATGTCTATACGACCTTCAGTTTCTGAGCCTATGCCCAAAAGCTCAAGCTAATGATTACGTTTCTGGGCCTATGCCCAAAAGGTCAAGCATAATATTTTTTACGTTTCTGGGTCCATGCCCAAAAGATCAAGCATAATACATTTCTGGGCCCATGCCCAAACTCTCAAGCATAATACGTTTCTGGGCCCATGCCCAAAGCAGAAGTATAATACGTTTCTGGGTCCATGCCCCAATAAAGCTCAAGCATAATACGTTTCTGGGCCAGTGCCAACCAGCATAATAGATTTCTGGGCCCATGCCCAATTTGACAAAATGCTCAAGCATAAGAGATTTTTTGATCCATGCCCAAAAGTTCATGCCTCACAGGTGTCTGGCCCACGACCCAAACGTTCAAGCCTGACAAACTGAAATCCGTTAAGCTTTTGTTTGAGCGCTGGCGGCCACGTCACTCAGCCCTTAAGTTAAAAAGACTGATGAATCACTTTGGTGGGAGTATCGTGAATTAATCACAGGACCTGCAGGGGCGGGGGTGGAGTGGAGGGGAGGGGAGGGGAGGGGAGGGGAGGGGAGGAGGCGAGGGGGGCGGAGGGCGGACGGATGGAACACAAGTCCTCTGTCTCTGCAGGTGATCAATTCCATCCGAGTCTTGCTGAGTGAGTTTTCAGATCCGACCTTGTTCAGCAGCGTATTACACACCGCTGAGTTCAGTCCTGTGAGTCCGCGCCCGCCAACTCTTCAGACCCACGCCAAGCACTAGTCAGAGCCTCTGATGAGGTGAGGTGACACTAGCGCTGCGTGAGGCGTACCTAGTACTTTCCAGGGGTGGAAGTCCACAGCCTCAGGCCCGTGCGGGCGGGCGATGCATCGCGTGCTGCATGATGGAGGTGGGGTAATGAGAGGGCGTGGATGGGGTTGCAGGTCATCCTGGGATGCTGAGGACCGGCTTGGGAAAGACGGAGCTGTTGACCATGTCGTCGTAGTAGCCCAGAACCACCTTGTCCTCGAAGCTCAGCCCTTCCTTGGGAGTCTGCAACGCAAAGGTGAGTAAATAAGTTGGTGGGTTGTTGTTTTTTACACACAGTCAACCGTACAGTTATTTAAGGGCGAACTGCAACACAGGAGGATGCTGGGTGGGGGGGAGGGGGATGGAGCGAGATGAGGAGGCGAGGGCTTAAAATGTCGGCAAAGAATAACTCACTCAGCACACAGCGAATAATGACGGAAAACACACACAATCGCCCCTACCCATCCCTACCACCACACCACACAGAAAAAACATAAAAAAAAAAGAAAAAAACACCACCCACCCCAACACCCACCCACCCCCATATATATAATATTATATATATATTATATATAAATATTAAAATATAATTTTAAAAAACAAAAACAGGGGCAAAAAAAAAAAAAAATAAAAAAAACACACACACACACACACACACACACACACACACACACACACACACACAAAAGGAACTCATTTATAAATCATGGAGAAATAATGATGAGCTCCGAGACGTCTCCGTCTTTCTCGGAAGGCAGTCAATCACTGGCAGGTTCAGCCATAAAGCTAGAGCACCGAGAGAACTTAATTCCCACCTTGATGAGGACGCAGCTGACATCGGGCCTGCAGGCCTCGCTATCGCTGCTGCTGCTGCTGCTGCTGCCATGTCGCACGCTGTCGCTGTCTTCGCAGTCCGCCGGGCGGTGCGTCAGGCGGGTGACCGCACGCACCAGGTCCTTCCCCTCCACCTGCAAAGAACCAAGCCGTACTCGATCGGTCAAGGTCACGGTCAAGGTCAGTCGCGCCCCAATCCTCCAAAAACAGACTCGGCATCCATCAGTTTGTGTGTAGTCGGTGAACCCCCTTCCCCCCCCCCCCCCCCCCCCCCCCCCCAAAACCCCCCCTTCTTTTTTTTCTTTTCTTTGAATCTTAATTCCACACACACTCCTTTCTTTCCATTAAAATTCCCCTAAAACCCCCCCCCCCCCCCCAAAACCCCCCCTCTCGTGCTGCCTTTTTATCAACCTTGACTCAGTTAACTGTTGTGTATCTCTTAATGTCTCAGTGAGCGGTTTGGTCTGGCGGTAAGGCGTTGTTAGGCTTGTATTCTGTTATTTGAGAGGGGCCTCGGTTCGATTCCGCTTCGGCTCTCCTCTCTTTAATAAAAAAAATAAAAATGTGGTTTATTATGGACACTGTCTTCGTGACTCTGCCCCTCATAATTAATGAAAATATTAAAATGGCTCTCATCGCTGCTCATCTAAAATAATGCGGGGTGGTGACAGTGTAGCGTTAGGTATAATCCCCCCAACCCCACCACCTCCTGGGATCTCGGTCCCCGCCAGTACCTCTCTAGACAACTCGGCGTTAAGCAGATTTAACCACACCAAACCACTGTTGTGTTCCAGGGAGAGATGGACACAGACAGACTGACGACAGTACGGAAAAATAGACTGGGCCGGTGGTACTAGAATCTCCTGTCTATCATTGGCGGGAGCTGCCAAGAGTGTGATTTTTGTCGCGACAAATGTTTTCTCGCCACAAACACGTGTTTGTCACGACAAAACAAGTCTTTGGTCGCGACGAAAGTACGCTTGTCGCGAAATAGGGGCGAGGAGTGGTGAGAGTGCAGCACACAGAAAGAGAGAGAGAGAGACAGACAGACAGACAGACAGACAGACAGAGTGCACCCACCTTGAGAAACCTGATGCCGTGCTCTGTGCAGAAGGCGGTGATGAGCGTGTGGTGAATATGTAAATCATGGTCCCGAGCGTTGTTTTCTGTCACAGGCAGCACACACAGCAGCACGCGCTCCGGGCAACTGCACATATCATGAGTTGCACGTGAGGCCCGTCAGGCAAAATCTAGGTCACAAGTTCGTGGCACATCATGTACTGAAAGCATCTTAATGCAGCAGAGCTGTACTGCACTGACTCAAAACTGGATCACAGGAAAGCCGGGAAAATTATCCACAAAGCTGTGCCAATTTTTATGGCCAGCAAAACAGTCAGTAGAACTAGAAGCAAGAAATAAGCTTGTGTGTATGTCATTGGCCACGTGACTACAGACAGACCGTCGCACTTGAGTTGTTCCGACCTCATCCACTATCACTGGCGGGCGCTGCCACAAGTATCATTATTGTCGCGACAAACGTTTTGGCAGGTCTACAATTTTGTAATGTGATGCTGGATCAGAGGAAGATGGTATGAAGGAGAGACGCTGGGCTGCAGCGTCAGAGCCAAATTTATTTTTGTTGATGGTTTTTAGTTGGCGACAGATGACGAGACGTGAATTCCGAAGAGGTTCAGAGAGGTTCAGACAGGCAAGGACGGCTTTGTGGTCAGATTCTAACTGGTCAGTGACAGAGACAGAGGAGACGAGGTTGTCAGATTCGCCGGCAGTGAGCCAATCACTGATGTGGCCAGATCTGTGAGTGGGTTCAAGGACCAACTGAGATTATATACTATCGCTACACTGTCACCACCAGAATGACTCCTGCATTCAGATGGGCGGCGACGAGAGCCATTTTAATGTTTCATTAATTGTGAGGGACAAAGTCGCAATACAGTGTCCACAAACCACAACCTTTTTGAAGAGAAAGGAGAGCCGAAACGTAATCGAACCGAGGTCCTTCTGCTTACCAGCCTAACGCCTTACCGCTAGGCCAAACCGGATCACGCTTGTGAAAAATGTGGGCACGGTTAATGTTATTTATGCAGCAAACTCCATTCCCAGGCGCCAGATACAGCATAACTATCACGTGATGAACACGTTTTGTATAAAATAAAATACAAGTAGAAGACCCCATTTTTTTATACTCCAAACTATAAAATAAAATTTAAAAAGGCAAAAATTATGAAAGAAAGAAAAGATATAGGCCACTTTCGTTGAATTAATGGTTTGGCCAGACTGAAGCTAACCAGAGCCATCCGTGTTTTTGACAGTTGGAGCACTTCCTTACTCAGTTACTGTGAATAACGTCAGCGTGCGTGGTTGACAAATGAAACTATGGGCCTAGCGCAATGTTTTTCGTAGGCAAGGGAAGGATATCGTTACTCGACGCTCACAAAGACAAGCCAGTGATGCTTCTGTTGGTCACGAGGGGGTGGGGGGCTCAGGGACGTGTGGGTGATGCGGGGGAGTAACTGGCATAAACGGCAATGTTTGCAGCCCATCTCAGGCAAATGCTAATGTGAGAGCCGACCTACGTTAATGGGCCATAAAATGATTAATACCACGATTACCGACCTAAAAAGGCAACTAATTTACAGGGGTGAGTGTGGGTGGTGGAGCTGGGGGGGGGGGGGGGGGGGGGGGGGGGCGCTGAATCGCCTCTCATCTTAACGACACTGCTCTACGTCGAAGCGGTTACTATCCCCCCCCCCCCCCCCCCCCTCTCAGCGTCTCATTTGCACGGCAGTTTGCACGGCAGGTAGAGAGCGTCACGACATCTTTGGCAAAGCGTTTCCTATTTGCAAAGAGGCCGCCATGTAATACCCTAACAGAGTTCGGAATTTTACATACTTATGAGGCAAAGCTTTCAGAATGAACGTTACTGGTCAGTGAACATTTATAAATTCCGTCATCGCGACTAGACAAAAACCAAAAAGAAAAAGCAAACAAAAACAACAAAACTTCGAAACTGCGCCAGCAGCACAAACTAACTGGCAGAGAAAGGGTTAATTTGTATACACGTATGTCATAATCTTGTCAACATATTTAGTGCTTGTTCGCCTCTCAAAAGGCCCAGGTTGGAACTAAACTGTGCTTAGCCAAGCGTAAGCTGTAGACGTCAGCGACACTTTTGCCCGCTGGGTAAATTATTGGGCTTTGCACTCCACGGCCTCGAATTTGCTTAAAGAAGAAACGAACTGAAGCAGTACACGAGCCCTGCTGATAGAATGCAATGAAGAAAAAGAAAGAAAGAAAAAAGGGGGGAAAAACAACAACAAAATTTCACTCGACATTTCATCGTCTTTGTTAAAACCTGACGTTTGGGAGTCGCAAAAAGCACAACCGTGAGTGCAAACTGTCTCTTCGTGGCCAGCAGTCTGTTGTGTATCACATGATCAGCGACGCCATAAACAAGGCCGGGGTGTGTCGCAAAAGTATCCACTACGTCACGAGCAAACCTGTTCTTCTGCTCTCTGCTCTTCACTGGTATTAAGGCTAGTAGTTGTAGCATTCTCATTTTTGCCTGTAGTTTGTGTAAAGGTAGGTTACAAACGTTTTGAAAATAAATTAAATTTTGGCTGCCGGTACCTATAAAGAGTGAACCGACATAGCTGCGCTAAGCCAAAAACCAAAAAAAAAAACAAACTTTGATACAAATATCGACAGAGCAACGAAAGTTGGTTAATTGATGCTTATTTTCAATCTAATGCAATACTTCTGTCCACCATCTTCGCGAATCGCTGGTGAACAACCTGTTGCTGCATATAATTATCACAGAAATCATACCATAACCTGGTGAACTCCACTTGACCCAATGATTCAGTCAATAACCCCGTCGTCAAAGACAAAACTCCAACTGTGAGCAGTGTCAATTCCACCAATCATCTGTCACCAAAGGGCGGTAAACCATTCGGAAAATGATGACTGGATATTGTCACCTTGCTGTGTAAATAAGCCTCCCCAGATCAGTCAGATATAAAAACACAAAATAAAGAAGAAGGCGTCGTGGCGTGAGATAATAAAACAGGATGCGGCACCCACCTCTGAAGCAGGCTTGCCGACGCCAGGATGCCACACTTGAGTCGGCCCGTCTCCAGGGCCTGGTGAAGACACTTGCCCAAGGCCACGCCCACTCCACGCGCCACGCGATCACTGGAACAACACAGCAAATCGTACAGGTCTTCTTCCAAACTCCAAGCACTGGTTTACGATTTTGTAAATGAAAGCATACCAACAGACAATAAGTATAACAGAACAGTTTTGGGAGCGTCAGACAAGCAAACTTATGTAACACGCTCAAAATGACAAAAAAATAATGCGGTGGGTGGGCTAACACATTGATTTTCAGACGACAGATAGAGACAGACAGACAGACAGACAGACAGAAGGAGATAGAGAGATAGAATAACGTCACTTTTAAGACGTGTTGTCTCTTTGGTGGTGATGACATACTCAAAGAAATCAACGCAGTATGGACACAAAGCAGCCCGGGCAGTACAATCAACCAAGTTGCTAGGTTAGGAGTTTGCGAGGCCATAAATAATCCTCAGTACATAATTCTTATACACACACTCCGTACGGCTAAGGCCCGGTAACAAGACGGTGTCAATAAACCACAACTCTTTCAAAGAAAGAAGCCAAAGCACAGTCCCAGCAGAAGTTCAAGAGTAAAACACGTCAACCCCCACACTCCGAGTGTGAGCCGGTTTGAGCCTAGCGGTAAGGCGTTAGGCTGGTGAGCAGCAGGACCTCGTTTCGAATCTGCTTCGGCTCTCCTTTCTCTTCAAAAAGTTTTGGTCTGTGGACACTGTCTTGTGACTTTGTCCCTCACAATTATGAAACATTCAAATGGCAACCTTAATGCAGGAGTTATTCTGGTAGTGACAGTGCAGCGATAGGTATAATAGTCTCCCTCTTCCCCCACCTCCATAACCCCTTCTCCCCGTCCTTAATAAGCCTTACGGTTTGTGCGGAAGTTAAGCACCATGTTTACTTAATTATTTACTTCTGTGGACGTAAAACAACACTCAACACTCAGAGCATCGCTTTTCGGCACCATCTTCCTTGGAGGGAGGATGTCGTAAGCTTGGAGTCTGGTCACCCCGACTGCACTCAGGTAACTTGCAAAAATGATTCCGTTCATGTCTATGCACCCGCGGCCTTCTTTTCTCTGCTTACTTATCACAAAGCTGTCGTCATCAACATCGCGAGCGAGCGAGCGAGAGAGAGAGAGAGAGAGAGAGAGAGAGAGAGAGAGAGAGAGAGAGAGAGAGAGAGAGAGAGAGAGAGATCGGAAACTTTATTTTACAAGGACTGTAGTTTAGGTTCTGTCCAGAGAGAGAGAGAGAGAGAGAGAGAGAGAGGGGGGGGGGGGGGGGGTGCAGCCAGACAGAGACAACTCGAAAACTTTATTTTACAAGGACTGTAGTTTAGGTTCAGTCAAAAGCTGAGAGAGAGACGGAGAGAGAGAGGGAGGGAGGGAGGGAGGGGGAGAGAGAGAGAGAGAGACAGAGAGACAGAGAGACAGAGACAGTGACACACACACACACGGAAAACAAAGAGAGAGAGAGTGGGGAGGGGAGAGAGACAGACAGACAGAGGCATACTGAAGCGGAACAAAGGCTCTGGCCGCAGAACCACCAAACGAGTAGCCTGCTGGCTGCATGCTGCTGGTGGTTCCGCTTCATCGCACCCCGACCGCCTGTAAGTTCGGTTTAAAACGGCGTATGTACGTACATTGCCTCCGTTCGCCTGTTGCCACAACTAGCCTTGTTTGCAGCTAACGACCGCCGACAGTCGACGTGCACAGCACCCGAGCACACGAGAACTCGGTCATCTTTCTCTAGTTCTGTAATGGTACCAGTTACTAGTTGGTCCCTTGTTATGTAGTCACAGCCAAGGCTTCGTCCTCAGGTGAGTGACTGTGCGGTTGACGGGACGTTAAAAATCTAAGAACCTTAATTCTTTCTGTTGGGGTTTAACGTCCAGAGTAACCTCTTACGGTTTATTAGGGACAGGTGAGAGAGAGGGCGAGGTGGGGGTGGTAGAGTACCTATGCAATTAATGATCGTCCCAAGCGGTCCGACCCGCAAAAGCAAGCATGACCGTCATCAGCAGAACAACAGACTATATTATAAATACATACTTAAGGTGGTGGGGAGCTAGCCAGTGCAAAGTGACTTAAGTGTGTGCTAACTCTGCAACTTGCTCTTTCAACAGCTGAGGGCCCGGAAACAAAGTCACAGAGACAGTGTCCACAGAATCAACTGTGGAGAACAACCTGAAGCAAAAGACTGTGCAACTCACTCCGTGAGAGCCCCACTTCGCTGGGCTCCCACGAATCCAATTCTTCTTCAAATGCTGCTTTACCTCCATAGAGACCATTAGCACTATTAGGGGCGGGGAGCCCAGGACGGCCACCTCGACTTTCACACAGCTCCTGAGCTCTGCCCGTGCAATACAGGGTCCAAGTTCACTGTTGCTTTACGTCCACAGAGACAGTAAGGACTATTAGGGACGCGGAGCCCGGGACGGCCACCTCCACTCTCACACAGCCCCTGGGCTCTGCCCGTGCAATACAGGGTCCAAGTTCACTGTTGCTTTACGTCCACAGAGACAGTAAGGACTATTAGGGACGCGGAGCCCGGGACGGCCACCTCCACTCTCACACAGCCCCTGGGCTCTGCCCGTGCAATACAGGGTCCAAGTTCACTGTTGCTTTACGTCCACAGAGACAGTAAGGACTATTAGGGACGCGGAGCCCGGGACGGCCACCTCCACTCTCACACAGCCCCTGGGCTCTGCCCGTGCAATACAGGGTCCAAGTTCACTGTTGCTTTACGTCCACAGAGACGAGGACTATTAGGGACGCGGAGCCCGGGGCGGCCACCTCCACTTTTACACAGCTCCTGAGCTCTGACGAATCTAAGAACTTATTGGCCCTTTATGCTTCACATTTCTTAGTTTCTTAGCCTCCCTGTTCCCCCCCCCCCCACCTCCGCCCCAATCTTTTTCCCATCTTTCAAATTTGTTCCGGGTCGGATAGCCGTGTGCAATGTTTTCTTTCCGCCTAATAATTCACAACTTGACAGAACATTTGAAGATTAATTATTCACACACACACACACACACACACACACACACACATTGCCTAACACTGGGGGATTTTATAACGCCCCGTCACTGCGGACAATGCTGATCACTCCCCCACACGCTGCTGCCTGTGAGTTTCAAGGTATTTAGCGTTGCTGACGAGGACAGATTCACACGGCGGTGTCGCTGAGGTGACGAGTGGCGTGACAGTCACCGCCAATCTAGGTCCAGTGTGCGGGTCACAGGGCCCACCAGCGGGTCGTTGCAAGTTCACAGCAGAGATGGTCAGCTTTGCCTCCATCCATCCATCCACTTCATCCTTGGCCGCCGCTGCCACAAGTATTTGAGTTGCAGAGCTTGCTTGTTTTAATCGTTTCCAACTGCAATCTCACGTTAATTTACTACGGTCGCAGACGCGCACAGATTTACTAAATGCAAATGTGTAGGCCTACTTTGCATCAACAGCTTCTTCTTCTTTGCTGTTTTTGTTTTGTTTTGTAGTTGTTGTTGCAGACTGCGAAAAACTGGAGGCAGTTTTTTTGCAACAACAAAAATCCAGCTTTACAGCTACAAAACTTGACTCCCCCTTCCCTCTCCGCCAATTTGCAGAGCTCTACACACACACACACACATACACACACACACACACAGGGGATACGAGTCGGATCTCTACTTTTTGTGGATCCGCTACTTTTGCTACACAACAGCATACTCGGCGCTTTGCAGACACACGTCGCAAAGGCAGCTGCATGCTTACTTTCTACAGTTCTGCAGCTGCATACTTATTTCCTACAAGTTCTGCAGCTGCATGCTTACTTTCTACACGTTCTACAGCTGCATGCTTACTTTCTACACGTTCTGCAGCTGCATGCTTACTTTCTACAGTTCTGCAGCTGCATGCTTATTTTCTACACGTTCTGCAGCTGCATAATTATTTCCTACAAGTTCTGCAGCTGCATGCTTACTTTCTACAAGCTCTGCAGCTGCATGCTTACTTTCTACACGTTCTGCAGCTGCATGCTTACTTTCTACACGTTCTGCAGCTGCATGCTTACTTTCTACAAGTTCTGCAGCTGCATGCTTATTTCCTACAAGTTCTGCAGCTGCATGCTTATTTCCTACAAGTTCTGCAGCTGCATAATTATTTCCTACAAGTTCTGCAGCTGCATAATTATTTTCCTACAATATTCTAAGTTCTGAGCTGCATAATTATTTTCTACAAGTTCTGCAGCTGCATAATTATTTCCTACAAGTTCTGCAGCTGCATAATTATTTTCTACAAGTTCTGCAGCTGCATGCTTATTTTCTACACTGAAGTTCTGCAGCTGCCTGCCTATTTCCTACAAGTTCTGCAGCCGCATGCTTATTTTCTACAAGTTCTGCAGGTGCACGCTTATTTCCTACAAGTTCTGCAGCTGCATGCTTACTTTCTACAAGTTCTGCAGCTGCATGCTTATTTCCTACAAGTTCTGCAGCTGCATAATTATTTCCTACAAGTTCTGCAGCTGCATGCTTATTTCCTACAAGTTCTGCAGCTGCATAATTATTTCCTACAAGTTCTGCAGCTGCATGCTTATTTCCTACAAGTTCTGCAGCTGCATAATTATTTTCTACAAGTTCTGCAGCTGCATGCTTATTTCCTACAAGTTCTGCAGCTGCATACTTATTTCCTATAAGTTCTGCAGCTGCATACTTATTTTCTACACTGAAGTTCTGCAGCTGCATAATTATTTCCTACAAGTTCTGCAGCCGCATGCTTATTTTCCACAAGTTCTGCAGCTCCAAAAAGGAATGAAGCAGGTTTGGAGCGCTTTGTCGACGAACTGAAAACCTGATTTCGTCGCTGCAAATTTGCTTCGGAAAGGGCTTGCGGCTTGTAAAGTAATAATTATTAATAACTAGTCCAGTCACAAAGTGCACGTTTGCATCAGCGACAAAACTTTCCAGAACTTTTAATACAAGCCTCGAACTAGTAGCAGCGACCCCCAATGATGCCCCCTTCCCCTTTCCATCTATCTCTCCTTGCCTGTTCGGAGGGCCGGTTGGGGAGGTGAGGAGCAGAGGTTGGGGGGTGGTGGCTCAATGCTTAGCGCGCAGGACGGGGGCAATACATCTACACACTGACATTGCACAAGCGAACAAGAAGAGCGAGCGACACAACGGGACAGGCAGGTCACTGCATGCAGCGAGTGAGCACAGCTCGTTCGTCACACCGTTTGGCAGCTGGGTGACACCCAAGCAGACCTGTCGTCATCTAGTACCAGTCAACAGAAGAAGAAAGAAAAGGGGGAAAAAAGGCCTCAAGAGGCCTACGTGTCTTGTAACTCCATCACTATGCTCCCTTGTTTACAACCTCCCCCCCCCCCCCCCCCCCCCGCCCAACCTCCTCGTGCCATTGTTCGCAACCCACCCACCGCCCACCCACTCAAACTGGTCTATGCACGCAATCGCTTTTTCGTGTACACCACACAAGGATCAGAGCTCAGAAGCTGTGTGAAAGTCGAGGTGGACGTCCTGCACTTTTGGCAGAATGACCGGGATCTTTTAGTTTTACGTGCTAGTACAATTCTACACGGGCGTAGAACGTATACCGAAATAAGAGTCAGCACAGATGGTTGACCCTGGAGAAGAAAATTCTCCCCGCCGTTTCTGCCGGGACTCGAACCCGCGACCTTTCGATCACGAGTCCGGCGCGGCTCTGAACCACTGAGCGATCAATCCCTGCTCCCCAGCATCTTGTCACTGCAAACGTGTGTAACCATTCTGTCTGGCAGCATCAGTGATTACCGAGAGACAAAAAAACGGCAACCCTGCTGCATCTTTCTCGATCTCTCTGAGTGCGCGTGTGTGCCCCTGTGTGTGTGTGTGTGTGTGTGTGTGTGTGTGTGTGTGTGTGTGTGTGTGTGTGTGTGTGTGTGTGTGTGTGTGTGTGTGTGTGTGTGAGCGCGCCCGCGCACAGGTGTGTGTGTATTGTATGCAAATGAATCTTAGTGAAACAATAATAGCCTGCATCGCCACTCATCCCAGGAGATCAACGATAAAGATCACGCTCATCTCGTCTCGCCAGTTGAGACAGCAACTGACAGAGCGGACTGGTGCTGTCGCACTGTGCACGTGCATTTACGCAAAATCCGACAGAAGCGTCAGTCGAAGACCAGGTGTACGCCACGATTACGCAAACCACCATTGAACGATCACGTTTCTCGGGATCTCGTTTTCAATAAAAACAAGATTAGCTTTTTGAACTTCCGTCTCATTTCCCAGAATCAGCTGTTTTCGAACACGGGTACGAAGCTAAATCCTTAGTATACAGTTCCAAGACTACTGTACTGTCGGGTTAGAACATGCGCTCAAGACAAAATACTAAAAAGAAATGTCCGGGGACAGTGAGGGGGGGGGGGGGGGGGGGGGGGGGGGAGTCGGATATCACTTTCGGGTGGTCTGGTGGGACACACACACACGTGTGCGCACTCTCTCTCTCTCTCTCACACACTCACACACACACACTCAGAGGGCGGGGGCTGTGGTGGGGTGAGAGGTCGGCAAAGTTGCCGGGACCTGATTTTCAAGCCTGTGAGTATAACTATAACGCAGCGTAGTCACATAAAAGTTAACGCTATTCCTCCTCCTCCTCCTCCACCCTGTGCGACCTCGGCCTCCGCCTAGGACACAACTCAACTCAGCGTTAAACAAGTCTAACAACAACTAGGAGACGGAGCAGCAGCCACAACTGCACGAAACAGACTGGCTTTTTGCATCATCAGCAAGTGAACGGAGCACGCCCACATTTACGACAGGTGTTCCCTTGTGTAATTTAAACGCGTGCGGCTTTACTCGGTTACCGTTTGCTCTGCAGCTATATAAATTTATACATTTAATAGGAATTCGGCAGGGCTCAGACAGGAGCTGTGTGAAAGTCGAGGTGGCCGTTCTGGGCTCCCCGTCCTAATGAGCCTTACGGTTTCTGTGGACGTAAAGCAACACTGAACCATGCTTAGGCACTGGTCACAGTTTGTCCCTAATATATCAACCGACATCCGAGGACATGCAGCTTTACATCATCATAGGAATCGGCAGAGCTCAGACAGGAACTGTGTGAAAGTCGAGGTGGCCGCCCTGGGCTCCCAGTCCCTAACACCATAGTCCGTACGGTCTCTGTGGACGTAAAGCAACGCTGAATTGAACCCGAAATGAACTGAACAGGGAATTGGGATTTATTGCGCAGCAGACGGAAAGTCCGCGTGTTGCTGTTAGTGTCGTTACACGCTGCGTGATGCGGCAGCTGGCTGCAAGATGCTACACCGACGGAAACAAACGCAGCCGCGCCCACTCGCCCACCCGCGTTCCATCATCGCTGTCACAGTCACACGTTTCGCAACTGATTCTAGACTAATTCTTGTACTTGCATTGCTGATACTTTCCACTGATCCTCATCTAAAGGGCTAGGTTTTCTTAACAGGGTTTGCGTTAACAGGTGTGCTGTTATAGTGTGTTATTTATCGTCTGCGACACATGCCTGCAAGTTCGCTTGTTCGTGCATTTGCTTGCTTGCTTGCGTGTGTGTGTGCGTGTGTGTGTGTGAGTGAAATATACAGTTTTGTGTTTGTTTGTTTGTCGCTGTGTGTGCCTGAAATGACACTCTCTTTGAGGTTATGCCAATCGGGAGCACTGGCATGGGGGATGGGGCGGGAGGAGGGGGGGCGGATGAAAAGGGATGATGACTGAGACTTGGTTGCATTTTATCTTCCTCGCACAGAGTTTCCGCCCTAGGCCAATAGGTACTGACACTAGCGACAGCTCCTTTGCTGGCTGGTGACATCTTCGTTGCGATGTCCTGCTGGTGACCCTCCGCAGTTCAATGACGAGAGTTTAAAATCCGGGAACTCAGTAACTACCAGCTAATTCTGTAAATGTTGTCCCCACTGTCCTTTGTTAGACTGACAGTGACACTTTCACTGTTACAAAAACTGTACGAAGTTAATCGTTATTTATACTGATAACCCCTTTTGCTTCAGTGCTGATCAATGAAGATAAGTGCACGTTTATTTTGTCAGTGCAGGCTCCACTTAAGAGATAAACTGAACTCAGCGACACTGCCATAGGTAGGACACAATTCATAGTACTGCAATTAGCTGGCGCTTTGACTTTGAGCCCAGTCAACCACACGATAAATATAGTCAGGGCTGAATTCATACTGCTGATTATAGTCAATACCAATGGCAGCAGAAAATATTAGCAAAGAATTTGGCCCATTCCTAAAAAAAAATTAATAATTTAAAGTCGATATTTGTTATCCCACGAGATTACTGGTAGATCACGTCCACGTTTCAGTTGTCCTGTAATTTGGGCCGTTATTAAAATAAAAAAATTAAAGTCGATGTTTAGTAGCTATGCCCACAGACTACTTGTAGGTCACGCCTGTTTCCTGTGTGTACCCCGTCCCTAATAAGCCTTATGGTTTCTGTGGACGTTAAGCACCATGTTTACTAATTTCCTGTGTGCATGCCGCAAAAAATAAAAGTGACAAGAGAAACTTGACTACTGTGCTGCCCACGTGTACTGACTGTACTGACTCGACACGTGCGTGTTTAGCAGCTTTAACGAAGGCCGGCTACAGCCAGGTCGTAACTTGAACTGTTCTGCCACAAATAATCTATATTTTGAGAATGACTGCAAAACGGCACAAGTGCAATAAACCCACGCTTCACTCTCCTTGGGGATACCTCGCTGGGCTCTTTCGAGAAATGCGCACACAAAGCGAAAGTCACCGAACATCCCACCATATGCTGCACCGAAGCCAATCAAAACTGCATCACAGCAAAACGTGCTTTCGTCAGCTGTAGCAGTTCCAATGTACTCTCTCTATGCACGTGTTACAAAGCACGCCCAGATGGGGTTGAGCGGGGGTTAGGGAAAGTGGGTGCGCGTGCGGGTCATCTGGACATTTGACACGAGAACGCACCTTTGAAACGACGTGCAGTGCAAAGCGAAGCCGCACAGCGAACAAAGACTTTTTTTGCGCTCAACACTGCCGTGCAAGTCAGCGAGTGCAAGCGGTAGCATGCATGCAAACTGGGAGTGCACAAAATGAAAAGAGAACTTACTTTCTGTGGTCGGAAGCTGCAGGGCCGTTCGCTAGCCCCAGATCGCTCAAAGTCATGATGCAGGCTGCTTGGAGTGACCACTGGGTTGCGGAGGACTACACACCTCCACACAAGCAAACCCTGGCTAGAAGCTACGAGATCGCCTCGGCCCGGTCACGGTACACGCTGTTGAGTGTGCTTCGCAACCAAATCAGGTCATTGGCCTATATTTTACAGTCCACATGGCTAGCTTGGGCGCTCTGATTGGTCGATGCTGGCTGCGGGTCAGCGGTCATGCGCGTGGAGAAGCATGTGCGCTGTGTCGTCTGCTTTGTCTGTTGCGAAGTGGAAACAAAGTTGGAGACTGGTATTTTAGTCCTAGTCGGCGTTGTTATTGCGAACGATTTGTGTTGCTGTCTTTTGTTGTGGTTGTTCTTTTGTGTGTGCAGTGGCTCTAACTCTTCTCTTCCATGTGATTTTATGCATTCGTCCTGATTGCATTATGCAACTGTTCTGGCGTGGCCGGCTTGCAATCGGTCACGTAGGCCACGCGACCCCGATCGAAGTGTGGCAGTGCTGTCTGAATCACCCAGACATAGCTGGCCCACTTGAAAAGCAGTTGAAGAAACAGCAAGCTTAGCCAGGACGGTGACGATGGATGGTGCATTGTAACTACAAGTTCATAAAATGGCTAGCCGGGAGTTCAAAGCTTCAAATGCAAATGAGAGAATGAACTGATCGACTAGTTCATTGTAGTAACTAGAAGTTCATAAAATGGCTAGCCAGCAGAAAGTTTCGAACGCAAATTAAGAATAAAGTCAGCCTGTTAGCCTGTTTCTGACATAGCGTTAACTAGCAATGCTCCCTCCCCCCCCCCCCCCCCCCCCCCCCCCCCCCCCCCCTCCCCCTCTCTCTCTCGTCATTTGATACTAGTCATATGAACTGATCAGATGTTCTGTTGCTTCATTTGCTCATAATATGCTCAACTGAATGATGTATGGCATGTGTTCATTTGGCGCTGTGAGCACACTATGTTTTGTGTGGAAATTATCATGTATAACGTTTCACTCACTCATTCATGCCTATATGTATAGAAATAATGCCTGTAATTGCCTTTGTAGACTAGTTGTTAGACAGGTTTTTGACTGAACCTAAACTACAATGCTTGTAAAATAAAGTTTTCGAGTCTCTCTCTCTCTCTCTCTCTCTCTCTCTCTCTCTCTCTCTCTCTCTCTCTCTCTCTCTCTCTCTCTCTCTCTCTCTCATTGTGAAAAATATGACAGTGTATCAGTTCGTACAAAGCTTCAAGTTGCGTTACATTTTAAGTTCTTAAGTCAAGCACGCTGCTATTTTAAGCACCTAGTTCAAACCATATTGTCATTAGTTGTTGTTTTTCTTGTGTGTGTGTGTTGTTTGGTTGTTGTTTTGCTTTCTTGTTCATAAGCGTAATCAGTTATAGTATGTACTGTGAGGTGATAGGTCATCCACCTGCACCCCTTCATGAGGGGCAGCAATGGATAAATGAATCTCTTCTCTCTCTCTCTCTCTCTCTCTCTCTCTCTCTCTCTCTCTCTCTCTCTCTCTCTCTCTCTCTCTCTCTCTCTTTAATTTTTATTTACTGAGATCCCCCCTTTCACATTTCAGTTCCGCGTTTTTCCACAATTTAACGACCAGTCGACACGTTCTTGCGTAATATCATCATGGAAGTTGTGCATTGTATAGTTTCTGTCAAAGTTATAACTTAGGCAGCAAAACTGACCGTGCCGGTGGGAAAGTAAATGGCAGTCCAGTTTTAGTCATTACCATAACTTAGAATGTTCTCAAAAAAAGTCAGTGCACGTGTGCGGCGTGTAGTGTGTGTGTGTGTGTGTGTGTGTGTGTGTGTGCGCGCGTGTGTGTGCATGTCAGTGCGTGCGTAAAGTGTGTATCAGCATATAAGTAGGTGTGTGTGTGTGTGTGTGTGTGTGTGCATGTACGTGTGTAAAGTGTCTATCAGCATATAAGTAGGTGTGTGTGTGTGTGTGTGTGTGTGTGTGTGTGTGTGTGTGTGTGTGTGTGTGTGTGTGTGTGTGTGCATGAAGATAGGTGGGATGGGGAAGGGGGGTGGGAAGAGAGAGATAGTCACGCGTCAGCGGCTTGTATCTCAACAGAGCGTAACAACAGGAGCCAGCAGCAAAATGTGATTATGTTTTAGTTAGATACGCTGCCGACATAACATCCACATGATTTTTAATGTAAGATATAGAATACTGTTGGAAACGACGTTACGATGAGTTGGTTGAATCCTCTCTTCTTCTTTTTTTGAGGGGGTGCTTGGCGTTGGCGCTTCGCTACTATCTTCACCTGAATGATTTTGGATGACGGTGTGAACCTTTTCAGGTTTGGACAGCGATGTGAGGTATTTCAGGTTTGGTAATTTTCGATAATAATACGATAATAATAGGGAATTTATAGAGTGCTTGCAAAAGTGACAAAAAACTAAACAAAAGACTAAATCAAACGTAAAACTGATTCTGATTCATTTCTCAAATCACACGTCGTTTTATGTTTGAATAGCGTTTGGAGAAATGAAGTTGAATGTACCAGACCTGGCTGAAACTAAAAAGGCAGACTGAGTTTCTGGCAGTAGCGCAAGCATGCTAAGCCCTATAATTATGTATCCGCGGCCGCCGGCCCAAAATACTGTCATAGTCCCCCCTCCCCCCCCCTGCACCCCCCCTCCCCCGACCAACCTTGCAGCCCCCCCCTCCCGCCCCCCTCCCTCCTACCCCCACTCATACACCCACACCCACACACTGTATGGCTGCAATTTAACTGATTTGACAACTCGCATTGCGCAGTTTGAAAGAAAAATATATACTGAAAGCAGAGCAATAACACCGATCAGATCTATAACTTGACTAGTAGTGCAAAGAAACAGAAATAGAAAATTGAGGGGGGGGGGGGGGGGAGGGGGGATCAACTGCAACGGAAGACATACACGGAAATGCGCAGATAAATATTAAAAAAAACAGGTGAGAGAGCCGGAGAGAGAGAGAGAGAGAGAGAGAGAGAGAGAGAGAGAGAGAGAGAGAGAGAGAGAGAGAGAGAGAAACAGACATGACAGAGACAGAAACTAACTGAGGTTGACAAATTTACTGAAGAGGGAGGGAGCCAAACATAGCCAGCTGGAATGATAGGAGGGCTGGGCGAGGCCGAAAGCCCGTTTTGGAAACAAACTGGCTCTGTCGCCACTGTAAACATGGCCTTGGCACGACTCCTCTCCTCAGACAAAAAGGGAGAAGATGGACAGAAATAATGGGATGGCCGTCTGACTGACTGACTGACTGACTGACTGTCACGGCAAGCTTTGTCGTCGTCGTGTCATCCACAGCAGCAGAAGCAGCAGAAGTGTAGTTACCACCACCACCTGCAATGTGGGCGTCCACTCTGTCGTGAACACTGCTGCGAAAGAGAACAAATCATCAGTTGACTTACGACCTGTTCATTTATGTTGCTGTTGTTTTTGTTGTTGTTGGTGATGGTGGTGGTGGTGATGGTCGGCTTGCATTCAGTTTGGAACTTTTTTGGGAGTAGGGTTTATTTAGCTGGGGTGTGGGAGCTTTGTAGGGGTGGGTGGGTGGATTTCAAATGTAATAGTTTACGAACGTCATCAATATATAATTATTACCTGCTCGACCACCTCGTTCCAGTTCCGTCTCCTAAAACTGCCTATATATAAATAGAAGACGAAAGGTGATTGTGCCTTCTCATTTGGCCCTTCTGTCTGGAATTCACTGCCATCACACATGAGAAATGCTGCAACAATCACTACTTTCAAGTCCGCTCTGAAGACACATTTCTTCAGCCTGTATCACTCTGACTAACTCAGCCCTGTTCGATTTGATGTGGTGTGTGTGTGTGTGTGTGTGAGAGAGAGAGAGAGAGAGAGAGAGAGAGAGAGAGAGAGAGAGAGAGAGAGAGAGAGAGAGAGAGAGTAATTTACGTTTAATTTTTGCTCTTTTTTTATTTTTTATTTTTTTGTATATGTACCTTAACTTGACCAGCTCCCCCACTCCCTTCATGTTCTTTGTAAAGCGCTGAGGACTTTAAAAAAAAGAATTTGCGCTTTAGAAATGATCGTTATTATTATTATTATTACTTTAACAACTTCATTTTATCCGATATTATCACCGTTCTTCTTGTTGTCTTTAGTGTCTATGTCCGTGACATTTATGTGTTTACTATTATACCACTGGTAAAGAGTGAAAAACTAATACTCGGATAATATGAATTGCAAAACACTCCCTGCTTTCACAGCTCGCGCCAGTTACCATACATAGGCTATAATATATAACAGGCTACATCAACGACGGTCTCGCAATCAGAGCTCAGGAGCTGTGTGAAAGTTGAGGTGGCCGTCCTGGTCCCCCCCGCCCCGTCCCTAATTTTACAGTCTCGGTGGATGTCAAGCAACACTGAACGAACGTTCTCATTTATAACTCAAAATGAGCGAGAAAATATAGCATAATAAAAGCATTGTAAAAACATAATAACAGCATTGTAAAAACAAAGTCTGAGAGAGAGAGAGAGAGAGAGAGAGAGAGAGAGAGAGAGAGAGAGAGAGAGAGAGAGAGAGAGAGAGAGAGCAAGTGAGAAGATGAGAATGAGAGAGAGAGAGAGAGAGAGAGAGAGAGAGAGAGAGAGAGAGAGAGAGAGAGAGAGAGAGAGAGAGAGAGAGAAGATTCGTGAACAAAAGGTACAGTGCGCAGGCATCTCTCTTACATAATTTCTGTGCACACTCGTTAATTTGGCGTTCCGGCCCAATCCTCGGCAGTTTATCTGTATTATTTTGAGGTCCCTACGAAAATTTAATACGCTATGTCGGTAGGTGTGTAATTTATTTGTTGACTCGTTGGCTCTGACAGCAGGGCTAGTCCACACGTGGGTGGGTGTGATATCATGACTACGATCTCGCCAGTGTTACTTCATCCCCCCACCAGCTGTGCGCCGCCGAAGCAGTACAGTAATTTGCCCTGTCAGTGTGAACAAAACAATGACAGCCACAGTAGGTGGGGTCTGGTTGGGGGAGGAAGAGGCGGGGGATGGGAAAGTCGTTTTGTAGCTTGATAAAGGGGATTACTTCGAAAATTCGCATATTGTGTTTTGTAGTAATAAACAGCGTTCTTTTGAACCTTTTATGTGTTTGTATCTTGAACTGATATATGATTTTAGTCATGATTTGTTTGTTGATTTAAAAAAGAAAGGGGGGGGGGGGGGGTGATGAAGTGATGCTTAATGTCCTCAGATGTCAGTTGACATATTAGGGACAAGTTGTGACCAATGCCGAAGCACGGTTCAATAATTGCTTTACGTCCACGGAAACCAGAAGGCTCGTTAGGACGGACAGCTCAGGACGGCCACCTCGACTCTCACACAGCTCCTGAACATGGGGGGGGGGGGGGGGGGGGTTGTGCTGTTTTTATATAGCGCTATTCTCCGCTCTGGAGCAGACTCACTGCACTCGCATGTGATTCTACATGAACGAATGGCTTTCTATAGCGCGTTTTTGAATATCTGCCGAAGTGGTGTACTTACAGCGCTGGCATGGCTGGTGCCACATGAAACTGCTGCCGTCTCGGCGCGTTCTGTGTACACCATACAACCATGCCACTTCATGCAAAGCCACATACATAATGTGCATGCGTGTATAGCTGTAACCTGCCACCTGCAAAAATTTGCCAGCTAATATTACCAACAACACAAAATTACCAATGATCATGAGTTTAAAATAGACTGGGTTAAACCAAATAGACCACATGCTTCTTCTTTTTTTCTTCTTCTTTGTGTGTGTGTGTGTGTGTGTGTGTGTGCTTTTTCTCTGTGTGTGTGTGTGTGTGTGGACTTTACTTCTCTCTCTCTCTCTCTCTCTCTTTAGAACGTTGCAATACGTCATCAAAAGTTCACTCCACAGAGATAAAACAGTCGGTGACAAAAATGACTGGCAATCTACATGTAATATTTCTTCCGTGACCTGTACGCAAAACAGAGCGTCTAGTGTTCTATCCGTGACGCCAAAGACACTTTGGTGACGTCAAAATGAAGGGAAGAAGCCAGTCATGCAATAGCGATAGTGTCTTCTGCCACTGGGTGAAATGCGTACAACATTGACTCGATTGAGGTCCCCGACTAGAGTACCGGCAGTCGCGTGCTGCGGGCGTGTGGGAGTCAGTGAGGACGGGGGCGGTGGAGGGGGAGGGGAGTGGGGGGGGGGGGGGGGGGGGGGGGGCGGCGTTCAAAACTGACTCGCCAGCTGTCGCGGGTTGCCTCCTTGTCGCTTTGCCCGGAGTAGTCTCAGCAGCACAGAGGGGGAGGAGGGGGAGGCACCATGGAGTTTATTATCTGGAGGTGTGTTCATAATATATATATGTATATCGTGACTTTGTCCCTCACAATTAATGAAACAGTAAAATGGCTCTCATCGCTGCCCATCTTAATGCAGGAGTCATTCTGGTGGTGACAGTGTAGCGATAGGTATATAATCTCCCTCTCCCCCCGCTCCATGTGTGAGCCGGTTTGGCCTAGCGGTAAGGCGTTAGGCTGGTAAGCGGAAGGACCTCGGTTCGATACCGCTTCGGCTCTATCTCTTCAAAAAGGTTGTGGTTTCCTACTGAAACATTAAAATGGCTCTCATCGCTGCCCATCTTAATGCAGGAATCATTCTGATGGTGACAGTGTAGCGATAGGTATATAATCTTCCTCTTCCCCAACCTCCATACCCCCCTTCCCTAATAAGCATCATGGTTTCTGTGGACGTTAAGCACCATGTTTACTTACTTACTTCACCTCCATATCCCCTTCCCCCTCTTCTCCCCGTCCCTAATAAGCTTTATGGTTTCTGTGGACGTTAAGCACCATGTTTACTTACTTACTTCACCTCCATATCCCCTTCCCCCTCTTCTCCCCGTCCCTAATAAGCTTTATGGTTTCTGTGGACGTTAAGCACCATGTTTACATACTTACTCCGTCGTATTCAGAGCTCAGGAGCTGTGTGAAAGTCGAGGTGGCCGTCCTGGGCTCCCGTCCCTAATAAGCCTACGGTTTCTGTGGCCGTAAAGCAACACTTCAACTTCAACTCCGTCGTACCCGTCCCTAAGTGCCGTGTTTACTTACTTCGCACAGCCACACATAGCTCAGGAGCTGTGACTCACTGGTCAAAGTCGAGGTGGCCGTCCTGGGCTCCCTGTCCCTAATCAGTAGTCCAGTGATGATGATGAAGTGATGCTTAATGTCCTCAGATGTCATTGACATATTAGGGACAAGTTGTGACCAATGCCGAAGGACGGTTCAATAATTCTTTACGTCCACGGAAACCAGAAGGCTCGTTAGGACGGACAGCTCAGGACGGCCACCTCGACTCGACTCTCGCACAGCTCCTGAACTATGTGTCCAGTAGTCCATACGGTCACTGTGAATGTAAAGCAACACTGAGCCGGCTCAGGAGCTGTGTCAGTGAAAGTCGAAGTGGCCGTCCTGGGCTCCCCGTCCCTAGTAATGATTAACCTTATGGTTTCTGTGGACGTCGCAACATTGACTGAACTGGAACGCGGCGCGGCCACCGTGTCAGTCACGCCTCAGCAGACGCCGAGGCCGGAACGCCCCCCCCCCCCCCCCCCCCCCCCCCCAAGAAAGTTCAGCCCAGCTGATGAGACCCAGCCAAAACTAAAAACGACCCGGCCAGCAACAACAGGGCGACGGCTTTTGTCCTCTGTTGTTCAAAAGCTGACAGGGTTGACACCGTTCAGTTACGCCGGCGCTGTGCCTCGCCAAGCCCGAGCTTGTACGTCACAGCAACGGTTAGCTGAGCCGCTCGGGGGCGGGGCGGGGCGGGGAGGAAAAGAGAGGAGAGGACTCGGAAGAAGCGTTGATGCGCCTACAGCTAGGACTGACAAGTTAGCGCACATCACCTGCTAAAGCTCTTTGTCCGGCGAACCGGTCTTGCCTGCACTTGCAAACCATCCGTGAAAAGAAAGACCCCGATCCGCGGTAGCCAGCTGCTGTCGTCACGCCGTCCAACTGGAACTGATGGTTAGGTTAGTTTGCCGCCGCCGCCGGAGAAAGCAGTGACTGAGAGGGCGGGGTGAGGGGGCGTGCTGATGAAAAGACGGGAGGGGAGTTGGGGTCACATTTCAGTCCCTAATAAATAAGCCTTATGGTTTTTGTGGACGTTAAGCACCATGTCAGTTACTTACTTACTGCGGTCACATTTTATATCCAAAATTCAAGCTTACTTTACAGATTGTCCCTAATATGCTCTTGACATGAAGTAAAAAGAAAGAAAGAAGAAAGTGGGGTCAGTAATAAGCTTCAGTATCCTTGTCATGCACGCAATTTGAATCAGTTTCGATTGCATGTAAACATGCAGACACCCTGACCCCAGTATAACAAACTACCTGAATCGAATATGTTTGGTTGGGTTTATATTATTTATTCCACGGCTGTTTCTAAAGTACTACATTCATTTTTCAAGTGCCTGTTGTGCTGAAGGTCAGCGTGGCGCTTGTTTTGCTGAGACTGGCTTGACCTGCACGACAGTGAGGTGTGTGGCCCCTGCCTGACCGTTCGGATCAGCTGGTGCCCAAAATAGAGATTATGCCCGCTGAGGGGTCATATGCAGAGCTAGCGACGGTAGGATACCCCCCCCCCCCCCCCCCCCCCCCCCCCCCCCCCCACCCCCCCTCGACACACTCACACATACCCCCAGGCCTCAGTCTTCGCGAAACTGAGGCTGCAGGTTTTGTGTCCCGATGGACCCCCAAATTTGGAAACTTTACTCTCTCCAACCCCCCACCCTCCTGAAAATAATGCTGACGCGGGCTGAGTTTCTTCCCCCCTCCCCATAACACCCCCCCTTTTCTGTGCTGAAAATAATGCTGACGCGAGTTGAGCCGTATTCTCTCTCTCTCTTATCAATTGGACTTTCATTTCACCCCGTTGTTATGGACTTTGTCTGAAGTAATAAAGAATCAAAGACTCTCTCTCTCTCTCTGTTGAAAATATTGATTACGGTAGCACTGATAATTGATACCCCCCCCCCTCCCCCCCACACGCGCGCCTTCATCCCGTCACCCACCCCACACAGAACACATGCAGTAAGGATGACGCAAGCACTCATATAGCCCTCATTCATCTCCCTTGCCCCCCCCCCCCCCCTCCTCGTCGTCAAAATAGTGCTTATGCTAAGGACCTATTTAGACATTCAAGGTCAGACCATGAGTCACATTATTACTTTTTTTTCTGAGGTAAGCCAGTGTTGTTTTGCTAATTTTATCAATGTTCCTGCTGCAGTTCAAAAATTATGCATAGTCAATTGTGCTTTACGTCCACAGAAACCATAGGCTTATTAGGAACGGGAGCCCAGGACGGCCACTTCGACTTTCACACAGCTCCTGAACTCTGACGGTGGCTCAGTGACGGTCTCTTCGGTTTTCACGGGTCCCGGAGAAAGTAAGTAAACCTGGTGCTTAACGTCCACAGAAACCATGAGGCTTATTAGGGACGGGGAGAAGGGGGGGAAGGGGTATGGAGGTGGGGGAAGAGGGAGACTATTATACCTACCGCTACACTGTCACTACCAGAATGACTCCTTACCGCTAGGCCAAACAGGCTCACAGGTCCCGAAGCGCAGGTACAAGCTACTCATGGACCCATCCACAGCCCCTGCACATGGTTCAGGAGCTGTGTGAGAGTCGAGGCGGACGTCCTGGACTGTCCGTCCTAACGAGCCTTCTGGTTTCCGTGGACGTAAAGAATTATTGCACCGTGCTTCGGCATTGGTCACAACTTGTCCCTCTGTCAACTGACATCTGAGGACATAAAGCATCACTTCATCATCATCACCACAGCCCCTGCCACCCCTTTTCCGCTGTTATCGCGAGGTATCACAAGCAGCGGTTGGTAAAAGGGCTTGTGAGCATCGATTCGATTCCGCTTTGGGTCTCCTTTCTCTTCGAAAAGGTTGTGGTTTGTGGACACTGTCTTGTGACTTTGTCCCTCACAAGTAATGAAACATTAAAATGGCTCTCATCGCTGCCCATCCGAGTCGTGGTGGTGACAGTGTAGCGATAGGTATATAATCTTCCTCTTCCACCACTTCCATACCCCCTTCCCGCCCCCCCCCCCCCCCCCTCCGCCACTTTCCACATCCCTAATAAGCCATACGGTTTCTGTGGACGTAATGAAAATTAAAAGCCACCGCTCAGTGATGCAGCTTGCTTCCCACCCATAGTAAGTAAGTAAGTAAGTAAGTAAACATGGTGCTTAACGTCCACAGAAACTGTAAGCTGCTGTAGCCTCGGACATTAGTGAGCCGGTTTTGCCTAGCGGTAAGTCGTATCACAATTAATGAAACACTAAAATGGCTCTCATCGCTGCCCATCTTAATGCAGGAATCATTCTGGTGGTGACAATGTTGCGATAGGTATATAATCTTCCTCTTCGGAATCTCCACCTGAACCGTGCTTCGGCACTGGTCACAACTTGTCCCTAATATGTCAACTGACATCCGAGGACATTAAGCATCACTTCATCATCAGCTCCACCTCCATACCCCCCTTTGCCCCGTCCCTAATAAGCCTGGTGGTTTCTGTGGACGTAAAGCTCCATGTTTACCCAAGTTACAAGCCTCGGACGAACGGAATGACGCAGTTCCGGCGGCCCGCCTCTGACTAGCTCGCAATCTGTTCACTTTGATTTGTGCGAAAGTGTCCATAATGGCGCAGTGGGCGTCTCGGTGACAGAATTACCTTTTCCTCTCGCATCACTGACGACGCCTGTGTGGTGGGCTGGCTGTCAAGAGGTAAAGGTCAGCCAGCCTTGAAAAACGCTTTTCTCACTCCGCCCGTGAGCACTGTTTATGATTACAAAGGGATCTTGACCTCGGGGAGCGGTCGGGGTGTGGGGGGGGGGTTGGGGGGTCAGGAGACGTACAACAGAGTCGTCATTATTCCATCAGTCCTATTCATTGTCCATCCCCACCCCACTTAACCGCTTATTCATTGTGTGGCTGGGTGTGTCCATCCCCACCCCACTTAACCGCTCTGTCCCTGGCGTGAGTGAGTGTGTGTGTGTGTGTGTGTGTGTGTGCGTGTGCGTGCGTGCGTGCGTGCGTGTGTGTGTGTGTGTGTGTGTGTGTGGTGTGTGTGTGTGTGTGTGTGTGTGTGTGTGTGTCGTGTGCGTGTCGCATGTGTGTAGTGTGTGTGTGCGTGTGTGCGTGTGTACTACCTATCTGTTTATTGTTTGAAAAAGTGGCCTACCCTAATGGAATAAAAATGTTGCGCTGTCATTGCAGCCGGTCACACAAACACACTCACACACACAAGCAACAAGATGATAAAGACGGGGGGGGGGGGGGGGGGGGGGGGGGGGGGGGGGGGGGGGGGAGAAAGACCAGACACAAAAATGAAATAAAATAAAGACAGGGAGGTCAGTGACCGTAAACCAAGGAGAGAGGGCAGTGGAACAAAGGTTGTAAACAAGTGAACAGACCGCTTTCACCGCACATTACACTTTGCCCCGGTATGATAAACCGTTTAGGCGGTTGATTGCTCCATCGTGCATAGTAATCACGTGTACCAGTTACAAGTGTCGTAAACTTACGAACAGAATAAAACAGACATGCTTTTCCTATTGACTGGGAGGTTAGGATTGTACCTTGCTGGTATAAAGCTGACGACACAGATGCGTTGTTCGTATCTCCGTCCCTAATAAGCCTTATGGTTTCTGTGGACGTTAAGCACCATGTTTACTTACTTAATTTGCGTTGCTCGTGTAGTGTTTGGGATATTTATTGCTTTTTTTTTTTGCTTCTTGCTTCCGTTTGTTTTCATTCTGGTTTAAACAAAGTTTATTCACGTTCGTGTCATCTTGGAGAAACGCAATCAGTACATGAGTGTTAAGCAAGCCTGGTAAGCTTATCGTAAACGCTCATCAATGTAGCAAACTAAATTCATTGTGCAGCAGCTGATATCTTTATGTTAAACGACGTAAAAACAAGAGAAGATTTAAAATTAAAATTAAAAAAATGAATCGCAGCTATGTCGATTGCAGAGGATTTATATCTCCCAGTTCTAATCGCTTGTCGTAGGAATCCAACCGACTGGGCAGGCCTTGACAAAGCCCTCATATGCGAAAATTTGGAATAAAAGTTTTTTAAACCAGGGGCTTGGACTCTCTGTGTCTGTCTGTCTGTCTGTCTGTCTGTCTGTCTGTCTGTCTGTCTGCTCTCGTCTCTCTCTCTCTCTCTCTCTCTCTCTCTCTCTCTCTCTCTCTCTCTCTCTCTCTCTCTCTCTCTCTCTCTCTTACTATATATATATATATATAAAGAGGTGAGTGACCAGACGGGCAAGTCTTGTTCATGGTTTCCTTCAGTCAGTAGTTCTCTCTGTCTCTGTCTCTCTGTCTGTCTGTTTGTAGAGAGAGAGAGAGACAGGGACAGAGAGAAGGAGACAGAGAGACAGACACAGACAGATAGAACTACTGACTAAAGGAAACTATGAACAAGACTTGCCCGCCTGGTCACTCACCTCCTTCGGAGTCAACAACAGACCATTATTTTATAGTGGTCAATGCCTTTCTTTCTTGAGCCTTTCTTTGGTCATCATTATGCCTGCATCTTCTGGTCCGCAAAACGCAGTTTTCAAGTACACAACATCGGCTGTGTTGACCTCTAGATAGAACTGAAGGAAGGTGCACACTGCAATACCTTTTTTTGCCGACTGATCATTCATTCTTTATGTAACCGAGTGCATCTGCACATTGTGTTTGTGTTGTTGTATGTACTCTGTGTGTGTCGCTCTGTCGGTGTTCTTTCGTATGTCGATCTTTTACGTATGTGTTACGTGTTGTGATTTAGACGTCACTATGAGACGTCACTATAAGTAAGAGCGAGAGAAGGCGAGAGGGAAGAACAACGACCTCTCGTATGTACCATCCAAAAGAAAAGAAGAAATAAAATCAGGAACCTCTGGCTGTGGCTCGTTTGTTGTTCCTTACTTCCAACCTGCAGCTTCCACCACCGACCGTTTACATTTATAAACACCAAGTGTCCATGTTAGTTCTTGGAACTTCCTATCAACTGATCATGGTTAACTCAGGGACTAAGATATTGATTTACACACACACACACACACACACACGTGGAGAGATAGACAGACATAGTGTGGAGGGGGGTAGGTCCTTTTTTATACACACAGACGAAAAAAAGACATGTAAATGCACCCGAATGCAGATTAGGTGTGTCACGTGACAATCATTAGAAGTTCTCTTTTGAAGATGGAGTGAAATTGATCGTGGTTTTTGATATTATTACTATGATTCTTTTTCTTATCCTTACTATCATTTGCCCGTGTAGATCTCGTGCTACTTTAAAATGATGCTGACACAGCTTTGTTCTTTTTATGTGAAAATTGACCCCAGATCAGACTGTGATAATATTAAACCCTGTCCAAAGTAAGAGTGTGATGCCTGTAGGCTGCTTTAAAATAATGACTGTAATAAAAAGAGCAATAGAGACGCCGTGTGAAGTTATTGCAGCCCGTAGGCTGAAGCCCCGTTCTGTACGCCTATCTTTACAGCCATGTGCAAAATTCATCATTTGCACAAAGACTGAGCTTAACAGACTAGCCGCCCTTTCGATACGTATGCTGTTGCTATACGTGCCGACTGTGATAAGCAGTAGTTTGAAACTCACGCGGTTAGCCAATGTTGTTGTTGACTGGGCCCAGAGCACCAGCTAATTCATGTGGAGTACTTCCTACTTCGAGAGTGCTTTAAACAATTTTTTCTTCATTTGACCCCTTGCAGGACATTCTGACACAGATCGCGCCCGTGTACGTGCATTTTTGTTATACGCGTGTGTATTCAGCGTTCACTTGTACTTGTTCTTTTAATGTGGTGTAAAGCTTTCACGTCGTTTCACAGGGTTTCTGGCGCCGAAATCAGGATGTGTCCAGTTTGCACACACACACACACCATGCGGCCGCACGCACACACACAGAGGCACACACGCACAATAGCGCACACACGCACGAGAGAGAGAGAGAGAGAGAGGGGGGGGACAGAAAAAATACATTAAGAAATACCAAACTGGAAGTTTCATGTACACGCTTTTAATTCGTTTCTGATCAAACAGAGCAAAACGTGAGTTCAGTCACAACCAGTAACACAATTTGTATACATTTTATGTAACGCCGTTCCAGTTACTTTGTTTTCACCAAACAGCTGCATAATTTTTCGTATAGGCTACAAAACATGGACATGATGCAACAATAAATCCACTAAACTTTTTAACGAATTTTGCCTGTTTGGAAACGCTGTGGAGACAAATGATAACAGCTACTTTGAGATCGAGATAAGATTTTTTCTTCATCCATATGATGGCATGTGAAATCTGAAGGGATGGACATTCCTGTGAATAAAGTAAGCATACACTTTAACTTTAAGCCGTGGACATACTAATCTCGTCCATAATAATTATGCTTGCTGACGTACTCGCAAGGGATACAAGATCAATGTCAGTGGAACAAAGTTTGACTGTTCTATGGCTGGACTACAAGTTCTATGCCTACTGGCACTATGAAATCCAATAACATCGTGACGTCAGAATGGTACTATGAAATGCGATAACATCGTGACGTCAGAATGCCAACTGATGACAATGAAGATGACACCACTAGTACAAGCCAGTTTTCACTCCCTTCGGTGGCTGCAGCGAGCGGATCGCTTTGAGTGCAGCTCTAGTCACCGAAAGTGCTCCAAGTCAGCAGCAGCATCCCGCAGACAGAAAGAACACAATGACGCTTGCTTCCGCCGCCTCTGCGATCTCAGACTTCAAGTTCTTCGACAGCTGGAGGCGTTTCTCCACGATAATGGCCATGATGAAGACGCGTACACGTGTCCAGACACCCGCTCTGCTCTGCTTCAGTGACGAGATGAGGTGAGGCGAGGCGTATCATCCCTGATGATGATGAAGAGAACCTCGAGGGGCGTCCACAGCCGCTGATGCAGCCTCGGGAGATGATGATCTCGCCGATGAGACTTGCAGACCACCACCTCTCTCTCTACAAGATGCCAGCTGGAGCAGCATGGCCTCAGCAGCCTGCGAGCCGCTGGTCAGGATTGCAAGTGATCCTGATTCAGGATTGGGATGATCCTGGAGGATATTTTTGATTTCTTTTTTCTTACTGAAGATCAAAGGATGGTGAAAGCCGTTCCTGGATCAAACGGGCAGTTCGATGATGGGCTTGGGGTATATATCGCTGAAGACGATGGTGTCGTGGTAGTTGCAGACGAAGTCTTCGTCCTGGCTGAGGTCTTCTTTGGGGACCTCGATGAGGACACAGCTGGCGGCGGCCTGGGCCTCCTCTAAGTCGCTGGGTGCCACCACGCCGTTGGCCGCGCGTGCAAATTCAAAGATGCTGCGGAGTTTGTCTGTGTCTTTCACCTGTAAACACACAAGTAAGGAAACACCTGTAAGCTACAGCGCATAATGTACAAGTAAAAACAAAAAAATTACTACAACTGTAGTTGGTGTAAAGGATACGATTGGGCAGCACAAGGAAACGGACTTGCTTGTCAACATGATATACAGAAAGAGAGAAAGGAGAAGGATAGGGACAGAGAGCGAGAGGGTGGGGGTGGGGGGCAGGAAAAACAGCTGACTACAGCCCTCACATCCTGTTCATTTGTTTGTGTCGCCGCGGCGCAGTCAGTCGATGCATGCTCGACTCGGTCAAGGTCAAAAACAAGGATGTAACCGCCATGTCAGTGTGAACCAACCGCTACAGTTCTTTGAAACTGCAGTGGGTACACTGAAGTGTTTCCGCTATCTCAATGAGTCCAGTGCCGTCAGCCGAACGATCACAACATCCTCTTCTCGGTTATTAGAGAGAGAGAGAGAGAGAGAGAGAGAGAGAGAGAGAGAGAGACTCGACATTCGCTATAGCAATAACTTGAATCGCCCAACTCGCAATGCATCCGGATTGCGTTTATCATTCGTGCAACTCGACTACGACAGCACAATGTCCGCAACGTCCTGGTTGGCCAGTCTGGGGGAATCCCCTTTCTGCCCCGCACCGTCCACCCCTTCCCGATGAACAGGGCCATTCCTTATTCCTGCTACCAGGAAGCAGTGTTAGAGAGAGAGACTAGCTGCAAACCGCGAAACTTGACTGGCACAGGCGCTGGAATATATGGGTTTCTTTCCACAGTAATCTTACTTTAATAAAACAACAATGTATTGTGCTTGTGCTCCACAAGCGGCAAAACGCTGGACAAAGAACAGCCAGACTTAACTACTTAACTTGCCTGTGGTCGGTACTGACAAAGCTAAAAACCGTCTTGCACAGAGCACGAACAGTGTGCACAATACAATTGCCCTCTTAACAGTTCTAACCTTCCACTACCGGGTCGGTGGGGCTCCCTTATCTGTTTTCTCAGAAGCGGAGTTTTCCGTACCAGTCACTAGAGTATTAGTGGGAATTCTTCTGCGCCATTCTCTGCCCGCTTGGCTGAGCAAGTTATGAATGAAAAACGAGTTGCGAAACACTCGTCGTACAAAGGCTCGGAGTGCACGTTCAAGTCCTGACATAGGAAATCGGCCGAAACTGAGACTGAAACCCCACGCGGCATGTACTACTAGTATTACAGAACTGGAAGGGGCTAGTCTGATTCAAGTCGCATTCCAAGGAAAGAGGAAACTGACACAAGTGGAACAACAACGCCGGAAAAGTGTGCGAAAAACCACGGCCTTGTCGTCATCGTTGTCACACTGGTCATGGTAGTCTTTGTTTCACAAAACTAGGCTATTGTGGAAAACTGACCCGGGCCAAAAAAAATTATAAGTGGTTGTTCTGCTGGAGCGCTGAAGAAGTGTGGGGAAATGAGGAAAGACTGATGATGAGGAAGAAGGACTGCGGAAACTGAACACAGTGTGGAGGAAATCCGACTCAGGAAAGACCGAGTGCGTCAGGCACTGAGGAAAATCAGTTTTACTGTAAAGGAAAATGTCTTAGAAAGGAGAGACAAAGCCGAACAGATTGAGAGGAAAATCTTGAGTAAAGAAAACACGGACGAGATAACTGAGAAACCAGTCGATGCCTCCCACCACCCGACACCCAGCCTTAAAAAACTGAAGGAAACAAGCACATAAAAAGGGCGTGTGAGTGCGATTCTTACCGTGAGCAATCGGATCTCATTTTCCCAGCAGAAGGAGCGCACGAGGGTGTGCTGAATGTGCATTCCTACGTCAGGTGACCCAGCCATGTCTGGGATCAGGCAAAGCATCACTCGTTCTGGGGCACTGCACAGCACAGAGACAAAACACGATAAGTTACAGGCAAACACACTGGAGCAATTACTGCACAGCACACAGACAAAATAACATGATCTTCACTGATAAAACGCCATGGCATACACACTAAAACAATTACTGCACAGCACTTCATTGGCGGATATATATGGTGTTGAACACTGAAACGACGAACCTCCATATGTTGGTTTTGACGATTCGGTTTTATTCTTATACTTGTTAAGAAATTACACTGACTATACCGAGCATTGATAGTGACACAATACTACTCAGAAACTGAACCGTGGCAAGCTCCTTTTTGTACGCGTGCAAAAAAAAAAAAAAAGAACCCGTGAACTATGCTGACCTTGCAGCCCGAAAGCCCTGGATCCCCAAACGGCCTATTGAATAAACATGAACAATGTTTATCCGGGGCTGCTCCTCAGTTTAGCCGGGAATGCCCGCGGGTGCGGTATCCGGTGGACCACACATAGCCGCTGCGACATGTATTGCCGTGCTGTGCTCCCATATCAGCGGACTTGCATGCACCCCCCCCCCCCCCCCAAGACCCGACCCAACCCGCCTAAGCCGTACCCTCCAGTGGCCGTAACCCCAGCCAGCAAAGTTCAAACCTCCAAGCTATTCGATTGATTGAAAAAGCCCGGTTGAGGAATGCCACTAGGAATGTGAAGTATGCAGGCCGAGGTGGTTACGCCGTTACCGATAGGCTGTGCCGCCGAAGCCGGCACGCACTGGCTTGCACGGGCCTCAGTCCGCACCCAGCGCTGACTAGGTCTTCAGTCTTCCCCTCTCTTGTAAGCCTTGTACTGCCGGCCCGCCACCCCGCTGTGCACGTACCGCACTGTGCGGGCGCCACACCTCATCCACATATTTTCGGCTTTTCCCGGATTGGACTTGCATGACACGAGAGACAGACAGAGAGAGAGGTCTATGGTTTTTTTGACTGAGGGAGCCACAGAGTTCTGGCTTGGATTTTAACGTCCAATCAACCGCACGGCCAGGTCACCTCAGGACAAGAGAGTCCCTCGAACAGAGAGAGAAGAGTCCCTCGAAACCGAGACCGATTTCTCGAGAGAAACTTGGCAACAAGCAAGTGTACGCGGGTCACCACTGCCGTGTTTTTCACTCAGCCCGTCAGCGATTTATCCGTCAATCAATTGCGAGACGGCGGTGACTACTACAAAGCATTGAAGCAGCTGAGCTGTTGCACGGCATACGGCGACACCGACTGACGCACAAACACGTCTGCCCGGCGCTGCAGCTGAGCACTGCACCAAGGCCGACCGCAACAGCACCATAAAACAATCGATGCAAAGAGGAAAAGAAAGAGTTAATGGAGAAAACTCGGTGACACGGAATGGGGAACCCGATAGCGCAGGGGTGGAAGGAGGAGTGGCCGCGAGACCGGCTTTGACGTAAACAAGTCTCCGGCCGAAAGGCTGGGAACTGGTGCACTAAGGGTGCTGGCTAGGCCGCGGGCCAATACCCGCTCAGTCAGTCTTAGCTACATGTAACGCGACAAACAAACAACTTGCAGCGGCGTGCCAATGCGTGTCGCTACGGATAGTTCGGGGCCAGTCTTGTGCAACACTGCCAGGTCGGTGTCGAATGATGCAACTATGCATAAACAGCAGCTGTTGTTGTTGCTTCAGTATTAACATTAACCGTACGGAAACTGAATCGTCATCACTAATTGTACTTATAATGGTGACTTGCATGCTCCAGTCTGACGGGTCCTCAGTTGTGTCATCACCTTTACAGACTGGCAGAGCTACACTGACAAGACAGTGTGACCATATGCCTTTACACGCTTATTCGTGAAGTAGTAAAATGTGCCATTTGCCTTAACACGCTCATTCGTGAAGTATTTATGTATAATTGCTTGTGCAGTGGTAATGCTAGGTTATTTGGCAGATCTTTCTACGCCGTGTGTAATGTTAATGTGTACTCACCAGCCAAGAAGTTTGGCGCACTCTTGCACACCGATCGTGACGCGCTGCGCTGCCACAGCACGCAGCAAGCACTTTTCCAGGGCCTCGCCAATGGTTTCACGGCGCCTGCAAAACACAAAGAAAACGTTTGGTTAGCCTCAGATTAGGTTAGGTTACAGTCCTGCATGTGAACTGACGCGACAGTCTCGTCAACCACACAGCCGACGTCACTGATTGACTCCTGGCAAAAAGGTGATGAATGTTACGTCATTAAAGACAGTCGAAGGGCGTGCTAATCCCACGTTCATTTCAGATTTCTCAGTCAGTCCAAACAAAGCCAGTTGAAAACACAAAGTACAGCGTCAAGTCACAAAGGAAAGACTACTCACTCTCAGTTCGTGTGCATACAGAACAGTCACATTGTCAAACTCTGAAAGTCGTAGTGCTTGTTGTGCAGATGACTTTGTTCTACCCCCCCCCCCCCCCCCCACACACCTCTCCCACGTCTTCATTTTTTTCCCTTCTTTTTCTTTTCAGTGTTGGAGAAGTTGTGCAATGTCTTTCGGCATTTCAGTTATTTATTAATTAACCACCTGTGTTATTAATCTGTGATCCCTATCGATCCACCAACGCCGCTGTTCTTACGGTACGGTCACACGGGAAGTCAGTGCGAGATGTTGTTGACCACGATTTACTGGCGCTAATACCGAGGAGCAGCCCACATCATCAGTGCCCCCGCACCATTCACACGACCAGACCCATAATCCCACGAGGTCTTCCCATCGAGCTGCACCCATCCCCGCTCCATTACGCACATTACTGCCCCGGCAACGGCAAATCAAAGAAAAACAACAACAAACAAATAAACTTGAAAAACAACGACAAACAACCTTCTTTTTTTTCTCTCCCCCGTTTCTCCAGGCCTGTGCGCAAAATCATTGGCTCGCGTTTACTCTGCCCCCCCCCCCCCCCAATTTTTTATTTATTTGCAAAGGTGGAAAATGAACTATGACTGAAGAAGAAGCCCACTCGCGTTGCTAGGCAGCTCTAGGCAATCACCAAGACAACTACTGAACTCCCTTGAGTCCACTAAGAAACTGCCAGAGGCATACAAAGAGCACTGACGTTCGCCATCCCAACGTAAAACTGGTCGGTCTTTGTTTCGCCGGACGTTGAACTTGGCTAACTCGACCGACGCAGCGAATACAGCTATGTATGATGATAGCCCGATAAAACACCGTTAGCTCCCGTGTCAGTGTGTGCACTTCCTGCAAATCTGCGTAGGAACGAAAACCAGATTGACTGTTCAGCAAACTGCGTCATCAGTTACTGCTATAACTTCAGTCACAGCTGCGCACGTTTGTTCCAGACAGTTTAAACAAACACATACTGCTACAGAAACAAATAGGGAAAAATGAAAACTAAGCAACACTTACTTTTCGCAGTGGCTGTCGCAGGTGCTGCACATTTCAGTAAACGTCATGTTGTCCGGTACTGAGGATGAAAAAGTCGTTTTTTTAGTGGTAGCGGGACGACAAACACCAGGTCGAGCAGACGACTTGTTGGGGCGAGACCGAGACGGAGAGACAGTTAAACACCTTACTCGTACAGTATCCAGCGTGGAAGTGTGCGCGTTGAAGGATTGCCGTCAGTGTAATACTTCGCCTCGAGACAGCTGCCACGCGCCTCCGAGCCTTCTGACTGGTCGATAGTGCAGACGCTGCTGCTCGCTGATTGGTCGACGGCCTGGCCTGGTTTAGTTCCGTCGGTCGCGCAGTGCGCCTCTTGCCAGGACAACGGTCGATGTGTTAGCAAGTTCAGCGATGGAGCAGTGAACTGCTGAGACTACTTACTAGGCACGGTACGGTACAGTGACCTTCGCGCTAGTGCACACCCTAGGAAACGGGGCCCGCGGCTCGGTACGCACGAGTGCGCCCAGAAAAAGAACTTGGTGACCAGGGAGCGGGCGCGCGGTTACGTACCGAATCAGTCTGAGACTGAACCGAACCGCCACCGCGGCGGGGAACAAAGACCGCGTGTGACCACGGTTACGTTCGCGCGGTGTCGACGTGGCAGGCTGGAAGTAGCAAGTTTACGAAGCTTTTTGAAGTCGGCACTTCAGAGGTACGGCCGCTCGTTTGATGTGCCGACTCACTTTCTGTCGCAGCGGAGCTGGTGGCCGCGGACTGACAGACAGAGGTGCCGCTAGGCCGATCCCTTCGCCGATCGATGCTGCTCTACTTAGGTCATGGCTTGACCTAGTTTATAGTCCAGGGGGTTGAACGTTCTTATTTCTGGTCGAAAGCGGCTTTTAGTAGTCACGTTCGGTCTCAAGTCGATGAATTGTGTCAGTATTTTCACTGACTGGCCTAAACTGACCTTCCAGTTATGTCAGTCTCTTGAGTTTTTTCCCAGCCAGACAGCTGCAGTTTTCGGCAACTAGGCCAGGCAGTAATCTATGGCACACTGATGGCCGAGTCTTTGTGTCTTGATTATTCTAATATGTACCCCCTCCCCACGCTCTGCGTCTCTCCCCCCCCCCTCCCTCCCCTCCGGCCTTCTCCCTTGCCTTTCTGCGACTCCCCCTCCCCTCCCCCGACCCCTTTGCTACGGAAACTAGTTATGTACCCGTAAAAAAATACAATCTCTCTTCCCACACAAAGGATGAAGGCCTATATTGAGCATAATGCTGGTGAACGGCTTAAGAGAACTGGTTTGCAGTTCTTCTAACGAAAATCCACGATTTTATATTCAGCCAATAATATATCATTATTGTAAGAACATGATGGTGAGTGCAGGGGGGAGGCCGCCGAATGCGGTAACTGAACATTTTTCAAAAATCAAAAATAATGTGTGCAAATAACTGAACTCGTTAGTCGGAGACACGACTGAAGCGCATGCGCGCGCTCACACACCAATACACACACACTGACACTCACACAGACGCACGGTCGTACGCACACACGCGGCACACACACACACCATATGACTCTCACACACACACACACACACACACACACACACACCACACACACACACACACACACACACGACGCAAATCAAACAATGGTGATCTGTATCAATTTGTGAAATGTTAAAAACCAAATTTCCGAGTAATCGGAGGTGAGTTGAAACAGTCAGTGCAGTCGAAAACACCATCGAGCAACGGTTTTCAATATCATATTTGAGCTCCAACCCCGAAACTACCCATCCTCCAACCGGCCACACACATAAAGAAAGAACCCAGACCCACCCTTCGTCAAAACGCCTGCCTGTGCCACCTGCTGCTCCCAATGCCTGTTCACGGGCCTACCGTAGTTTGAACTAAAGCGGTATAATTATTTAGCACAGTCCACACTCCGGAGGAAAGCACGTGCCGATACAGCAGGTGAACAAAGCTCGAGCGTAGGGAGCGCGTGGCGGGTGAGGTCACAGCGGGGCCACTGAGGGGGCTGTGTGCGTCCGGGGTCACACACGGGGATTCAAAGGTCGGTGGTGGAGGGAGGGGGGAGTGGTTGCATGCAGCAGATGGTGGTGTGGTGAGTGAGAGGTACCTCACCTCCTTTGTGGCTGGCAGCAAGCAAGCAAGCAGCAGCTGGCCCGGCCTGCAAAGACTGGAAACTGGAACACCACGTTCTTTGTGCGTCAGTGACCAGCCGTATGCGGTCCACGTGCCACTTTCGGCCTTTATTAAAGGGGCTCTTTCCCAGTTCAAAGACGGGGATCCCCCCCCCCCCCCCCCCCCCCCACAGAACCCCCCCCACCCCAAAAAGCCCCCCCACCCACACACACACACACACACAACAACACACACCTACCCCCTCCACCACAACACACCACACACAAAACCCCACACCACAACCACCCCACACACACACACACCCCCCCAACACACACACAATACATACACATCTTTGCTACGGGAACATCACCTTTCACTGCCGCGGTACCTAAAATTTAGGGCTGAAAAGTGTTAACACTCGCCTGCAAATTAATAATACCCCTGCTTTAAAAAAGTTATAAATACATGTATTTATAACTTTGTTTAAAACAAATCATTTTCACTAGTGCACTTAAAGAAAACCCCTTTCACATGTTAATAAAAAACAACAACAACAAAAAATTTTATTTTTATTTTTCAACTCCAGAAACAAAACAAAACAAAAAGGGGCTTTGGGATTTCAAATTTCGCACGTTCTTGGTCCACGTGTGACAGTCCTGGAAGCGGCGTGGTTTGGAAGGATTATATATATATGGGAGACCTTGCTTCTATAATAGTTCATTATCCCTCGGGTCGCCATACCGGCCTGGGTAAGGCACAGCGGCAGCCGCAAGAGCAGCGCTACCCATTCCTATCAGTGTCAGTATAGTATTTTCGTGTGCCCAAACAACGGTGGTATAGTTAAGTAAACATGGTGCTTAACGTCCACAGAAACCAGAACGGTATAGTTGCCAGTGTTTGGGATTTTTAACGTGCGCACAGATGTTGATGCTTAAGATTGCGCATGTGGGTTGTACGAACACCGTCAGACAGTCTGCACTGAGTTGACTCTGGGAGAAAACTCCCTTGCCGCATGCACGAGGGATCTCGGCCAGGCGAGATTGACACCATGCCGCGGATTTGGGTCTTCTGTTGCTGTGTCAGTGTATGACGTCACTCATTAACTCCCTTGTTTGTTGCCCTTGTTTGTTCAGATTCTCTGCGTGAATTTTTTCTCTTGTTTTTTTCTTCTTCTTTTTCTGTCACATTTTAATTGTTTTTCAACTGGCGGCTAATTTTACTCTCCAAACTGACCCAATTATTGCCGAGCTAAAATGGCAGGATTTTTATTCTAGGCCTAATTTATATTTTATTTTTAGCCACTCATTATTTTTCTGTAGCACTATTTTTGTTTCATCGCCCTGATATAGCCGCACTGGGCGTAAAACACCAAGTTACTTAATTACATTTTTGTTTCATCTGCCCGTTAATTTTACCTTGTAATGGCCAGGTGTTGGCTTATTCCGGTAAATCACCTTCTTTTCCTTCCTTTTTTTGTTTTTGTTTGTTTGTTTGTTTTGTGTTTGTTAGTTTGTTAAAGACCTCTTGCAGTACGTCATCAAAAGTTCACATTATGTAAACCTTTTCCAAAGTCAAAGCCACAGAATCAATCCGTACACAAATATAAAGCAAAACACACCGGCATACGCAATCGTGAAACACAGATTTTTAAAGACGGCTAATCCCTTCAATACTGCCCTTGTTATAAAAACAAAAACAAGAACTCCATTAAGGAAATGCTATACTGACTGCCGACTTTTCAAACCTGGTAGTTAAAGAAGAAAAAAATGGATAGAAACAATAAAACAAATTATGTATATTTTTGCATAAATGACAAATATAAGTGCTATATGGCAGCAGTCTGCACATAGCACCTACCAACTATCATTTCCTAGCTGCTCAACAGGAGCCATACAAAAAAGGCCTGTTTCTTAACTAAAACTGTTCAGAGAATTTTTTGGAAAGAAGTCAGGAGAATATCGGGTGTCAGCAGAAAAATGACGAGACAGAAAGAGCGGGAAAAGAGAGAGAGAGGGGAGAGAGAAGGAAGAGAGAGAGAGAGAGAGAGAGAGAGAAGAGAGAGAGAGAAAGAGAGAGAATGACTATTCGCTATAGCAATATAATCAGCCCAACCGCATGACATCGATTGTCACTTTTCATTCGGCAACTCAACTACGACAGCACAATGTTCGCAACGTCCTGGGTTGGCCAGTCAGGGGGAATCCCCTTTCTGCCCCGAACCGTCCACCCCTTCCCGATGAACAGGGCCATTCCTTATTCCCGCTACCAAGAAGCAGTGTCAGTGCGCTAGAGAGAGAGAGAGAGAGAGAGAGAGAGAGAGAGAGAGAGAGAGAGAGGAATCAAATGACAGCTCTGAGATTCCAGACTGACAGGGGGTTGACACTGATCAATGCGGCCCTCCCTTCGGGAAACCTCGTACCGAAAACAGCCAGATAATGATTTGATTTCTCATACATGATCTAATCATTTGGAATCTTGGATTCTCAGTTCTCCACCAAAACAAACAGTTTGGTTTCAGAGCTTTTTCCAACTCTACTCCCAAACTTTGGAATGCCCTACCACAAACAATCGGGAAGCAGATTCCTTGACGGTGTTCCGGAGATGTCTGAAAACCCACCTGTTCACTGAATGACTGCACCAGGTGTTTTTGTTGTTGTGTTTTTTAAATAATTGTTATGAATTTCTCTCTATCCCCCTGCCCCCCTCCCCCCCCTCCCCCCCCCTCCCCCCCCCCCCCCCCCCCCCCCCCCATTTCAGCGCAGTGAGCATTCAAGTGAATGGATTGAATCATGCGCGATAAAAGTGGACATCATCATCATCATCATCAGTGTTTCAAACCATTTCTTCGTTGTCTGCTCACCTCTCCCCCCCCCCCCCCCCCCTACCCCCATCCCCCCCTATCCCTCTCCCTGCTTTAAGCCCGCCCCCCCCCCCCCCCCAGTCCCCCTTGCTTTTTTTTTTTTTTAGTGTTTCCAGCTTTCTTCCACATGTTCTCGGGATGGGCAGTGGCCTTGGGAAACCCCCGGGTGTGGTGGGAACAAGGTCAGGCTCAGGCTA
>JABMCL010001734.1:1935000-1952500 GCA_018857735.1 Alviniconcha marisindica
GTGACCTACTTAAAGCACTGGCTGTCTTGGTCCAAGCGTGACCTGCTTTCGTATGGCTCTGTCGACCGAAGAGTGACGTACTTAAAGCACAGGCTATTTCGACCCAAGCCTGATATGCTTTAACTACTGGCTGTATCGATCCACTGTGACCAACCTATATACAGACTGCATGAACTGACCGACTTGTGACCTGAAGCTTTGGCTCTATCGACCCCAGCCTGACATACTGCGCTGGCTGTATCGATCCGACGAAACCAACTGGTATACTGGCTGTATCGATCCGACGTAACCAATTAGTATACTGGCTGTATCGATCCACTATGACCGACTAATATATTGCCTGCATGCACTGACCCAGCTGTGACCTATTAAAGCTTTGGCTCTATTGATCCTAGCCTGACCTACGGCGCTAGCTGTATCGATCCGATGTGACCTATTTAAAGCACAGGTTTCTTTGATCCGAGGTGACCTATTAAAAGCGCTGACTGTATCGTTCCGAAATGATCCAGTTAAAGCACTGACTGTATCGATCGGAAGTGACCTACCTAAAGCACTGGTTCTATCGATCGGAAGTGACCTACCTACAGCACTGGTTCTATCGATCCGAAGTGACCTATTAAAAGCACTGACTATATCGTTCCGAAGTGACCTATTTAAAACACTGGCTGTATCGATCCGACTTGACCGACTCAAATCGTGGATTCAACTGCCCGACGTGACGTACTGAAAACTAAAATCACTGGCGGTGCATGGTAATTATTAACATGTATTGTTCGAGTAAAGAAAGCTAGAGAAGCAAAGAGAAAGAAGCAAAATAATCATTCTGACCAATCCGGTATAACAAAGTGGTTACAGAGTTCCACTTCTCCTACCACTACCCCCTCACCCCACCCCACCCCCGCAAGACCACCACGCTGTGTGTGTGTGTGTGTGTGTGTGTGTTGTGTGTTTTTTTGACCCGCACACTCACCCCACCATTCCACACACAGCACACACACACACAAAACACACACACACACCCCAAACCCAAAAACGCGCGCGCGCATAGCATCAGCAACACAACACACACACACACACACACACACACACACACACACACACACACACACACAAACCATACTGCCTATATCAATCCGAGCGTCAATGACCTCCCCGGCGGTCAAACCTCTAGATCTTTCGATCCGCCGGGCACGACCTTAAACCACTGACTATCGATCTGGGGAAAAAGAGCAAGGTCAGCTGCAACTAACTCCACGTCTCGTCTTTTCCAGAACGATTTATGCAGGCCTTTGGCCCTCCGCTGGCTCAGCCAGATCGAACTGGTCAGCCTGCTGAAAGCGAGCGAGCAAGAGAGAAAGAGAGAGAGAGGGAGAGAGACAGACAGACAGACAGACAAAGGCAGACAGAGACAGAGACAAAGTGAGACTCAGAGAGAGAGAGAGACAGAGACAGAGAGAGAGACAGAGACTCAGAGAGAGACAGAGACAGAGAGACAGAGACAGACAGTAGAGACACTGAGAGAAAGTGAGGGAGCTAGCTCAATGGCAGCAGTACTCGCTTTAGCACGGTTCTCGGTAAGTGGGTCACAGCTAAAGCTTCTTTCTTTCAAGTTTTTCTTTTCAGTGCTGCTTGCTGCCCGACATTTGACACTGGCAAATTGTGCAACTGACAACCTGGCGAGGGCAAAAAACGGGACTGTGCTTGGCGGCCACTGGTCAGCGTGACTCGGACGCCGAGAGGCTGAGAGAGTGGACCCCGCGGCCTGGATATAATATAGTGACGGCCAAGTACTGGAGCGGGGAATACCGGCAGGGCACCACTAATCAGACCTGTGACTAATAACTGACTGACTGACCACAGAGTCTTTGTCAGTTTGAGTGAGGGTGGCAGAGGCGCGCGCATGCACGCACGCACGCACGCACGCACGCACGCACGCACGCACGCACGCACCCGCGCGCACGCACGCACGGTGTGGGGAGTGGGGGGGGAGTGTAGTGTGTGTGTGTTTTTGGGTGGTTGGGGTTGTGTGTGTGTGTGGTGGTGATGGCGACCGGGGTGTTTTATTTTGGTGTGTGTGTGTGGGGGTGCGTGCGGGGTGTGTGGTGCGTGCGTGCGTGCGTGGGTTTTTTTTAAATTTTTACGTGTGTGTGCGTGGGTGGGTGGTTGGGTGGGTGTGGCTGTGGGTTGGTGCCACAGTGTCAGTGCGTGTGTGAGCGGGTGCGCGCCTCGGTGTCTGTGTATGGTGTGTGTGTGTGTGTGTGTGTGTGTGTGTGTTTTTTTTTTTTTTTACGCGTATGTATCCATTCATTCACTAAACTCTTTCGCCGCACGGGCGGTGTCAGTCATTGCAGTGCACGTGATCACAATATTATGCACTCATGTGGTAAGTAATCTACACTCGCTCGGTTGCCCGAGCTATGAACGACCGCATGCTGAACGGGCGCCACAAAGATCCAACACGGGACACACTCAGAAAACTTCGGTGTTTGACCCACACTGACAGTCAAGAGCGACTGCACCAGTGATGCCCCCTCTCCCTCCCCCCCCCCAACCCCTCTTCTCCTTCCACCTCCCCCCCCCCCCACACACCCCCCCCCACGACCATCGCCACTGACTGAGACGTCGGAACTAGTTCAAGCGTGTCATGCACTCGGCTCACACACACACACACACACACGCACGCTCGCACGAACGCACGCTCGCACGTACACATTTCCCCCCCCCCACCCCGCACGCCCCCCACACACCCAATTAAGCCTCTCCTCTGCTGACATTGTCTGACCGGCCAGTAGGCTACAGACTAAACTGCTTCATTAATTAACAAAAGAAATTCATTTTTTCGTCCGTGACAAACGTCATACACGCCAACGTCGTGAGCAGGTTGTTTCTGTCGAATAACTTCAGAACAAGCTGTCTTTTGAAGTGGGAGAGGAAGTTACTACTTTCCTGGCAACTCGCAGGAGTCCAAAGTCCAACGCAGTACCTCCGTTCCCAACGGACAAAGACTGACTGCTTGAACAGTTTCTTTTTTCACTGTATAGTCTAGGTTTGTGTGACTGAGCGGAGACTCTGTTAACCCCTTCACTGCCGCAGCCTGTAAACTTTCCGGGCTGAAAGCAAACAGTATATATTCCGTTCCTATAACACGTCGACTTTCAGAGATAAGCAGCTGTGTGAAAGTCGAGGTGGACGTCCTGGGCTCCCGTCCCTAACAAACCTACGGTTTCTGTGGACGTAAAGCAACACTTCAACCAACGTCTACTTTCAGTGCTGTGTGTTTTGATGAAGATCCTTTCACAGGCCAGTGCGAAAAAGAAGACCAGAAGGCTTAAGGGTTTCAAATTTCGTACTTTAACTGCTCGTTTTCAAGTGGCATCATGGCAGTGAAGGGGTTAATTACTTTCGCAAGTTTCTTCAGTGTTCAGTCTAGCTAAAGTTATGACTCAGCCGAGCGTAGTGCTCAGTGGAGACTCTCTATTAATTAATTACTTTCCCAACCTCCCCCACCTTGTAACTGGGGAATGTTGGAAATGAAACTTGAGAGTCTACTTAGCGATACTCTAGGGACTCAATTGTTCGCTGCGATCGAGCGATGGCCCACATCTCTGCTACTTGTTGCTTGGACTACGTGATTGCATGTACACAGCGGCATTATTGTCTGTCTCTGGTCGCGACAGGCCTAGCAGTCGCTGTTCTGGCTGCCCACGTTAGTGTCGTCAGCTGCGGCACTCGGCAACTCTCGTTGTACAGTACATGAATGTAGGATGCTGCTTTATTTGCCGCTGCGGAACAGATGGGAACAGCTTTGTCACGGATTCTCACGAAACTAATCACCTTGTTACGCCGTTGTCGTTTTTGTTGTTGTTCAAGTGCCCTTTGTAGCGGCGCTCGGTCCCGTGGAATGACCGTTCTCGGGGGTCAGCCGGTATGATTATGCAGTTAATATTGACCGATGAATTCCCTAGGGTGGGAGGATTGCGTGTCTTAGCGTTTTTGTTGCTTGTATTTTATATTTTAATACTTTTTTTTTTTACCTTTTTTTTTTTATTGCCGCGCCCACATGGGCAGCCACACACCGTCTTTTCGGAGGATTTATCTCCGTTTCTGGAGGGTGGATGTTGTTATGCATGGAGCTTGCCATGGCTGAAGATAAAGTTTGCATGGAGCAATATTTTCTGTAACACAAATAACACACACACACACACACACACACACACACACCACACAACACACACACACACACCACACACACACCCCACACACACACACACACACACACACACACACACACACACACACACACACACACACACACACACCACACACACACACACACACACACACCTACACACACACACACACCACCACCCAACACAACACTCACACAAAACACACCACCACACACACACACACACACACACACACACACACACACACACACACACACACACACACCACCCCCACACACACACACACACACACACACACACACACACACACACACACACACACACGCGCGCGCGCGCGCGCGCTTATGCACACTGACACAAATACTACATGCCTTTAGAGAGAGAGAACGAGAGAGAGGGTGAGAGCTCTACTGCTGTTTCAATCTGTCCACAACTGTCTACTGGTCACGCGTCTCCTAACTCTGTACTGCTACTTGACATAATTTGAACCAATCCCGAATGCACGGTCACAAGCGGTCACATGCGGTCACATGCGGTCCATCGGCCAGAACTTACGGGCCAAGGTCCAGAACAGAGCTGGAGCCTACATAACCACATTCATAACGTCTTGCCGGCAATCATAGTTCAGGAGCTGTGTGAGAGTCGAGGTGTCCGTCCTGGGCTGTCCGTCCTAACGAGCCTTCTGGTTTCCGTGGACGTAAAGCTATATTGAACCATGCTTCGGCATTGGTCTCAGCTTGTCCCTAATATGTCAACTGATATCTGAGGACATTAAGCAACACTACCTACCTACCTACCTACCTACCTTGCCGGCAACGTGCCTACGACATAACCTGTTTTGACATAAGACAAGAAACTTGACTGTCCGTGGATAAAACAATCTAAAACAGAGCGCTCGCAAGGGAGTTAATTAGTGCTCGAATGACGTCACACAAACACAACAGCAAAGACCTGAGTCGCCTGCGGTAACTCTCGCCTGGCATGCGTGTAAATACAAAGTATATAAACTTCACCAGAGGTACGTCCTCTTATGGTGGAGTGTATGCATCTTGTATTTACACGTATGCCAGGTGAGAGTTACCGCAGGCGACCCGGGTCTTTGCTGTTGTGTTTGTGTGACGTCATTCGTGCGTTGATTAACTCCCTTCTGTGTTGATTTTCCACGGATAAAACAAAATCCACACGGCATAATAGTCCGCACTTAGTCTGTTACTTATTCCGCACTTAGTCTATTACTTAGTCCGCACTTAGTCTATTACTTATTCCGCACTTAGTCTATTACTTATTCCGCACTTAGTCTATTACTTATTCCGCACTTAGTCTATTACTTATTCCGCACTTAGTCTATTACTTATTTAGCAATTGGTTTAGTAATTATTTAGCACTTAGTTTAGTATTTATTTAGCATTTAGTTTATTACTTATTTAACGCGTAGTTTAGCTTCATTCATCTGGTAAATTTAAATCTCAATTAAACAATGTGAAGTTAAACCCTGCCCTGAATCTTTTTTGTTAAATTTTTGGAAACAACAGAAAAAACGGTTACATTTACATCGTGGAATACTCCGTCAAGTTGTTCTGGCTCGCATTATGTTTTAGCTGCATTTCCTGGTTCTTATTTTGGTAGCTGACCTTCTGCAATTTCTCTCTCTCTCTCTCTCTCTCTCTCTCTCTCTCTCTCTCTCTCTCTCTCTCTCTCTCTCTCTCTCTCTCTCTCATTAATTGTAGCCTTGGGAGGTTACATTTAATTACATTTCTAACGACGTTCTCGTGTATCTCTCTCTCTCTTCTTTTTTCTATTCTTTTTTCTCCTATTTTCTTGTTGTTGTTGTTTTTGGGGGGGCACTGTGAGATTCGGCTCATGTCTCTCTTATTTTCTCGGCTTTCCTGTTGGTATTCTAACCACTATCAATGAACAAGTGTCTTGGCCTTTTTTGTTTTTTGTTTTGTTATTGATATTGTTATTGTTTGTTTTGTTTTGTTTCTTGGTGGTGTTTTCTTGTTGTTGTTGTTTTGCTTTGTCGTTGCTGTTGTTTCAATTTTTCATTCTCGTGTATCTCTTTAAATCCTCTCTTGCTCGAATCAACACAGAAGGGAGGTAATTAGCGCTAGAAAGACGTCACACAAACAAAACAACAAAGACCTGCTCCAATCAGCTTGTGTATGACGTGCCTTTCCTCCAGACGTTGGGAAGTGCCGCTGTTCAGAGCGCACACGAGAGGTCATCAAGGAACGCTTGATTTCTTGGTCCAGACTGACATCACAGTTGTTCGTCGGGTTGATCGTCTGTCGTGCCTTTTGTCAAAGCTCAGACAGTATTGCTCTTACAGCCGACCCATCCTCGACCTGGAGGGAGAGGGAGGGAGGAGGGGGGAGGGGGATGAAAGGGAGGGATGCATTAATATCGATCACTTCCTGCTGGTTAGACACGGACTCTTCCAGAAAGGCGCCTGCCCTGGCCAGGAAAGTCGGGCGCGAGAGTTCGCTGCCCCTGCTTGTTTCTTTTTCTTCCACCTCTGTCTGCCGAAACTAGGCCAGGCAACAAACACCAGCATGCGCATGCCCGCCCCACTGCCTTGCTTCCCTTTGTTCTGGCTTGACCCGCTGAGCTCTGCATTCGCTTTCACCAAAGATTGAAGTCCGAGAGGTAAATTGACCTACCGTGCAGACCCATCTCCCCTCTCCTCCCTCCCCCCCCCCCCCCCCCACCCCCTCTCCCAGGATTCAAGCGCGGTTGAAAAAACACCTGATTTAAATCAGCGATAAATCATTTTTATTGATCATTATGATCACAGTGAATAATGAATGTGTCTATAAATGCCTTCTGCGGGCACTGTCTGAATCAAACAGAATCGAAATAGTAATGGTGAAGCACTGGTTCACATAAAAAGAAAGGACATATTTTCTTCATTTCTAAGATTTTCCAGCATTAGAATTATTCTATACCTACTTATGAACCAGTGCTTCACCATAATTATTTCGATTCTGTTTGTTTCAGACAGAGTAAATGATACCGTGGCTGGTTTTAAACACTGAAGATTTGGAAGAAAAGAGTATTACTGCAATCGACATATTATGATGATGATGATGAAGTGATGCTTAATGTCCTCAGATGTCAGTTGACATAATAGGGACAAGTTGTGACCAATGCCGAAGCACGGTGCAATAATTCTTTACGTCCACGGAAACCAGAAGGCTCGTTAGGACGGACAGTCCAGGACGGCCACCTCGACTCTCACACAGCTCCTGAACTATGACATATTATCAACTTGGAACCCCTTTTATTTCGGTATCCACCCCCTCGTCAAACAAACCAGCGACACATTTTCGTCCTTATCTTAGCCGAATTTGCATAACTTGACCCTCGAGCTGATTCTGTCGACCGACCACAAAAGTGGTCGTCTCGCTTGCTCGATAAGGAGACCCATTTAAGTTGCCTAAACGTTGGTTGGTATTGACGTCACGATCTGGTCTTTTCTTCCACTTGTGTCGTAACTAAACTAGTCGGTGACATGGGCTTACTTTCTCTCTGTGTCAGTCTGATAAGCATTGTTCGTTTTGTGTGTGTGTGTGTGTGTGTGTGTGTGTGTGTGTGTGTGTGTGTGTGTGTGTGTGTGTGTGTGTGTGTGTGTGTGTGTGTGTGTGTGTGTGTGTGTGTGTGTGTGAGAGAGAGAGAGAGAGAGCAGAGACAGAGACAGAGACAGAGACAGAGAGAGTCACGAGCTTAGTTTCTCTGTGTTTCAGTCTGATAATCATTGTTCGACTCAGTGTGTGTGTGTGTGTGTGTGTGTGTGTGTGTGTGTGTGTGTGTGTGGTGTGTGTGTGTGTGTGTGTGTGTGTGTGTGGTGTTGTGTGTGTGTGTGTGTGTGTGTGTGTGTGTGTGTGTGTGTGGTGGTGCGCGCTGCGCCGCGTGTGTGTGTGTGTGTGTGGTGTCGCGCGCGCGTGTGTGTGGTGGTGTGTGGGTGTGTGTGTGCGGCTGTGTGTGTGTGTGGTGCGTGGCGCGTCCCTCTCTCTCTCTCTCTCTCTCTCTCTCTCTCCTCTCTCTCTCTCTCTCTCTCTCTCTCTCTCTCTCTCTCTCTTCTTTCTGGAATATTCCTTTGATGGGAGGTACCAAAGTTTTTCGATGCTTCTTTTAATACGGTCGTAACTAATGACTCTGATCTTTACTTATCTCGTAAACTTGTTAAATAGTTGAAGAACTGTAGGAAATGTAAGCCGGCCTCAGTGCTAATCTGTATTGACTTAGGGACGGAAGAGTCTTCGTATGTGTGTGCGTGTGTGCGTGCGTGCGTGCGTGCGTGCGTGCGTGCGTGCGTGCGTGCGTGTGTGTGTGTGTGTGTGTGTGTGTGTGTGTGTGTGTGGTGTGTGTGTGTGTGTGTGTGTGTGTGTGTGTGTGTGTGTGTGTGTGTGTGTGTGTGCGTGCGTGTGCGTGCGTGCGAGCGTGCGTGCGTGCGTGTGTATGTGTGTGTTTCTCTAGAATATTCCTTTCTTTCGGCTTATTGTACAGGATATAGGATTTAGACGTATGAAGAAGGCGTTTTAATGCTGATTTAATTATCATCCTCATAGACAGAGAACCGTACCTGCATCCCGGTAGTCATTAGGGAGGCGGTTTGGGCCCAGCGGTAAGGTGTTATGCAGGCTGGTAAGCGGACGACGTCGGTTTGATTCGACTCTCCTGTCGCTTCAAAGACTGTGGTTTGTGGACGCTGCGTCTTATTTGTGACTTTGCCAAGCACGGCAGTTGAAACAGCAATTGCGCAGTGCACTAGTCGCTGGGCAATGGCGAGGGGACACCGCCTTAACACTTCCATTGTTCTGGCGGCGGTCCACGGTCTCTCAGGTCTTTTTCGGGCGGTATCCGCGGTCGAGCCTTCAGTCTTTCGTCCCTTTCCCCCTTTTTTTCAATTTCAGTGTTGCTTTACGTCCACGGAAGCGAGATGGCTTATTAGGGACGGGGACAGAGTGGGAAGGGGACGAAAGAGTGAAGGCTCGACCGCGGATACCGCCCGAAAAAGACCGGAGAGACCGTGGACCGCCGCCAGAACAATGGAAGTGTTAAGGCGGTGTCCCCTCGCCATTGCCCAGCGACTTGTGCACTGCGCAATTGCTGTTTCAACTGCTGTGTTTGGACAGAGTCACAAAGACAATGTCCGTTGCACTGCTGTTGACGTGTGTATGTGTGTGTGAAGGTTTTCAGTTTATGCTTGTATATTGATGAATAATAAAGATTTATTTGATTGATTAAACAGCTTGGACAACTCGAAGCGAAAGAAGTCCAACTTTTTCAGACCAGCTCCACCTCCCTACTCATGACCTCTTCTGGGCTAACTTGAAGGTCCAGCTCCACCTCCCTCCTCTAAGATCTCTTGATCTTTTGATCTCGCCTGGAACCTTGACTAATGCCCCCCCCCCCCCCCCCCCATGTCCCCGTCCCTAATAAGCCACCTCGCTTCTGTGGACGTAAAGCAAAATGGTCCCACGCCGCGTCTTAGGACTTTGCCCTTCACAATGAACGAAACATTCAAATAATAATAATAATGTACATTTATCATGCGCTCATCATCGCCCTGAGCCCTCACATGATACATATTAACCCAAATATGATATTCTATACACATGTAGAGCATAGTCCTGCTAAAACAATTTACATAAAGTATTATTTAAAAAAAAATATTAAAAAGAAAAAACACAAAAGGAAAACGCACTACAAACACACACACTCACACACACACACACACACACACACACACACACACACACACACACACACACACACACACACACACACACACACACACACACACACACACACACACACACATACACACACACATACACACTGACTGTAGCAGAAACTGGGTACTGATATTAGTTAGGATGGAAATACTGTGAGAAGAGCAAGGTTTTCAGTTTGGCTTTAAAAGATGACAGGGTTGAGCAGTGTCTAAGGTCTTGTGGGAGTGAATTCCAAATGTGGGGCCCAAAGCAAGAGAAGGTGCGAAAGCCATGAGTCTTGCGTTTGTATTGTTGGATTTCCAGCACGCGGGTGTCAGAAGAAGAGCGTAGTGTACGAGACAAATGGCACTCATCGTTGTCCACCTTAACCCCTTCACTGCCCCAGCCCGTACAATTTCCCGGCTGAAAAGTGTACACATACACTTCGCCTGCAAACAGTACATTTGACAGTCTTATAACAAATCTCATTTTCAGTGCTGTGCATTTTGATAGAAATCTGTTCACGTGTTCATGCGAAGGGGGTCGAAAAAAGCCTTAATGGTTTCAGATTTGGCACTTTTAGTTTTATTGGTCGGTCGTTCTTGCATTTTGATAGAAATCTTTTCACGTGTTCATGCGAAGGGGGCGAAAAAAGCCTTAATGGTTTCAGATTTGGAACTTTTAGTTTTATTGGTCGGTCGTTCTTTCGAGTGCAGCGCTACAAGCGTGGCAGTGAAAGGGTTAATACAGAACTCATTCTGGCGCTGACAGCCAGTGTACAGCGTTAGGTATAGCCTCCTCCCCAACCCCCAACCCCCAGCTCCCGTGATGTCCGTCACTGACGGATGCAGTCCTTCCTCCCCGGAAGGGAAGGTAAGCCAAGACATAAATTAGCATAAAAAAGTAGTAGAAAGCACTACAACGAACAGACAAGGACTATGCATACTTACAGCAACATTCAAACATTCAACAACAACAACAACAAATCCCCAAATAAACAAAAATCAAAAACAAACAAAACTAACGGCCTTGAAAGGAGGTGTGATCTCTCGACCATCTTTCGGGGGGGGGGGGGGGGGGGGGGGGGGGGGGGGTGGGAGGGGGGGGGGGAGGGGGGGGGGTGGTCTTCTGTGTTGTGGAAGTGGCTGCAGACCAGGAACATGTATGGTGTGTGAAATCTTTGCTTCATTTTTCTTTGCCCGCTGACTGTGATCATGCCTTGAACATTGTGAGGTGTGTTCACCTGCAAGGTGACATTCGCACTATCATCAGCTGCAGCATCATCACCGCCATCTTCAACATCATCAGTACTAGCAACATCTATGTAGGCATCTTGTTGTTGTTGTTGTTGTTGTTGTTGTTGTTGTTGTTGTTCTTCTTCTTCTTCTTCTTCTTCTTCTTCTTCTTCTTCTTCTTCTTCTTCTTCTTCTTCTTCTTCTTCTTCAATACTAGCAACATTTATGTAGGCATCATAAGCATCATCATCATCTTCATCATACTAGCAACATCTATGTAGGCATCATAATTATCATCATCACCATCATCATCTTCATCAATACTAGCATCATCTATGTAGCGATCATCATCGTCATCGTCATCACCATCATCATCAATAATATCATCATCTATGTGGGCATCCTCCTCCTCCTCCTCCTCATCAATACTAGCGTCATCTATGTAGGCATCATAATAATCATCACTGAAAACTCAGCATCATCACCATCGTCGCCATCATTGTCCTCATCATCATAAACAGCGGCGGCAGCAGTAGTAGTATCAACAACAGCAGTACTCACAGTACAACTACCATCACCACCATCAACACAGCCACTATCGCCGCCACCACCACGGACAACCACCACCACCACTACCAAAATATACCAATGGTGGAGTTTATCACCTGTCACGCTGCTGTGTGACTACCACGAGTACAGCCGACACAAAGCATAAGATAGTGTGCACGGGGCATTAAAAGCACGCGTATAAATTAGTCACACAGAGCAAAGTCTGGCGCTAAGGGCTTCTTCATTATAGAATGTACTAGAAGAACAAATAAAATATGATTTATTTTGCCTTTTACCTCACAAGCAAGCTAGTTTGATCGCAATTATTCTGGAACATGTGCCAAGCGCGCGCATGCACACATACACAGACACATACACAGACACAGACACAGACACAACACACACACACACACACACACACACACACACACACACACACACACACACACACACACACACACTCCTGCACACCTAGAAACGTACACACATACACACACGCACGCGCGCGTATCAACAATATAAAATATCAACACCAAAAACTGAAATAATTGTTGCCTTATATATGTGTATGTACAAAGGACAAACGTCAAGGTATATTTTTGCTTGTGCAATTAGTTACACATTTAACAACTTACTCTTCCTTACATGAGTGCTAATGATCTGAAATGTCTTCCATTTCTTTCTTTTCTTACGAGAAACGAAATCCAGAAATGGAAAGACTGATACATAATCATGTAATAAATGGTGGTTATTGTAGTGAAATGAAGACAGCTCTGGCGTTAGTTAGTATGACTGCTTCGACACGCACCTTTGTAACTCATCTACCACGTGGAAGAGTTTTATTATTCCAATCTGGAAACACGACACGCACCAAATATATAGCATCTAATGCAAAGAGGACCATTTTATTGTCCAGAATGCCAAGACAGTTCATAGCCTGCCGAAAGGCCATACTTAAAGTGTCAGCGATGCAAAGTTTTGATGTCAGCTAATTAGCCGTAGTTAATTAAGGCGATGAAACATTTGACATTAATTTTTCCTTCCTCCGTAGGCTTAATAACTCTCTCGGGGAGAAAGTAATTGGCACCTGCATGTTTTCTCGTTTTTCTGCACGATAGGTTTTGCATGTGTGTGTGTGTGTGTGTTGTGTGTGTGTGTGTGTGTGTGTGTGTGTGTGTGTGTGCGGCGTCGTGGTGTGTGTGCGCGTCGTGCGTGCGTGCTGCTCGTGTGTGTGTGGTGTGTGGTGTGTGGTGTGTGTGTGTGTGGTGTGTGTGTGTGTGTGTGTGTGTGTGTGTGCGTGTGGTGTGTGTGTGTGTGTGGTGGTGGGGTGTGTGTGTGCGTGTGTGTGTGTGTGTGTGGTGGTGCTGTGGTGTGTGGTGTGTTGTGTCGTGTGTGTGTTGTGTGTGTCGTGGTGCGTGCGCGCGTTGTGGTGCTGTGTGTGTGTGTGTGTGTGTGTGTGTGTGTGTGTGTGTGTGTGTGTGTGTGTGTGTATCGACACACATTCCTAATAATTATTACTTGCTTTGTGTATGTCTTTTTGTGGACACATTAACCGATACTGGGCTACATGCCCACCCCACTCCCCACCGCCACCCCAACCCTCACCCCCACCCCCACCCAACCTCCTCCATCCGTCTTATCTATCAATTTGTAGCTGTTTTAGTTTCGTACAACCTGCGTTTTTATTCTAGGCGCTTTGTGCCTCACGCTAATTAGCCACCGCACCAGAATAAGGCCTACATATTGATTCTGGTATCAATACTGGTTAAACGCTTTATAAGGCCATCCCTATACGTTTCTCGTCAGTTCCGCCAACTGAATATCTCTGTAGCACTATCACTGAGTCTTCAGGACACCTCGCACAACTTCTGAAAGCATAAGAAGACCGTCACCGGAAACTGCCAGGTTTGGGTTTGGATGCGAAAGTGACCCCCGCCGTCTGTTTCAAGACAGCACGGCTCACAGGTTTTCCATGGCGCGTTAAAGTGTTGTTGGTTCGATCGCTCACTGCGGAAGATTGTCGCTCACTTACATAAGGCAGTGGAGAGAGGAACCACAGGCGGGAGGCCGGAAAGACTCGAGGAACCATCGATTCTATCTTTAACTTGAAACGGCGGAAAAACGAGAAACGCCTTCCGGTCCTATAGGCTAACACAGACTCTCTCTCTCTCTCTCTCTCTCTCTCTCTCTCTCTCTCTCTCTCTCTCTCTCTCACACACACACACACACACACACACACACACACACACACACACACACACACACACACACACACACACACACACACACACACACAGCCTATGATGCAAGAAAAGAAAAAACATACAGGTGCCAGTTACTTTCTCTCCGAGGCAGTTATTACGGCTTGGAAAAGCAAGAAAGTCAAATATTCCACCGACTTCAATTAACTACGGCTAATACAGACATGTATATCACGCCTGTGGTCCTACAGAGCCCCTAAAAAAAAAAAAAAAGAGGATTAATAAAACGCCAGTAAGCACCCACAGCATCACCTTGCACACAAACATCACCGAGGCAGCAAAAGCAGTGCTTGTCATCCACTTCCGGCTGTGAAACAATGAACTTCACGGCCACCACCACCACCACCAGCGGTTGCTGCGCCGTCATGCTTTTACTCACACTGCCAGGTGTCGTTTTCACAGGTTTGATAGTAATCACATCTAAACCTAAACACGCTTCTACCCGATCACCCGCAACTGGACCATCACACGCAGGCGCTGGTGAACACGCAGCAGAGACCTCTAACACTACCAGTAGCGACACACGCCGTGAGAATGGTCTGGCAAGCAGCCGACCTAGTCACGACAAGGGCTTGGAGTACCCCTTCCTGGACGCCGCTGAATGCATAGAAGAAACCTCGTGGATGTCGAAGATCTTGCAGCAAGAAAGACTGGAGGTCTTCTACGCTTCCATTGGAGCGACTCAGAGCGGATCGGCAACTACGACGTCCTCCACGGTCGATGGTCGAGGGCACTGTCTGTTGCATTTCACTGTCCCGCGAGGGATGGTGGTGGAGATGACGGTGCTGGAGCTCTGGCCTACGGATCCTGCTGTCGCTTGCAAGCGGATCTATTTCGATATGTACGAGATTCGCAACTACGTCGTGCACAGCTTGTCCGCCTGTAGCTCTGAGTACCTGAAGCAGCAAGGAGTCGCCACTTCCGGCGACACCGAGGCGGCGGCAGCGTTGTTTCCGGTCGCACGGAGCGACACCAACAGCGTGAGTGTTCAGATCACGCGGCGTACCTTGGAGTTGCCGTTCACCCTCCGGTTCCGCCTCTCTGCCGTCCATGCTGCTTTGAGTGATGCTCGGTTGCGGGTCCAGTATGTTACTCCTTCCGAAGGTACAGGAATGCATGCGGTAAGGCAGGAATGTGAGGGGTGGGGGAGGGAGGGGCGGGGCGGGGAGAGCGAGGCGGGGCGGGGCTGGTCGAGGTTGGAAGGGGCAGAAGAAATGCATGTTGGGGCGCAGATGATGATGATGTGGGGCTTAATGTCCACCGACGTCGGGCTGACATTATTAGCGACCAGCAGTAAAAAGTCAACCTTCTTTTAGTATCGCCGCGGTCAGCTATGACAATGGCGCTTTCGTAAAATATGTGCACGCATGCATAGAGTGGATGGAGGGGAGAGAGAGAGAGAGAGAGAGAGAGAGAGAGAGAGAGAGAGAGAGAGAGAGAGAGAGAGAGAGAGAGAGAGAGAACTCGAACTCGAAAACTTTATTTGACAAGAATCGCAGTTTAGGTTCAGTCAAAAGCTAACAACTAGATCCTGCTAAGCTACTGATGAGAAAAACATGAATTTACAGGGCATCATTTTCATATAATTATATTACATACATATAGTAGCAGATATACAAAGCCATAGGAAGAGTACATGTTTAGCATCTGGTTTGGGTCTTCTATGGCTCAGGGGGAGAATGGAGGTGACGGCTATGGTAGCATTGGGAAAACCCTCACCAGTTGCTTGGTAAGCGCCCGGAAGCTCGCCGTGACCAGCTGCTTGTCATAGTTAGTGCCCGAGCAGTCGTTGGTACCAATGTGGACAATAACATGACTAGTGTCCTCTCGTGGTGACTGGTTGGCCAGGCTGGCTGAAATGTCACCGGCTGTGGTTCCCCCAACCGTTCTGACATGTAGTTTGCCGTTTTGATCCAGCCTCCTTCTGTCCACATGGCGGAAATTGGAGTCACCAATCAGGAGGGCATCTAGGAGACGTTGGGTGCGTCGGCAATGATGGAAGCTGCCGGGTCTGAGAACCCTCGAGAGGGAGCAGCTGTAGCATCATTATCAGCAACAGAGGTCGGTGGTGATGCTACTACAGCTGCTGGGTCTCGAGGGTTCTCATCCCTAACAGCTGTCATCACTGCCGACGCACCCAACCTCTCCGATGACAACGACAACGCTTCCCGCGTTGTCGCTGTAGTCAGTGAGGATCAGCGTGTCGTAGTGATGGCAGCTGCTGGGGCTGAGAACCCTCGAGACCCGACAGTGCGAGCATCGACACTACCAAATGACACGGTGCTGTCGCTGTCACTGTCGCCGGAGACGGTGGGTGTGCCAGCAATGATTGAAGCATCCGCAGGGGCAACATCACTGCTGACTGTTACGGTGTTGTCGCTGTCGTCGGGGGCGGTGGGTGTGCCAGCAATGATTGAAGCATCCGCAGGGGCAACATCATTGTCGACTGTTACGGTGTTGTCGCTGTCGTCGGAGACGGTGGGTGTGCCAGCGGTTGTGGCACCAGCCGCTGGGGCCACATCACTGCTGACTGTCGCGGTGTTGTCGCTGTCATGGGCGACGGTGAGTATGCCAGCAGTGATGGCACCAGCCGCTGGGGCCACATCACTACCGACTGACGCGGTGTTGTCGCTGTCATCGGAGACGGTGGCGGTGGGTGTGCCAGCAGTGATGGAAGCAGCCACTGTGGCAGCATCACTGTCGGCGACTTAAACGACGTTGTCGCTGTCGTCGGAGACTGCACTGACGGCAGCAGCAGCTGTGGTATCGTGACATCCGACCGAAGCAATGTAGTTATTGTTGTCAGAGGTGGTAGGTGTACCGCCAGCTGCAAGTGGTGGCAGCAGTGGCTGTGGGACTATCATTGCCGACTGACGCTGTGTTGTCGCTGTCATCCGTTGTAGTTGATGAAAAAGGCCTCAACTTGTCAACTGGCATTCACACTGAACTTATGGCACTCAAGCTCGTGATCCACCCATCCGCAAAAGGCACGGCCTTGGAGCATGATGGAGCCCGTGGTGTAATGCAATGAGATGATGAGATGTTTCGTTTTGCCTCTGTAAATCTGTATGACTGGCAGCAGTACGTCTTGGGTAGCATCATTGTAGCTGTCGTCTAACGTGTCACTGACGTTGGTAGAGTTTGGTTGCCTAGTAAGTAAGTAAACATGGTGCTTAGGGTCCACAGAAACCATAAGGTTTATTAGGGACGGGGTTTGGTTGCCTTTGTTTCGATCGCACCATATACACCTGGTGCGGTTTACTAGTGTTCTGCTGTATCGTTCTTTGAGGACTGCCCTCCAGATCGACAGCTTCCGTATCGGCTGAATATTATGTACCTTATCATGTATTGGGTCTAATATGTACGTGATAATGTCATAGCTGAGCGAGTGTGTATGTGTGTGTGTGTGTGTGTGTGTGTGTGTGTGTGTGTGTGTGTGTGTGTGTGTGTGTGTGTGTGTGTGTGTGTGTGTGTGTGTGTGTGTGTTTGTGTGTTTGTGTGTCTGTGTATGATTTAGATGATGATGATCCAGTCTGTCGACGCCGACC
>JABMCL010001734.1:1957500-1972500 GCA_018857735.1 Alviniconcha marisindica
TGGTCGCGACTGATTATGTCCAAACCTGTCGTGCTCATAAGGTATGTAGTGTCCTGCGCTGAAAGCACTCCTCACACTTCTTCAGCTTGGTTTGCCAGAGGCCTCCATCACAATGCACATCGTTCTGCTTTTATGCGGTATTGGAGTTTCCAACACGCGATTTTTTTTTTTTTTTTTTTTTTTTTTCTTTTAAATACAACTGACTGGGTATTCGTAACTGATCAGGTAGGGATGGCAAAACTGTGTGTGTGTGTGTGTGTGTGTGTGTGTGTGTGTGTGTGTGTGTGTGTGTGTGTGTGTGTGTGTGTTGTGTGTGCGCGCGTGTTTGCGTGTGTGTGTTATGTATGTGTGTTTGCTTGTGTATTTTTGTGTGCATGTTTGTGTATGTGTTTGTGTGTGTATGTGTTTATTTGTGTGTTTCTGATTGCTTGTGAGTGTGTGTGTGTGTGTGTGTGTGTGTGTGTGTGTGTGTGTGTGTGTGTGTGTGTGTGTGTGTGTGTGTGTGTGTCTGTGTGTTGTGTGTGTTATTTACGGACCTGCTATGTTTCGTACTTACTATATTCTCTCTTTTTTCTGTCCGAACGACCGCTCGCACGAAAATAGAAACATATGTGATCTGAGTTGGTTCATGTTTGGGCATCGGTCATAATAGTCATACACGCGCGCGTGTCTGTCGTTTACAGTTTGTTCACGGGGACTACAGGGGCCCTATTGAAAATATTTTAACGTAATGATCTGGGAGACCTCTCCCCCCCCCCCCCAATCCCCCCAGCCCCCAATCATCGCCCCACCTCCTCTCCCTCCCCCGCCGCTTCTATAACACCGCTGCCCCCGTCACCGCTCCTCCTCTTCAAAATGATTCGGATGATAATGCTGCTCAGGTCTAGTGCTTGTTTCAGATGTTAGTCCATGTTTTGGTGGTGGTGGTGGTAGCGGTGGTGGTTTTCTCTTATAGCTAGGTTCAGTGGTCAGTTTTTTTTCTCGTTTTCTTTCTCTCTTTTTTACCATGCACCAGCTGTCTGTCTGTCTGTCTGTCTGTCTCTCTCTCTCTCTCTGTCTCTCTCCTTCTGTGTGTGTGTGTGTGTGTGTGTGTGTGTGTGTGTGTGTGTGTGTGTGTGTGTGTGTGTGTGTGTGCGGATCGTATCTTCTTTTTTTTAAATGTGCCTTTAAAGAACGTGTACGACTTTAGAGCCTGTGCGGGTTAGGCGCTCTAAGTACCCATTAACAATAATAGTATTATCATAGGTACCAATACAACCTGCAGTGGATGGACTCCACCATAGCATTCTACTTGCACCTGGAACAACGCACCTGGGCTACTGCTCTGCCCAGCTGCGGTTATCTGTCCAACCAAAAGGACGGCCACTATTCCGTGTACAGGTTCTCGGAGGACACACCCGGCGAAACGCTCATAAACACCCGCGGGTGTGACCTGAAGGCCCGGGCCGCATTTCTGTGCGAGACTGACCGAGTGGAAGAAGATGGAGCTGCTGCTGCTGCCACTACTAGCCCAGACGTGGAACTGGCCAAAGTTTCCCATCTGGTGTTCGCAGGCATCGTTCACGTGGTTTGTCGTTTGCGGCACGTGGCACATCAGTTTTTAGCCTGCGACTCCAGCGCCGTTTGCTGGGACAGTTCCAGTGACGTCACTTCCTGTGCAGCGCCCCTGACGCCTCTTCCGCCCATGTTCGCGTGCACGAGCAACCTGCAGCGCGTCTCGTACACCTTGGTGTGTGACTACCGCCGCGACTGCATCGACGGCAGCGATGAAGACTTCTGCGTTCACGCCCCGTGCCCCTTTGACTGGCTTCACTGTGGCAATGGACAGGTAATCAGGACGCCCAGGGAACCCTTAAGACTTGTGGCAGAGAATAGTAAGTAATTAAGTAATCATGGAGAAACAACACACAAGGGAGTTAATTAGCACTCAAAAGACGTCACACAAGCACAACAACAAAGACTTGAGTCGCCTACGTACGTAGCTCCCACCTGGCATGCGTGTGAATACGAGGTACATAAACTCCAGAGGTACATCCAATTTTGAGCTATCGTGGAGCTTTACGTCAACAGAAACCATAAGGTGCATTAACCCCTTCACTGCCCCAGCCTGTATAATTTCCGGGCTGAAAGATGCAGGGACCTGCCTGTAAACGGTATATTTTCCGGTCCTATATGGGCGGTTCAGGCGGGGTTGTTAACTCCCTTGACTTTTGCCCGGCATCGCTTAAATCCCTTGGCTGCTTTTACTTCCAGTGCGTACTTTCTTCACAATGGAAGGCGGTGACAGTGAATTTGCGAATTTTGCATGCCAACTTTAAAGACATTTTTGGAGGCCCATAGTCAGAAAGTGTCTGGCAACAAGCAATAGCTTGCTGCTCGTGCTATAGGGTGCCCCCAAACACTTTTTTCCTCGAACTCGCGATCTTCTGGTCAGCCCAAAAAGGACGCAAAGACACTTTTTTTCACCCTCCATCCCCTTTCCCCGGTAATTTTTGCAACTGCAGCAGTGGTGGCTTTTGTACTGCTTCGCAGCTCTAGGTTCAACTTCCATTGTTATACACAGCGTGAAGCAACGCCTACACAGAAATCGGCCCGGAAGTGACGCTGCGACCTCTCGCGACTTCTTGCGCGAAAGATTACAAAGGGCATTCACTCGTGCAAACCAGCTTCACTGAACCGCCCAATAGCAATGCTATGCGCTTTGATAAAAGTCCTTTCACATGCCAATGCGAAAAAGAAAACAGAAAGCGTAAGGGTTTACAATTTCGCACTTTTATTGGTCGTTTTCAAGTGATATCATGGCAGTGAAGGGGTTAAAGACGGGTGGCAAAGAATCCTACGGACCCCTTTAAAACACTCACTTGTAGGGGAGCGGGGTGGGGAGTGAGGGAAGCAGGTTGGAAGCATGAATGAAGAGTCACAAGTCAGAGGTTGCTATAACATAACTTTTAATTGTACACCAACCAGGAAACAGTGTCTGTGTTGGAAAAGACACAAGCAAACAAAACATTTAGAACATGAAAGCAAACGTAAAGACTAAACAACAGCAATTATCTAATAAATACAGTAACCATGTAGTTTACCTGTAGGTTACTATAATACGTGATGGTAACTGTGACAAAATGATTAATAATCAAGCACATAAATTGTGTGTATGACAAAACCCGTATCTCAGAGTCGCGGTGAGTATACAAGAGACGGCCAGCTTTGTCTTGATCGTATTTCAGTGCGGTGCAACACTAATCACATGCTCATCAGTCCTGTAAAAACAAAGTCAATGGTAATTACTACACTACAAAAGAAACAGCTCTCAGGCTTGTCATTGAGGCTGTCATTGGATGGTCAGAATATTGAAAATGTTACTGAACATCGCTTACTAGGTCTCATTGTCGACAACAAATTTCGATGGCAAGCCCAGATCGAACACATATGCAAAACTGACCGGCTCCAACCTCGTTGATGATGATGATGAAGTGATGCTTAATGTCCTCAGATGTCAGTTGACATACTAGGGACAAGTTGTGACCAATGCCGAAGCACGGTTCAATAATTCTTTACGTCCACGGAAACCAGAAGGCTCGTTAGGACGGACAGCTCAGGACGGCCACCTCGACTCTCACACAGCTCCTGAACTATGTCCTCCAGCCTCGTTACTCAAAGCGTGTACAAAAGGGCATGTCACTGTCACTGACTCGAAGAGCATATCTTTGAACAACGTCAAGGGTCTTACTGACGCGGGCAGCGTATCAAGAATCTAAGCTGCTGATCTGGCTGCGGGCCTGGGCTCTCATTCCTTATCCCACTCTTCCCCCGTCCCTAATAAACCACACGGTTTCTGTGAACGTAAAGCACCATGAAAGAAAGAGAAAGATGATCTGGCTGCATCTGTCTGCTTGGTTAGTGAACAGAGACAAAGACCTAATTGCCACCACTGACGCGCATCACCGGCCAGTTCGGGTACACGCACAAAGACCCGGAAAGGGTTTACAAGCTAAGCAGAGTGAAAGTCTGCGCGCCCAAGACTCGGCCATACAAAAGCCGGATAAAAACAGAAATAACATGCTCACAGTTTATACAATCATCCCTCGGCACTAAACCATATTCAACTAGTAAAATGAACATTCGACAACTATGAAGTCAACATCTTCAAAGTGTTAGCCATAATATACCACCGATTTCATGTAGAAAAACAGATCGGTAGAAAACAAATAACTTGTGCCGCGCAGAGATAAGCACGGCCTCACTGACAAAGGACCCATACTTTAGAGGGATAACTTGCATCGGCAAAGCATCACTCAACTGAACATCCAACAATGGCAACATAACATACTAGCTACATATCAGCTAACCAGGATTAGCTGTATACATGATGGAAACGCTGGTCACTGCGCAGCATAAAGGCTGCAACCAGGCCGCTGAAATTTGAACACATTTACAATGTACACTGACGCCATGGCTGCAACCAGGCCGCGGCAATCACGCCGGCGACATTTCTCATATGTTGGAACCAAAATCGAGGCACGTTGTGAACATAGTAACGTACAACATCATTTACATCAGTGAGAAACAACAGAACAACAAGCCATAGAAAAATAACTACTGACAGGCTCTCCCTTCAGATGAGAGGGGATGTGTGTGTGTGTGTGTGTGTGTGTGTGTGTGTGTGTGTGTGTGTGTGTGTGTGTGTGAGGGGTTGTTGGTGTTGTTTTGGGAGGGAGACGCAGCACGTGCAGTTTCGCAGGATGTTAGAACTGAATCCCTAAACCAACTGTAGCTGTATTTTGACTGCGTGGAGTTGTGCGGATGTGTGGACGGGGAGTTGGATGGGGGCGGGAGGTGGCGGGGGGGGGGGGGGGGGGGGGCAGGAGGGAAGCGACGCTACATGTGCAGATTGGCAGGACGTTACAACTGAATCCCTAAACCAACCCTGCCTGTCTTTTCAGTGCGTGGAGTTCTCCAAACGGTGCGACGACGTCAACGACTGCCAGAACAACCGCGACGAGCTGCAGTGCGCCACCGTGACAAGCAAGAGGCTGCTGTCCCAGACAGTGCCTCCGCCTGCCGCCGCCATCTTCATGGCTACGAAGGACCTGCACTTTGGCATGGCCTTCTTCGCCCAACCCCTCAACACCTCGGCACTGACCGCCACGGCGCCGGGGTTCGCCTGTCCGGACACCCACTTCCCGTGTCCAGGGGGAAGCTACTACTGCCTGCCCGTCTTCCTTCGCTGCAATGACGTCCGCGACTGCCCGGGTGGCGAGGACGAGGCTGGCTGTGAGAGCTTCCGGTGTCCCGGCTTCTACCGCTGTAAAGGGTCTAAGATATGTCTGCACGCTCAGTACGTGTGCGACGGGATGCAGCACTGCCCTCAGCTGGACGATGAACTCTTCTGCGCGCTGGCTTGTCCTCGCCGCTGCACGTGCTACGGGCTGGCCTACATTTGCACAGGCGCCGCTGCCCGGGCTTCTGTTCGTGAGGTGGATTCTGTGCACGTGCGCTTTCTGGACGCGAGCGGAACTGGCGTTACTGCCGAAGACGTCGCCAACTCGACCATGCTGGTTTATCTGAGTCTTGCCGGTTGCTTCCTTTCCCAGCTGAAGGACATGCGCTTCGCTAACGTGCGTAGCTTGGATCTTCGCGATAACCTGCTGACGGACGTAAAAGAGTCTCACTTTGCGTATATGTTGAACCTTCGCGAGTTATCCCTCGCTGGTAATCCTTTGGCAGTCACCCAAGGTGGTGCGTTTTGGAGAACGTTTAGAATGATCCAAAAGCTAGACCTTTCTAGTACTGTGATGAGCAGCGTCGGTTCATTTTTCACCATCGACAGGTTTCTGGGACTGGAGGTCTTGAATTTGTCCTACACGGGCATCACGTCTGTGTCAGGAAAAGGTTTTCAGTCGCTAACTCGGCTTCGTACCTTGGACCTCAGGGGTTGCCCGATGGTCGAATTCACACGCGATATGTTCCATGACCTTCATTTTCTCGACAGAATCTACACTGACAATTACAAGCTATGCTGCCCAGCCATGCTACCTGAGGGTTTTAACCCGAAAAACTGTCACTCTCCCAGTGATGAAATTTCCTCTTGCGACGCTCTTTTGCGATCGGTAGTCTACCGCGTGTTCCTCTTCCTCTTCTCGTCGATGTCAACGCTGGGGAACCTCAGCAGCTTCGTGTACCGCGAGGTGAGCCTGAGAAGATCCAAGAACAAGGCGTTCAACTTGTTCGTGACGCATCTGTGCGTGGCGGACTTCTTGATGGGGGTGTACCTGTTGATCATCGGCGTGGCAGACCAGCTGTACCGGGGCGCCTACCTGTGGAAGGACGCAGAGTGGAGACACGGGTCCGCGTGCCGGGCTGCGGGCTTCCTCTCTCTCCTGTCCAGCGAGATGTCGGCCTTCATCATCTGCCTCATCACCCTGGACCGCTTCCTCGTCCTCCGCTTCCCGCTCAGCTGGTGCCGCTTCGGGGTGACGTCAGGTCAGGTGACGATGCTGGTGACGTGGTGCGTCGGTCTGACGTTGGCTGCGGTCCCTCTGCTTCCCGTGACTTCACACTGGGAGTTCTACAGCCAGACCGCCATCTGCATCCCGCTCCCCGTGACGAGGAAGCGGTTTCCGGGTTACGGCTATTCCTTCGGCGTCATGGTGGTCACCAACTTCGTCCTCTTCCTGCTCATCGCCATGGGTCAGCTGAGCATCTACTGTGCTGTCCGAGCCAACAGCATGGCTGGCAGCGACTCCAGCAGCCCAAGGTCCAAGGACCTGACCATCGCAGCCCGTCTCATCACCGTCGCCATGTCCGACTTCCTCTGCTGGTTCCCCATCGGCCTGCTGGGCATTCTGACCGCACGAGGCATCGCCATCCCCGGGGAGGTCAACGTGGCCGTGGCCATCTTCGTCCTGCCTTTCAACTCGGCCCTCAACCCTTTCCTATACACGCTGAACATGATACGGGAGCGAAGGCAGCAGGCCAAAGAACAGCGTCTGCGTCTGTTCCTGTTGGCTCAAGCGAAGCAAGCCGAGAAAATGTTGCGGTAGTGGATCTGTAATAATTATACTGGTTTGTGACAAGACTGTTGTGCGGCAAGTTGAACTAACTGTTGTCGGACCTGCTAGTGCGGGACGTTGTTAATAGCATTGGAAGAGTAGCATTTATTAAGCAAGTAAAGCAAACTCAAGACGTTTCTCTTCTCCGAATATCTGAGTTAAGTAACACTGTCCTTCACACGTGTCAGTCTGTATAATGTGTGTGTGTGTGTGTGTGTGTGTGTGTGTGTGTGTGTGTGTGTGTGTGTGTGTGTGTGTGTGTGTGTGTGTGTGTGTGTGTGTGTGTGTGTGTGCGTGCGTGTGTGCGTGCGTTTGTGTGTGTGTGTGTGTGTGTGTGTGTGTGTGTGTGTGTGTGTGTGTGTGTGTGTGTGTGTGTGTGTGTGTGTGTATCTTGCTCATAGTTATGTTTGAACCCTTGTTGATGTGTACATTATGTGTTAGATGTTTGTTAAATTGCGGATAACATTCTCCATCTCGATGTACTTTATGTGTTATATTATCTTTTTTCAGCGCTTTTCGGCCCCGCGGTAGGCGCTTTACAAGTTTCCATTATTATTACTATTACTGTTATTGGCAGTACACGTTGTCAGAACGAGGTCAGATAGTGATCACTGCAATGGATACGGACAGCTAAATGCAGAGCGGGCGGGCGCGAAAAGGGTAGATAATCGAAATCAATCAATCATTGTCTTACTTATGTCTGCTCACAGCAAGCAGATAAGGGGCAAGTAATTTATTTCAACAACAACAACAACAAAAAGGTCCCCCAAAAAACACATTGTAAACAACTAGCAGTCAGGTCTTCCAATATTAAGAAGAAAATTTCCTCTTAAACAACGGAATTTTCTCCAGGAAAAGTAACTCTACATGTACAAAAAAAAAAAGGGAAAAAAAAGGGGGGGAGTGGGGGGGGGGGGGGGGGGGGGGGGGGGGGGGGGGAGAGAATGGGGGCGGGGTAGGAGGGGGGGAGGATCGTATACAATCTCAGCATGCTAGTAATTGCGAACGCCAGGGGCCACCCTCAAACGGACTAGTTTTCCACGTAGTAGCAATAGTGTCAAAAGTTACTCTGTTCAACAATTGGTAGAGGCAATTTTTTATATATTTATTTTTTATAACTTGCATCGAATAAATCAAAGATGGTCATTAGTGGTGAAGATTACAGTTTTATCATATAAGGGTGTTTGTCGCCTGGGTACGTCAGTCCCGTCCCTAATAAATTATTATGCCTTGTGGGTTCTGTGGACGTAAAACAATATTCAACCAAAATAGGTACGTCATCAAATTCGTTTACGTTATTTTGTTGAAATAATGTTCGATCCATGTTTCCAAAATAGATGGTCCTACGTCAAAGGGATTAAACCTCAACGGAAGTCTGCATAAATCACCACGTAACACTCAGTGTTTCGTGCTGAATCTTCTTCTCACTTCTTCTGCTAAGGTTGCTGGGATACTGTGGAGGCAGACATGAAAGTCTCTGCTGTTGAATCTCTCTGTCTCACTGTCTCTGTCTGTCTGTCTCACTCTCTCTTTGTCTATCTGTCTGTCTGTCTGTCTGTCTGTCTTCAGGAAATAAGCCATGCGACGTCGCTGCTGACTACCAGAAGCTGCTGTCAACAATCAAGATCCGCGTTCCCACAGCTGATGTTGCAGCAGCGGCAATCCCTTCCCAGGCTAAGTGGCGATGTAACGACACGATCACCGCACTCAACAGAGGCCTGGGAAACCTGTGTGTTAGCAACAGCAACAAGGTCCACTTCATGTGCCTCTCCACGCTCTGGCAGTGCTGTCGGCAAGGAAGAGTCGACCCTGAGACGTCATCGACCCTGAGACGTCCAGAGTCGACCCTGGTATCCTAACGGCATCCCTCCGTGAAGGGCCTGTCGCTTCTCTTGCGCGACGTACAGGCCTTTCTCTCGCCCAGCTGCACACGGAGAGACAGACCCAGCTATGCCAGTGCTGTCAAGTCCGGACAACAGCTGCCACGTCGTGAGCAGCAGCCCGGCGAGCAGAAGCACCACCAGCAAAACCAACGACAAGGACAGCTTTCCCAACAGCCCCGGGCATCAGAATCGGCGTCATCCGCAGCCTGAGCAGCAACAACGGGAACCCGAGGAGCGGCGACAGCCACAGAGACAAAAGCAACCCCGGCAACACCCACGATGTATGCCGCCACCCTTTCAGGTCCCACAGTCCTATCCTCCATGGTACAACTAGTAGCAGCAACCCCTCCTGTACGTCTCCAGCTATACTTTCTAGTGTCCTTATGTAAAGTTCTGTAGATATCAACCAAGTCATAACTGTTCATAAAATCAGTTATTTTTTTCCTACTTCTAGCACGATACACACTGGATGGCTGATTACTATCAATTTTGGGGTTTAATGCTACATTCCAATCACCCCCAATGACAATTAGTTCATTATCCATGGACACAACTTCATTTATCAATTTTGGGGTTTAATGCTACATTCCAATCACCCCCAATGACAATTAGTTCATTATCCATGGACACAACTTCATTTATCACTTTATCAAAAAACTCAGGATGGTCTCCACTGGCTAGGTGCACTGTATAAATTTGCAAGTGTCAAACGCCTATTCAACATTTCAATATCGATCAAAATATAGCGCCCTTCACCATCCTTCAAAATATTATGTATTTTATACTCAAAATTGTTTTTAAAGAGAACAGCTGCTCCTTTACTTGCACAGTCTGGCCCAGCAACGGGTGACAGTCAATTGAAGGAGGGTCAGTGTGGGGAGGGGGCATTCATCGTCACGACTGACAGGGGCAGAGAATGGACCAAACACCCAATGCATGTCAGCCGACAATGACTTGTCAAACTGGGAAAATTACAAGCCACAACAAGTAGTGAGCGTGCCAAATGTAGTTTCAGTAGTGTACATCGTGAACTGACAGGTACAGAGGCAAACAATAGTAAAGACACACCGTGTGGGACCATGTGGGCCGCCCGACCAGAGAGCTAGAGCGAAGGGGCAAGGAGAGACTGAGAAAAGAGGCCGAAGAGGGCAGTACAAACGCACAGTATTCACACAAAGAGACAAACAAAAACAAACGCAACATGCAAACATACAGTTCCATACGATATTGGTGAAAACTCCGCTTTCTCTCGTGCCCGGGGAATCCAAAGAAGGTACAGTCCACACAAGTATCACACAACCGAGTAACACGTACAACACGGCCTGACAGCAACACGCGTCCGTTGAGTGCTAGCCATTGGTCAGGAGTGTCACGTGATATCGTGTTTCACAACCACGCCGACTACACAGGTCTGTCGTCTGCTACTCCTTACCACTGGCCTTCGCTGGTGTCGCATCACCGGTCGTCTGCTGCATCTCCATCTCCTGAGAGGAGGGACTGTTGAAGATGTTTTTCCCCTTGTTAGGGCGAGGACCACGTCGATTCATCGGCTGCCGGTTGTGGCGTTGTTGGGCGGCTGCAGTGGTTCCGGCAGGTTCTCGACCTCAGTTATGAATTTTGGAGTCTGTGTGAACAAAAACTTTACCACTGGAAGTCCATGCTCTCGATGCCCCCGGATGGTCCGATGCACACAGAAACAAGTTGTAGTTGCTCTTGGTGAGGTCTTCCACGATCATTACTTTCGGCTCTGTGTTTTTTTAGCTTTCGTCGTTTCAGTCTGGATGACCTGCTGCGGCATTGTTTTTCTTGACAGAAACTTCACAAGAATAGGTCTTGTGCTGCCTGCTCTTTTTTCACCCCAGGGCGATGAGCTGCTTCTATGTGTTCCGGTGTGATGTGCTTCAGGTCTAGTCGATTGTGGAAGACCTGCAGCGCCTTTCTCTCACTTTCTTCTGCCGATACGAAGGAACCTGCTGCTTCTGGGACGCAGGGAAGCTTGACGTTGTTTCGCCGGGAATATTGTTCGTTCCTGTCTGCACGATCAGCTGCAAGCTTGGCGTTGAACATAGCTTCCTTAATCTGAGTCTGCATGTCCACTTCTTTCTTCCTGCACCTGTCTAGTTCAGCACGGCTAAGTTTGGTGTTCTCTTGTTTTAAATCAAACACCTCACCTTGTAGCCTCTCAACTGTTTCGCTCAGACAGTCCAGCTTCGTGTTCAGTTCTTTGTTCATGGCCATCAGGAGTCTCATGATGTCCCGGTTTGAAGGCTCCGCTTCCCCCTCTTCACACATGTCTCGGAACTAACCGGGTCGCTCACACTGTCGACAACATGGCGGTCGCTTGCAGCAGACGACGTGTTTCGTTTATCCGCTGCTGCTGCTTTTCCAAAATGATCACGAATCGTAATCGGAGGGTCACTGATACTTTTCGCTCGTTTCTTCTGATTGTCCAAAGTCGAGTTACCGCCCTCAGAGCTCGAACTGTCTTGGCTTGAAAGGGCGTCTGGCTTACGGCGCTTCGTCGAGAGCGATCGGTTTCTATTTCTAAAATTAAGTCATTAATTAAGAAAAAAACACCAGGAACGCGCAGCGCACTGAAAAAAGCGGCCTGTCCGTACGGTGAGCGAGAGTTCACCCGCACTTGGAATTTTAAACATAACGCTACAGTTCATTTAAAACAAAGCAAATTCATGCGTAAAGTTCTCAATAACTATTCCCAAAACTACCTAGCACAACTCTTTATTTGTCACAGTCCCACTACATCAACTCCAGGAATAAGTTCTACGTGCCAAGTCAACACACAAGGGAGTTAATTCGCGCTCCAAATACGTGACACAAGTACAACATGAACAAAAACCTGAGTCGCCTACGGTAACTCACCTGGCATGCGTATAAATACAACGTATATAAACTCCACCAGAGTTACGTGCCAAGGCCAAGGTTTGGCTTGTTTAAAACTAGCATATCCATCACTGGAGCGTCCCTCTGGAACTCCCTGCCTCAAATTATCGTAGGCGACTCATTATTTGTTGTTGTGTTTGTATGACGTCTTTCGAGTGTGTTTGTGTGTTTGCATTCCTGTATTTCTCTTCCTTGTTCCAAACGCAATGTGCACAGATATATTTATGAGAATAACTTTGTGTGTGTGTGTGTGTGTGTGTGTGTGTGTGTGTGTGTGTGTGTGTGTGTGTGTGTGTGTGTGTGTGTGTGTGTGTGTGTCGTTTGTGTGTGTGTTGTGTGTGTGTGTGTGTGTGTGTGTGTGTGTGTGTGTGTGTGTGTGTGTGTGTGTGTGTGTGTGTGTGTGTGTGTGTGTGTGTGTGTGTTGACAATAATTTTATTCTATTTTTAACTGAAAGAAAGAAACTATTCCAAATATACCCAATTTAGCTAACCGTAAATCTGCCTCATTCTGCAACAACCAAATACCAAAAAATCCACCTTTCAGTTTACTCGGCCTTAGTGGCAATAGATCACTGAAGGCCAGTCAAGGTTTCTGACATTTTATCACGATAGTTCTTCTTCAGTGCTGCTTTACGTCCGCAGAAACCACAAGGACTATTAGGGACTGGGAGCCCAGAACGGCCACCTCGACTTTCACGCTGCTCCTGAGCTCTGACCAGGATAATTCTTCTTCTTCTTCTTCAGTGTTGCTTTACGTCCACAGAGACCATAAGGTGGGCGGGTTGGGGGTGGGGGGGGGGGGTTGATTAAAATCAGACTAGTGGAGTAAAACTTGGCCTAGCTCATACGATCCAACATGACATGGATCTACCACCAAGGTACGCCTGGATCCCGGTGAAATAATGAAGCGAACGAAGAGAAGAAAAGGCTATTACGCATTTTTCTAGCGTCAGCTTCATCGGAGGGGTAGGGGAGGGCGGCTGGGCGGCTGGGAGTTGGGTGGGTGGGGGTGGGGGGCGAGGGCGGGGGGTGGGGGGCGCGGGAGGGGGGTGGCGGGGGACCTAAACTGTGCTTAGTATACGCGGCTGACTGGACAGCTTTTGTACATGTATATTAACCCACTCGCCCGCCATCCCTTCATAATATATAATCTTCCTCTCCCCACACCTCCATACCCCCTTCCCCTCCCCTTCTCCCCGTCCCTAATAAGCCGTGCGATTTCTGTGGACGTTAAGCACCATGTTTACTTACTTACATCCCTTCATTCTCCACTATCGCTGTTACCGAGATCCTTCTCCCCGTCCCTAATAAGCCGTGCGATTTCTGTGGACGTTAAGCACCATGTTTACTTACTTACATCCCTTCATTCTCCGCTATTGCTGTTACCGAGATCCCAGGATTTGGGTGGAAGACGGAGACTATACCTATCGCTACACTGTCGCGACCAGAATGATTTCTGCATTAAGATGTGCAGCGATGAGAGCCATTTTAACATTTAATTAATAATATTGTGAGGGGCAAAGTCAGAAGACAGTGTCCATAAACCACAACCTTTTTGAAGAGAAAGGAGATCCAAAGCGGAATCGAACCAAGGTCCTTTTGTTGACTAAAGTAACGCCTTACCGCTAGGCCAAACCAGCTCACCGCTGCTCCTGGGCTAGTACGAGTACATTTTGCTTTACGTCCACAGAAGCGAGATGGCTTATTAGGGACGGGGACACGGGGGGAGGGGGGAGAGGACGAGAGAGTGAAGGCTCGACCGCGGATACCGCCCGAAAAAGACCGGAGAGACCGTGGACCGCCGCCAGAACAATGGAAATGTAGTAGTGCACTGCGCAATTGCTGTTTCAACTGCCGTGCTTGGGCAGAGTCACAATGACACTAGAGAGGGTTAGTACACGGGTGGTAGTGGTAGTGGTGGTGGTAGTGGCGCAACCCGACTGCCTCCCTACGCTTGTGCGCGCATACGTAACGGAGCCCAAGTCGCACAGATCGCTACCTAAACACCTGCCCCTTCACACAGAAGAGTCACTTGAGAAGGTTCATCCAGTGACAAACTATACAATTCTGTCTTTAGCGGCATCACTGGTCAAGTAGTTGTTATGCTCGTAAAACTGACAGCAAAGACGCACTCGACGGCAGCTGGTTACTTCAGTCAGTTGCACCGCTACGGTCCACCATTTTGATTTCGGATGAACTCGATAGGGTTGCATCGTAAAGCTAAAACAGCAATAAAATCAACAAAGCAACCCACATTACAATCTCATACAAGCATACGATGCTAATCTACAAAAAAAGTTAAGGTTTAATGTTTACATAGCAAAATAAAGTCAAATGGTCCCTACGAATTCACTGTGGTGAGAACGCAGCAGTAGACGAAAACTTGAGTCATGTAATAAACAATCTTCGTAACCTCTGACCTCGACCTCTGATCCGCACACAAATCGCTGACGTCACGAGAGAAAATAGTTCACTAACCACTACCTCTACCACTACCACCCGTGTACTAACCCTCACTGATGTCCGTTGCACTGCTGTTGAGGAACAACTCGAAGCGAAAGAAGTCCAACTTTCGCAGCCCAGCGCCACCTCCCTGCTCATGATCTCTTCTGGGCTAAATTGAGGGTCCAGCTCCACCTCCTTCCTCTTGATCTCTTGATATCGCCTGGAACCCCGTAACTCCTGGGCTGGTAGGTAGTGTTGCTTAATGTCCTCCGATGTCAGTTGACATATTAGGGACAAGCTGAGACCAATGCCGAAGCATGGTTCAATATAGCTTTACGTCCACGGAAACCAGAAGGCTCGTTAGGACGGACAGCCCAGGACGGCCACCTCGACTCTCACACAGCTCCTGAGCTATGACTCCTGGGCTGATGATGATGATGAAGTGATGCTTAATGTCCTCCGATGTCAGTTGACATATTAGGGACAACCTGTGACCAATGCCAAAGCATGGTTCAATATAGCTTTACGTCCACGGAAACCAGAAGGCTCGTTAGGACGGACATCCCAGGACGGCCACCTCGACTCTCACACAGCTCCTGAACCATTTGACTCCTGGGCTGATGATGATGATGAAGAGATGCTTAATGTCCTCCGATGTCAGTTGACATATTAGGGACAAGCTGAGACCAATGCCGAAGCATGGTTCAATATAGCTTTAC